>VDFB02000008.1:111259097-111637891 GCA_007258455.2 Sequoia sempervirens | reverse complement strand
TTAATTTCTGATGAAATTCTAGTATGAAACTATGCGAAATAACCTTGTATTTATACTTGTTTATGCCAAATTTCTCAAAATTACAACACTTACAAGCCGACATCAAATTTAGGATAATAAAATCCCACCAAGAGTTGAATTCAAAATAGCTCCTAGTTAAAGTAGGACTCATATGCCAATTATGGCATATTCAAGTCCCAATGGCTTAAACACAAGACACAAACTCCAAGAAGTTTCTTGTTTAATGTGAAATTCAAAATCAGGTCCCAAGACCTATGTGGGACTCATATGCCCAAGGTGGCATACGATTCCCAAATCACCAGGTATGGAACATATGACCCAAAACATTGAATTACAATTGGTTATTTGATAAGTGTCAGGATTATTCATGAAAAGATGCAATTAATAAGGCTTGTGGGTGCAAAATAGGACCAATTAAGGCATAAATAAGCCCAATTAATTAATAAAGACCTAGATTAGTGTGAAAATGTTAAGATACACTTTACAAAACCCTAAATAAGGCACAATTAGGTCTATTTTATCATTAATTATTCATTCCCAAATTGCGTGTGAAAAAGGGATATTTTTTCCTTCACTACATTTAGCACTGACTTTAGTGAGAGGAGGAACTTGCTTCAAACTCGCACTAAAGTAGACATTCAAGAGGGGTCCAAGTTTACCAATACGGATGGTGTAGAATGACAAAGATCAAGGGGGTGGTCAAGCCCCCAGGATCCAAGATCCTACGTCAAACAAACATAAGAACAAAGGGACTCACACAAGGTGTACGATAAGCAACATCAGGATACACAAACATACAATGTCAATGCCTAAAAGAAAGAAAAATAAAAAGAAGAAAAAATAAAAAGTGGTGGAGCAAGCCTTGACCATTTGTCCCATATGTTGTGGATCAGATGTAAGTTGTTTGTCCAAAAATGTTTACAAGTGGAACATGATGTCCACTATGCAAACCAACACACACTTACAAGGTCTAGTGGAACCTCAGGCCATCCACTAGGTGAGCTCCTAGTGAGAAACATACACATGCAGTCGGTATGCACTCACATGGATAAACAAGTTCCTATGGGAAAGTCACACCTAAGTTCAGATCCCATACATAGAACCTTATTAAAGGTGTACCTTCATAACTTTGATAAGGTGCCACACAACACAAAAAACAAAATCCATGAGGCAAGCAAAGCTTCATATGCTTGACACCCATGAATAAAGAAGATTGAACCATAGGCAAGCAAAGTGTGTTATGCAAGGTGGCCATATAATAGATATTGTAAATGCAAAATAGTGTAAGGTGCATTCAAAGGGATTTTTATTAGTTCATGTAAGGTCTCTTCTTAGTGAACATTGTTCCTAATGTCTCCAATAGAGGACAAATCAAAGAAATATCATGCTATATGAGGATATAGCACCTAATGATACCACCAAGAAAAAGACTCATTGCAAGAATAAAGAAAATCACACCATGAAACATGAGTGTTGATGTATACCCCCACTTTAAAGTGGTTTCTAAAACCATTGTTGTGAGAAATTTCTTTAAAGTAGAAGAGGACATGAGAGGTTATTCGAAAAGTCCTATGCCAAGTCATATGTTTCCAAAACTCAGTACGTCACATGCAAGCCAACTTAAGGCATGTTGTTCGCATCTCAAGCTTGCTCTTATATATACATGGAAGGCAGTCAACTAGCCAAAAGATACAATGACAAGTGTCATACGAGGACAAGGATAACCTAACCCCTTTGCCCCCACTTAGTGCAAGACAAGGATGAGCCGAGATGATTGATGAGAAACTTGAAAATTAGTATCAATTAGAAGAACTAGGTGCTTCAACACAAGGAAGAGCACCACAATCCTTAAGATGTTGAATTGTATTACTCAAATATTTACATTCATTAGTAGAATGACCATGAACTCTATGATATGCACAAAATGAACTCTTGTAGTAAAAAAAATTTCATGTTCTTGGAGGAGTCTCAAAAAGATACTCTCTTGATGAAAAGTAAGAGATTGTTCTTTATTTTGTGACAAAGATATCTTAGATTTTTGTACCATAGAAAAATGGATCATTGGAATTTTCATGGTCTTTTAGGTCTTTCTCTCATGATTCTTGGCCTATTTTTCTTAGATTTAATGTTGCAATGTAACTTCGGCATTCACATTAGGTCCTAAACATTCAAATTATGGCATCTTGTGAAGGTGTTGTAAAGTGTTGTAACACATTTCTACACTTTTCTAGACTCTTCTCATTACAATTCACCTAAAAATAACCTTTTCATCACTTATCAAGTCCTATTTTAAAGTGTTGTAAAGTCTTGTAACAAGATTTCATGCTTTTCTAGGCTTAATTTCACTATTTACACCTTTCTTGTGCTTTATATGACCCCTTTATGCACTCATAAGGCTTAATTAAGTGTATTTTTGAATGTAAGTCTGACAAACAACATTAAATGCAAGATAATTCCTGAAACCCACTTACAAGCTCAACGTGGGACCCATTTTCCATAGCTGGCGAATGAGTCCCTCTTGGCTCCAAAATTAAAATAATTCAAATTTTCTTTTGGGTTTTTATTGAAAAATGCCTTATGTTGGCCTGTGATGAGGTATCATTTCGTAATTAGGGAATAAATGTGTATAAATAAGTGTTTTTGCATCCATTTTAACCCCCATTCACTTGCATTCACTCATTCAACATCAATTAGCATTCAAGCACTTTGCATCATTCAATCAAGCATTCATCAAGCATCTTGGAGTAGCCATTGACATATCTTCAAATTTCTTCAACAAGGTTGTGGTGAGTTTAGGATATTTTCATGTTCTTTATTCATCATTCATTGCTTATTTCATTTCACTCCTTTGTTAAGTGTTTGATTACCAAAGCGAGATTTGACCAAGGAAAATCCCTGTATAGTCTAACCTTTAACCGTTTTCCCCCTTTTGCATGTGTGTTTGTAGACTTTTGTATGCATATTTTTCAAGAAAATAGGTGTTGAAAGGTGGTCAACAAGTCAACAAAGTGTTTCAAGCCAACTAAACCCTATTTCAAGCTTGGAGACAACCTACAGCTTGTTTTTTGCAGATTTGACTCCATCAACCTGTTAAGAAGACAATTGCAAATTTGGAGTTACAAAATTTATCTTTGATTTCACAAAATTTTGGAGGAGGAATGATTCACCATCAGTGGTGAATAAGTCCCACCTTAAGGTTGTAAAAGGTGATTTTGTTAGATTCTAGTTCCTGACAGTCGGAAACCTGTTTCAGGAGATTTTACCAGTAGGAGGATTGATTCACCATTAGTGGTGAATGAGTCCCACTAGTCATCAATAGTTATTTTTCCAACATTCTAGAATCTTCTCAAATCTGCAACATGTCTCCAGGTGCACTCCTTTCATTCTCTTTCATTTATGAGTTCATTTGTGCATGTTTCTTACATTTTGTTGCAAACATCATTTTGTTTTCAAACATTACATATCACATTATTTTAGCATTAATAATCAATACATTACATCATTTAGTTGCATTTAAAACATTTCATTTAGTCTTAATAACATCATAAAATCCTTTATTTAAATGAACCACTTCAATTTTGAGGTTCTATCTCTCTCCTTTTAGGTGAAAGATCCTAAGAGTGCAAGAGAAGTCTATAGACACCACAAAATTGTTAGTTCATTTTGGTGAACCTACATATTGAACACTTTATCTTTTTCATTTCAATTGCATTTTGCATCCTAGGTTTCATTTTTATCAACATTCAATTAGTTTTTGTTTTGTTTTTATATCCTAGGGTTTCTCAAACTGCATTAGTGAAAGACTCATTTAGACTTCATTTTTGTATATCAAATCATTAAAAATTTGAAAATATGCATTTGCATCCCCAGTTTACATCTAAAAATTATTAAAATCACTTTAAATTTTTTGAAAATTCAAAAAAATATCATACCTGGACTCAATCGCCACCCTAGGCGAATCAGTCCACCTACACATTTTAAATAACATTTTCAGGCATTTTTTGGGTATTTACTGCATTTCCATTTTCTCTTGTTGTTTTTCTATTTTATATTATAAAATTTATATTATTTGCATTTTGAACTCCTAGATTGCATTGCATTTGCATCCACCTTACCCTTTGTGGTACTTGTATGAGTGTTTGGTGCCCCATTGATAATACTTTAGTGAGACAAATTTCTAGACTCATGACTTCCCACGATAGCACTTTTGTTGTGGACCTTGGGATCTCAAGAGCTCCTACTCTAGGTATGGACAATGGTGCATTAGGTATGGATACTACCACTCATATAACTTCACCCTCCCATCCAATGCATGTTGACACAAAAACTAGTTCCATTCTGCAGGATAAAGTCATTAGTATTCATGGGGATTTTGCACATTTACAACAAGATTTATCCCTTGAAAAAATTTCCACCACTACCATACCTTCCATAGAAAACCTTCATGGTTTGATTGAAGGTGATGATGGATTACAAGTTATGAAAAGAATTGTTGAGATATACAAAAAACATGTTCCTTATACTTCCCAATCCACAAACATTGTTGTGAGCCAAGGAGGATCTCACATTCCTCCCTCTTCAACCATAACATCCATATCCACCTATACCACCCAAGTTACAAAAACCATGCAATAGGTTAGTCATGTGACTCCTTTTGCTATTCCAACTAGCATTCCTAGTTATTTTGTGGCATCAAATGTTTCCTCTTCCACCTTCACCCCTCTTATTATTCCTTTCACTTCTCCTAACATTACATACACTCCATCACCATTTTCCCTTCCATCTCATACCACTTACACCAATCCCATCATTACACAACACTTTAACACTATTTCATTTGTGCAACAACAAATCTCCACCGTTAGCTAAAGTCAAAATGCTCCACCTATATATCATGTCCGTAGTAGCCCATTATCCTTATAGATCTTACACACACAAATGCCACAAGGAATTGAAATGCCTAGGTTTGAGAAGTATGGAGGTAAAGGAGACCATACTAATCATGTTATTGCTTATACAACCTTGTGCAATGATTTTTTACTTGATGATAAACTATTACCCAAACTTTTTCCTAGGACCTTAAAGGAAACTGCATTGGAGTGGTTTTCAAACCTACCCAATCAGTCAATTTGATTATTTAATAAAGTTGTGGATGCCTTTATAAGTCATTTCCAAGTCCATATGTCTCCCAAAAAGACAATGACTGATTTAATGAGATGTAAACAAAATGCAGATGAAAAAGTAACTGATTTCATTTCACGTTATTAGTCATTGTATGCTCAAATTGATGTAAAGATTTGTAATTCACATCTACAAAAGATTTTTATCAAAAGCTTGCATACTCACCTTTAGGATAAGTTAACTATGATGAAATTTCCTTCATTCATGCATTTATGCACGACCCTTTGTGACTATCACAACTCAGTTTCTAGTCATGATTCAAAGTCCACTTCTAACCGAGCTGAGAAGTTTGAACAAAGCAACCAAAACAACACACACAAAATTAGAAAACCAAGCATACTTTTTATAGTCCAATCTACCTCCTCCACAACTAACCCAACTTGTTACAAATAAAGTGGAAATTGTTAAAGCAATGGTTCCCTTTACCTATGGGGACCTGAAGAGATAATTTACCCCCTTACTGATACCCTCCATAACATAATGAACCAATTGCTCTAGCAACAAATGATCACTTTGCCTACCGTTAAACCACTTGATACCACCAAGCCTTTACCACCCACCTTTAAACCAAATTCTTATTGTCATTTTCATTGCCAAAATGGACATGACACCAAACAATGTAAGTGTCTCAAACATTTAGTTCAAGAACTCATAAATTCAGGTCATTTTTCCATTGTAGGTGTCAATGATCAAGGAAATAAGTCCGTTGGACCTCCTAATTAGAATTTACAAATATTTACCAACCCCATACCTAAACACAATGTTTCATTTGTCAAGGCTAGTGAACCTTCACACACTCATGTGATGAACATTTATACAAACAATGAGCAACATGATATCACTCCAAATGTTACCCAAGTTAATCCTATGGATGAACTTGTGGGTATGATAGATGTTGTCCCTCATAAGGGCCCAACCACCAAATCTCTTGATATTAATTTTTCTTCTCATGATATACTTAAAAAGGCTTCCTGATGGTCCTCTTTACATAGCCGACCACATCTATGATAAGCCCACTAATGGGATATTAATAGATCTCACTTGTGGCGAGAATGTGATCACGAAAGAATTTTTAGTCTTACATGAGCTTTATCAAGAATATTATGATAAACCAATAGCATGGATTAAAACACATACTAGTTTTGTGTGCCCTATGATCGGATCGATCGTACTCCCATTAAAAATAGGACTCAAAACTTTGGATGTAACATTATCTATTATTCTAGAATCAGATCAATTTTGTCTATGGCTAGGTCATCCTTGGCTTCACACGATGAAAGCGGTCCCTTTACTTGTAGACAAATGTTTGAAGTTTCCACATGGCAATGAAATATTTACCATACACCATAGTGGTTTTCATCCATTGTCTTCTAAAGATAATTTCTCCTTAGAAGCCTATTGGCTTGAACCTATGGAGTCCATCACTCCTCATAAAGATTTCTTTTTCATAGCCTATCAAAAGTTCAAAGCCAAATGAATAGCTGATTTGTCTCTTCGCTTGATGTGCTCGTCCACTTCTGCTCCTCCCATCATAGATGAGATAATGCTTCAACCTGAGTCCGAAACTAAACAAATAAAAAAACCCAATGAGCAGCCAACCATACACACTTCCCCTTCCACATTTAAATGACCAAGAGATAATGAAACTAATCTTGTCATGCCTCATTGCATTAAACAAATGTATAGAGCTAAAGAGAAATTGATTGAACTATCTTCTTCAATTTCTTCCATTCTTCCCCCTTCGAAAGAAAAGGAACTTTTGGTGGCTCAACCCACTCTTACCCCTCAACAACTTCAAATTAAAATTAAATGAAACCGCAGTGTTGGGGAGTATAGGCATCATCATCATCTCCTTGCTTGTCAGTCACGAATGGAAGAAAACAAAGAAAAACAACCTCCACCTTTGACAAAAGCAATAAATGATCACCCTCCCCCTGACCCACCACAAGATAGTATAGTCCAAGCCTCACAACAAAATGATTTGATCCAACAACCACAACTCCTGATACATCCTTCCTTGGAAATTATGCTTCGTCCTCCCATTGTCATCAATCTTGATGATGATGATGATCAAGAGATCACAAGAGTAGATGAAGACATGCATAATGATCTAAACTCTTTATTTTCATCTACAATGAGCTTAAATGATAAATCTTCTACACCAAGTGAAGAACCGGGTACATCTCCTAGTTCAACACTTGTAATTCTTCCTTTGGATAGTCAACAGCCCTCACAATACACTGACCATGATTGGGGGGTAGATGACTTGTTAGTTGGTTGACTTGCATTCACCTTGCTAGCCTTGTAAATTTCATTTTCCTTTTTCTTTTCTTTGAGTTGATTTTATGTGTGTATCATAGTCCCCCATAATGTGTGTTATCTCTCTTTGTACACATTCTCTATTTGTACCTCTATTCTTCTCTATGTTGTACTTTATCTTTTCTTTTTCATTTTTTTTTGTGTTCTCCTTTTGGGGATGACACAAAGTGTTGATACACCCTAAGTCTCTTCCATGTTGACCCAAAAGGTCCTTTTCTTTTTTTCTTTTTTTTTCCCCTTTGGGGATGACGCAAAGCATTGAGAAGCCCTATGTCTCTTCCATGTTGACCCAAAAGGTCCTTTTCTTTTTTCTTTTGTTTTCCTTTTTGGCATGACACAAAGTATTGAGCTGCCCTATGTCTCTTCCATGTTGACCCAAAAGGTCATTTTATTTATTTTTCTTTTTTTTTCCCTTTGGGGATGACACAAAGCATTGAGACGCCCTATGTCTCTTCCATGTTGACCTAAATGACCCCCTTTCCTTTTTACATTGTCTTTTTCTTATGTTTTTTCTTTTGGGGATGACATAAGGCATTGAGACCGAAATGTCTCCTTCATGTTGACCCAAAATCTTTTTCTTTTTGTTTTCCTTAAATTCCTTTCTTTTTTCTTATGTTTTCCTTTTTGGATGATGCAAAGTGTTGAGACTGCAATTTCTCTTCCATGTTGACCCAAAACAAACTTCCTTTTTTTTTTTCACTCTCTTTGTGTCATTCTTTTAGTTTTATGTGTTTTGGGGAATGATGAAAATTTTGAGCTCTTTAATCAAAATATTGCAACAATGAACATACTAACCCCAAATCCATAGAACCCTTATGTGTTTGGTACGTTCCTTTCTGGGGGGAAACCTCCCTTTCATTTGATTTCTTGTTCATTTACATGAAGCAGCCTTACTCGGAAACATATGACTTGGCATAGGGGCTTTCCAAGTTGGCTCTCATGTCTTGTTTTCTTTTTGCATTTTTCCTTTGTTATTTTAAAGTAATTGCTTACAGAATGGTGTGTAGAAATTCCTTTAAAGTGGGGGGCATACATTGGCATCATTTCATTTTTATTCTTCATTCTTAGTGTAGCCTTGTCACTTCATACAATGTGTTTGTCATTTTGTGGATGACCTTAGGTGTGATGTCTGTCATAAGTGTGGTCTATCTTAGCATATTATATTCCTCTTGGTGACCTGATATGATGCACTGCACCCCCTGAGTTGTGAATATTCTATCCTTTGATTGGTCCTCTCTTAGAGACATTAGACACAATGTTCCCTAAGTGATAGACCTTGCATGAACTTAACAAGACTCCTTTGAACATCTTTTCCTTTTTGTACTTTTACATTTTACATTTTTGCATCTTTTCCACCTTGCATAACATAGCTCGCATGCTTGTGGTACCTTCCTCTTTCTTCATGAGTTCTAAGCATACAAAGCTTTGCTTGTCTCATGAAGCATAGACTAACATTTTCCTTTGTGGTGCCTTGTTAAAGTTATCAGGAGGTATAACTTTGATATGGTTCAACCGGAAACCCATTCAGCGACATGGCTTTCCCCATTAGGGGAAATTTACATAAAAAATGGTACTCCTAAGACATCATTTTCTTTTTAAGTTATCAAAAATCAACTAAAAGATGACATCAACCTGTATGGTGACATCATCCAAGATAAAAATAAAATTATTTATTTTATAAAATAAAAATTTCGTAAATCTTATGAATTAACTCATGATGGTTAATTTAACTCTACATATCCTATTATATCTCATTCATCTTTCTAAATATAAAATATTCTTTTTATTTTTAAATTTATATTCTTAAGTTCTATTATAGAAATTATTATGTTTTTAAAAAATATTTTCATTCTTAAAACAAAAAATATATATAAAAAGCGTTTCAAAAATATTTTAACAAAACTTTTCTTAAAAATATTTTAAAAATTTGGAATGAAATTAATATGTAATAAAATTCATCAATAACATTGACATAGTTGACTCATTCATCTAAGCTACGTAATTTATCCAAGTTTGTAAATCTCAAAAGTAAGAGTGTAAAAGATCAAGAACATTTTAATATATAATGCATATAAGCTTATTTAATAATTGATCTCAGATTTATTAACCAAACAATATTTTAATTTCTAATTTTATTTATTATTGTGAATAATTATTATTATGTGCATACTTGTTAATATTTGACTAATATTTATTTATTTATAAATATATGGAAAAAAATAATAATGATCATATGTACATAATTTTTTATTCATTTATTTATTTTCCTCAATTTCAAAACTACTTAAAAACTACTTTATTCATTTAACACAATATCTATTTTTCTAAACAAGATAAAAAAAACTACAATAATTACATGTAATTTTTAAATCAACAAATTTTTATTTCTTTCAATATATATATACTAGTATACATATCTTAAATATAATCTATATAAAATACACCGAGATATATCTTATTATTATTATTATCTTATATTATGATTATTACATGTTGTTTAATACTATTACTAAAATAAAAGAAAAATATTACTAAAATTATGATTATTTTTAATAATATACTTTTTAAAGCCATTGTATATTTGAAATTAGCAATATACTATTTAAAGTTAATATATAATTTCAAAAAAATATAATAATATATTAAAAAGTATATTGCTAATTTCAAAGACATAGTTTCTAAGAGTATATTATTAAAAACTCCTAGAGTGAGAT
This sequence comes from Sequoia sempervirens, assembly GCA_007258455.2. Taxonomy (NCBI): domain Eukaryota; kingdom Viridiplantae; phylum Streptophyta; class Pinopsida; order Cupressales; family Cupressaceae; genus Sequoia; species Sequoia sempervirens. The sequence continues at coordinate 111,627,656 of VDFB02000008.1, read as the reverse complement.
TGTTTTGAAAGTCTAAATAAATGGATATTTTAAATTCAATCTCATTTTTTCCTCCTCAATTCAACTTCAAAATTTTCCATCTACAACTTTCCTCAAAATTTCCCTCCATAATTCAACCTCAATTTTTTCTCTCCATAGTTTGACATCAAAATATTCCCTCAATTTTTTTTCTCTACAATTTTTTTAGTAAACTTATTTAAATTTTATATAGTTCAAAAACTTTATCATATATTTAAAATCATAAAACTTGTTATAAACATATTTAACATAATAAATCTAAATCTATAATATGGAACTTGATTTAATATATAAAATTTATATAAAATAAAATATTCAATATAAAATAAACTATATAAAATTACTTTACTTTTCCACTATTTATAAAACTTATAAATGTGTTTATTTAAATAAACTACATAACATAATAAATCTAAATATATAAAATCAAAAAAAGAAAGTGAACTTGAGTTTTTTAATAAATTATAATATAAATATATGTTGCCAATTTTTTCAAAAAATGAACTTGAGTTTAATTTTTTTTAAATAAAAAATAAAAAATAAAGAAAATAAACAATCTAAAATGAAAAGTGAACTTGAGTTTGTCAATAGAAATATATGTACCACTTTTAGAAAAATAATGGACTTGAGTTTTTTAAGAAGTTATAATAGAAACATGTGTCCCCATTTAACTCATGTGGTTAAGTAATTTATATTTTTTATATTTAAATAATTTGTATTACTTGAGATAATTTTTTCTTTTTTACATTTCCTCAGGAGACCCATTTTTTAATGTAAATTTCCCCTAATGCCATAGCCACCTGTATGTTACACCACCCCTATGTTACATCTAGTACTTGGATTGTTTTGCATTTGGTTATTGTCTATGCCCATTGATACCATTGATGACATGATATTTAAAAAGTTTAAGTTCATATGATGATTTGATTTTGATTATGCTACATGTTAGCTAACTATGATGATTGATCTAATTTTATGTTGGTTATTGAGTTGTTTAATTTGAATCTAAAAATTTAATGATGATTGAGCAAAACAAGTGGTGTGAACCAATCATGTTGCAATTAGATGAGTATGAAAAATTAAGGTTAATCAAAATGGGATAAGATAGATGGTTAATGATTTTTCAATTATGTTATAGGATCTTTATGCTACACAAATTATGAAACTTGTGTGAATGCAATTGTGATTAAAATGGTTTGATTATTATATGAATATGATTTACTTGGATGGATTAACGTGTGCATTGAGTGTGCAGGTACATTTTCCATGGCCAATGGAAATTGGAGGAAACCCTTGAGAACCCTGAGTAATTTAGCCAGTGAAATTGAGCTAAAGTCCATATAGAGGAACTATAGTTCCATTTTGTAATGTATTTTATTTGTGCTGTTATTTCTAAATGTTTGTAAATTGATTTTGATTGTCATGTTAATCCACCTAGGAGATCAGTTGTCCATCCAAATTGACAAACTCGGATTTGAAATTTTAAGCACTTTTGGGGATTGAAAAATGATATTTAAAAAAAAAAAATTATGGGTTTAAGGTCCTTAGGGAAGGTACCTATGGGTTAGGTACCTTTTTACCTCAAAATCATGGGTTGGTCTCAAGATTGGGCACTCTTTTTAAGGCCTTAAAGAGGTTTGACGAAAATAAGGTTTGGGAAGTGGGATGGGGACTAGTCTCTTTCCATCCCCACTTCTCCAAGTTGCCTTGAAAGGCTCCCAACTCCTCACACATGCGTGAGAACACATGGGTGAGTGTGCCTAGGAGAGTGGATGGGAGGTTGACAAATGTCATCTCCCTATTCAAAGGAATTCAAACTTGAGTTCCTATAAAGAAAACTCAAAACAAGGGTTATGGGATTCTTTTTGCATTCTTATTTTGGTAGAATTTTGGGGGTTGAGTTTGAAGAAAAAGATTGGAAGAAGAGGAGTTGTGTGGATCCTCAACCCATCCTTCCCTAAGCTTGGTTTTGAGGTAAATTCACCACTCTTTCTATTCCTCTATGTTTTATTTTATTTTATTTGAAAGATTACATGTGTATGTGAAAATGTGATTTGTATTTTATCTCTTTTGTTTTGCTTGTATGCTCATTTCAAAATGCTTTTGGTTCTTGTTATCTTGTGTTGTTGAATGTGGCTTATGTGACGGGAAAAGGGTTGTATAGGGATACTTGGCTCACCCAAAATTTGGGAAGAGCATCCCTCGTTGGGGATGGTATGGAGTAGGAACCTCCATGGGGAAGTTTAATTCCTCCTTGAGAGGAGAGTCTCAAAAAGGGTATGAGTACCCATAAGTAATTGTGAAATGGTAGAAATGGTTTTGGTGGTATGGATTTTGGAGAAAGAGAAGATATTAAAGAAGGGTTGCATGTGAAATGATGGGAGTATGATATTGACTTGTTCTTGTTACTATTATTATAAGCCCCCATATGGAGTGCGTAGTCCACCCCCATTCCCCACATTGGATTCTTGAGGGAATCCTAAAGTTATGTGAAAATCCCTTGGGTGGGTGTCAAAATAATCTTGTGTGTATCATGTGTGTGTAAATATGGTTTTTCTTGGTTCTGTTTGTACCTGGTTCCCTTTGTTGCCTCCTAGCTCGGGGGTGGTTGGTTTTCCAACCAAAGGTTGGGAGGTGAGCACTACCTTGGCTATGGAGAAAGTGTTTGTGTGTACTTGTACAAGATGTAGAAGATGGTATAGACTTGCAGCCTTAAACCTTGGGTGATCATTGCTGATCTATGTAGAGATGGGAGTTGTCAAGCCATTGTCAAAATATTCTTGTTGAATACTTGAGAGGATGTTGTAAATGATAGTGTATTATAAAGACACACTATGTTATTTTAAGGTTTTACAAGCATTGCAAAATATGTGGAAACTTTAAGTCAAAAACTATTGTTGTACTTCTTTAAGGAAAATGCAAATGTATAAAGTATATGCCTTAAACATAGTTGTATTCAAATGAGTTAAATGTATATTCACATTATTTCTTTGAAGGACATAGTATATATATTGATTGGGAAGCCTAATAAAATACTTTATTTTGATATTAGTTCAGTAAGAAAATGAAATCTGTGTTTCTATTTTAAGAAAGAAATCTGCAAGTGACTTAGTTAAGTACTATATGCATCTATTATGAAATATGTGTACTTGTTTATAATATATATTAAGAAAGGGAAATAAGTAAATATAGTACTACTATATAGTTATTTGACATTGGTGTGAAATCTGAATAATGTTGATATTCTAAGGAAGAGTATGAAAAGTGTAGGAGATTCTGAAGGAATAACTGTTCATATTATGGATATGGAAGCAAATGATAATAGAAAATAAGATTGTATGTGCTTCTTTACTTCTCATATATATATATATATATATCCTTCCCTCTTTTGAAAATGATTCTATAAAACATATATAATATTCGGGAAAGAATGTTCACTCATATGTCTTTTTGTTTCCAAAAATGAATTCCGGTAACAAGTTTGCATAGACCTATTCTTTATTGTACTTACAATGCCTGAGACGTAAATTATATTCTAGGATACTGTGGATTCACAGGAGCATTTTACTTAGAAAGGAAACATGTTGTCTCTTAAACAAAACTCTCCAGCAAGTTAACATATTGCAAAACAAAAACAAAAAAAAAACAGTGGTCCTCATATTTGCTATAGAACAACTTCACTGTTTAGTGGAAATGTAAGAATACAGTGCTGATTTAAATTCCAGTGAGAAAATAAAGGGGAGCTTGTTTAAAATGAATAACCATGGCTTCCCTATTTCCTTGAATGTCCTCTTAAACCTATTAGGCATGTGAGAGAAACATGTCCTCAGGTTCTAGGTAGAATATGGCCAAGAATCTGCACAAAATTAGGTTCCTGGAAATAGGTTAACAGCATGAGAGTCTAGGAATCAAGATAGATTAATGTTCAGTTTTGTTTTAGAAAGAAAATAAAGAAGTAAAAAAAATTAGTATAGAGTTGAAACTAATACCTGTGTAGGTTTAACTGGCTGCACAAACTTACTTCTTGGCTAGTGTAGTAGTTGTAGCCATATGTCAATCAATGCTAGAATAGCTCTGAGCAGTGAAATTCATCGTTTGAGTGCATTGTCATATTCCCCACTTGGTGCATTCAGCTGGTCTCTGGTATGACCCCCGTGCCTATGAGTGAATGGCTTGGAGGTCACGTAATATTTAATAGGCTCGCTTTGCCTAGGTAGTCTCCCCATCCTATCCATAGTTCACGTTAAATAGTTGACCAACAATAACCTAATAGTAGTACCACCTTCGCTTTCTACCGTCGGCATAGCTCACACGATAGAGCATGTGATAAGTTAAAAAGTTGCTATAGATCACTGGAAATATCTGCAGACTATTACAAAAGGGAGTGGTATCGAGGAATAGCAAATAATTAAGTATGGAACCAATGGGAAGATTTAAATTGGTGTAGAGTTCTCTCCAGCGATATTCATGCCCAGCCAACCAAGGCGGCCAGTAGGTTCTTGGGCACGAACGAAAGCCATAGAGGAGTTCAATGCACTGCTGTTGGGGATGGGAGCCAATAGCTATTAAATTTAACCTATTCCCCAAGATAAGAAACCTCTATTGTTGTGATAGCCAATAAAATCATGCTGCCCCCGCTTCAGTGTGATACAAACCTGCCATACGGATACTAATTTTCATGAGTATATTATCTCTTACCAATAAAATCAATGTTACAATCATACCTTTTATAGGGCTGTGTTAAAGTTGAGTTAGAATCGTAGTTGACAATTCTAGTGTATATACATGTATCTAATCCAACGAGTTTTCTTATAAAAAAAATACTATAAAGATACTAATGTTTGATATATTAACATTTACTGTCATAGTTGTTTTGTTCAAAACAAAAAAATTCAAAAAAATTGGAATAACAATGGTGTCCTCGCCAGGTTGCCTTCAAAGGGTAGATTGCAGATAATCGTTGAGAATTAGTTGATTTAAAAGAAAGGCCATCTTGTAGACCAATGAAGGGAATTGATTTCTTTTCTAATGGATCCATTATTACACTCTTAATATTTAACCATCTATTCTTCTGGTTTCTATTGACTACTAGCTAATCACCCGGATTTCAGAAATTCAACTAACCCTTTCCATCCATCTCTGCACATCTCAAACAACGAGTTTCTTTTCAATCTCGTGCCACTCCTTTCCAGACAACATTACATTAATTCCCAGCCAAATGTTCACAATCTTGATGCCTTCAAAATTGTAAGATTTAAATAACAAGGTAAAAAAATCATGATCGTAAAGAGCTCCTCTAAAAAGGAACGCATGCTTACTCTTGTACAAATAAATAAACTAAAAAAAGAAGAAGCAATGAAGTTAACATTTTAAGGGATATGAAATTAAATAAATGTCAGAGAATTCAAAGGTGCAAATGTCATTTTAAAGGAACACGTAATCTGGAATTCGTATTAAGTTTCCAACTATGTCAACACTGGTTGTGGCATAGCTACATAGATTCCATACGATCAACAACAAGCTTGGCCCTTCAATGCCAAATAAACAGGGAAAAGAAATAAGAACATTGATAACATTAATTAAAAATGACATTCCTCCATGATTAGGATTTGTAACATGACTCTCTCCTTATAACATCCTTCTATCCTCATTCTTCCACGTGTATGATGGTTATAGAAAAGAAAGAAAAAAGGGGCTTTAACTATATGTATGAATAATTATCTATAAAGGAAGAGAGAAAAGTAAAGAGAGTCTTAAATTTCTTTATTTATATGGATCACATATATATACAGGCACTTTTCTTTATATATGTTTTATTTTTTGGTTGTTCTTATAAATATCTCTTTTAAGTTAAGAAAGGTAGATTAAGATCTTCTTATTTGTATTTTATATATATATGATATAAAATGTGAAGTTTAATTATGTTATTTTTAGTGAATGAAATAAATAAATAGACAAAAATAAAAAAATCTACATTAATTATATATATTATTATTTTTATTATAAGTTATTGCAATAAATGAGGTATTTATGTTATTTTATAAATATTTATTTATTTATATGAGAATAAAAAATCAAATAAATTAATATGTACACAAGTACATAATATTTACACATAATTATATTTTGATTTTAATGACATAAAGTTAGAATTTAAAAGAAAACAAGTGAATAGATGGGTGTTGCTTATGCTTGAGTAACAACGTAGGACTCAAACCCTTACTATCCTCTTTAGGTAGGTAATTGGGGTCTTCACTAACAGCGAGATCAATGATTAAAATTTAATTGTCATTGATCTATATGCTCTTGCATTTCACACTTCAATTAAAATATTAGGAAGGTTCATGATGTGACCTTGTAAAAGGAGTGCAAGGCATGCCACTATATCAATAGAATATTGTATAAACCTATTGTGTTAAAGATTCAAAAGGCTAGGTTTCCATATTCTCTCCCTTGGAGACTAACCTATCAACGCATTGCTAGATTGACCTATCCAACCCTATTAATCATAAAGGCATTATTTAATTCAATGCTAGTCAGTTGAAGGTAAACCAATGTGTAGAATTAGAATATTAGGGATTTTCTTTGTTATGTGAAAATGGTATACATTCATGTCCTTTCTTCTAGTGACTTTCCCACTCTCCGCACTTGAGAGATGTATCAATGGGGGTGAGCATGTGTGATGATTATTTTTTTAAAAAAAATTAGTCATGTTTTTGCCCTAGTGTAAAATATGGGCATTACAGTTTGCGAGTGCATACCAACTAGTGTATGTTTTTCACCTTTTGGGCCTTATCACCTGATGAACCACCATGGGTTCTATCACCCTAGAGTGAGTATTCATTCTCTTTTTCAAAAAGACAACCTAGATCTAATTCACAACTAGCTGAACAAACCATCGAAGCTTGATCTGACTTTTCCTTTTTCCTCTCTCTTCTTTCTCTATTTCACATGTGTGTTCCTTTTTTCTTATGTTTATTTTGTCATGGGATCTTCATCCTAGGGGATTGATCATCCCTCTTGATCATTGTTATTCCATCTTGCTAGCATAAGTACATTTGTATCCTTCTTGATGAACATGGCTACTTTAGTGTGAATTTGAAGCAAGTTCATCCTCTCACTAAAGTGGGGACTAAATGTACCATAGAAAAATGGATCATTGGCATTTTCATGGTCTTTTAGGTCTTTCTCTCATGATGCTTGGCCTATTTTGCTTATATTTAATGTTGTAATGTAACTTATACATTCACATTAGGCCCTAAACATTCAAATTATGACATCTTGTGAAGGTGTTGTGAAGTGTTGTAACACATTTATGAACTTTTCTAGACTCTTCTCATCACAATTCACCTAAAAATTACCTTTTCGTCACTTATCAAGTCCTATTTTAAAGTGTTGTAAAGTCTTGTAACAAGATTTCACACTTTTCTAGGCTTAATTTCACTATTTACACCTTTCTTATGCTTTATATGACCCCTTTATGCACTCATAATGCTTAATTAAGTGTATTTTTTAATGTAATCCGAACAAACAACATTAAATGCAATATAATTCCTGACACCCACTTATAAGCCAAGGTGGAACCCATTCGCCATGGGTGGCGAATGAGTCCCTCTTGGCTCCAAAATCAAAATAATTCAAATTTTCTTCCAAGTTTTTAAAAAATTCCTTATGTCAGCCTGTGATGAGGTATCATTGGGTAATTAGGGCATAAATGTGTATAAATAAGTGTTTTTACATCCATTTTAACCCCCATTCACTTGCATTCACTCATTCAACATTAATTAGCATTCATCAAGCATCTTGGAGCAGCCATTGACATATCTTCAGATTTTTTAAACAAGGTTGTGATGAGTTTAGGACATTCACATGTTGTTTATTCATCATTCCTTGCTTATTTCATTTCACTTTTTTATTAATGGTTTGATTACCAAAGTGGGATTTGACCAAGGCGAATCCCTATACTCTAACCCTTAACCATTTTTCCCCTTCTGCATGTGTGTTTGTAGACTTTTGTATGCAGATTTGTCAAGCAAATAGGTGTTGAAAGGTGGTCAACAAGTCAACAGAGTGTTTCAAGTCAGCTAAACCCTATTTCAAGCTTGGAGACAACCTACAATATATTTTCTACAGATTTGACTCCGTCAACCCGACAAGAAGACAAGTACAAATCTGGAGTTACAGAATTGACCTTTGATTTCACAAAATTTTGGAGGAGGACTGATTTTCCATCAATGGCAAATGAGTCCCACCTTAAGGCTAAAAAATGTGATTTTGTTAGATTCGAGTTCCCGACAGTTAGAAACCTATTTCAGGAGATTTTACTAGTAGGAGGATTGATTCGCCATAAGTGGCGAATGAGTCCCACTGGTCATTAATAGTGATTTTTCCAACATTCCAGAATCTTCTCAAATATGTAATCTTTCACAGGTGCACTCCTTTCAGTCTCTTTCATTTGTGAGTTCATTTGTACATGTTTCTTACATTCTTTTGCAAACATCATTGTGTTCTCAAACATTACATATCACATTAGTTTAGCATTAATAATTAGTCAATTACATCATTTAGTTGCATTTACAACATTTCATTTAGTCTTAATAACATCATACAATCCTTTATTTGAATGAACCACTTCAATTTTAGGGTTCTATCTCTCTTTTTAGGTGAAAGATCCTAAGAGTGCAAGAGAAGTCTATATAGACACCACAAAATTGTTGGTTCACTTGCTTGGTACAAGGTGTCATACTTACACAAGGTTCTTTAGATTATGAGATTTTGTTCTCTTCTTTAAAGGAAGGTGTAAAATATAACAAACTCCAATTGTTAGTGTTTTGCATGATGACATTGACATTATGCGAAAATTTCATTGTTTATTTCATTTCTTTCAAAGGATAATAATCACTTGACCACTAGTTTCTATCAGTTCAAGATATACTAATGTTAAATTTGGCTTAGAAGGATATTTTGTAAGAGTGTTGACATTAAGTGAATGCTTTCTTGTTGCTTTCGAGGGATAATAACCAAGACCATTAGTCGTTCCTTGCATGTTAGGCTCTATAGAGACACAGATACCTTGTTCTCTAGCACTAATTCCTTTTCCACTATATCCAAGTTGTTTCATGAGTTCATAGCCTTTTCCATAAATATTTTTCATTTCTTTTGGATTCGGTGATTGTTTATAATCAACTTCATCAAATTTTTGTGTATAATTTTCTTCTTCTTCTAACATGTTAGAGGTGGATTCTTTTGAAGGGTCTTCTAAATTTTGTGTTGACATCACCGCTTTTTCTTTTCCCTTTTCAAAGTCTTTGTTTATGATATTGTATTCTCCCATGAATTTTGTTAAATTTAAGCAACCCCAATCATCTTCTAATAGCTTCATGACTTCCTTAATATATTTTTCTTCATATTTTTGTTGCATGGGTTCTACTTGTGTGGTTGGTGTCAATGTTTTCAAAGGATTCTCCTTGTCTTTTTCAAGTTGTAAAACACTGTAAGGCTCATGATTAATGTCAAGTGTGCACACTTCATTGTCATAGACATATTTCAGTTTACAATGAAGGGTAGAAGGAACCACATGTGTCTCATGAATCCATGGTCTTCCTAAAAGGAGGTTGAATGAAAGATCATCATGCATAACATGGATCAGGGTTTGTAATATAACTTTTTCAACTATAATATGTAATGTTATCACACCAAGCAGTAATTTTCCTACATTATCAAACCCATTAATAGATAAAGATGCAGGTTGTATTTGGATTTTGTCTTCTTTAATATTGTCCAAAAGGTTTATGCTACACACGTTAAGGGTGGAACCATTGTCAACAAGGTTCCTCTTTATCCCAATCTGATTATGTATAGCTATTATCATGAAAGCTTCATTTTTTTTTTTGCACTTCTAGCAAGGGTAACCCATCTTGATGGAAATTAATGTCTAATTTTTTGGTTTTATATCTTGAATTTGGGTTGTCACATCATTTGATTGCACATTTGGGGGGTAGGAACTTGTTGTAAGGAACTTTGAATCATGTTATGATAATGAGGGGAGGCTTGAATAAGATCCCATAATGATATCTTAGTAGGAGTATTATTTAGTTGTTCAACAAGATTATACTCCTTTTCATTATGTATCTGGCAAATGAGGAGGACAAGGCAAGATAGGGATAAGAAATGGGAGGGATGTTGAAGGTGTTTTTATTACCTTACAAATTGTTTCTAGTGTTATATGTATGAGCAACAGTATTATAATTCGATTAAAATGAAACATTATTCTTAGGTGGTTCAAGGATGAAAATGAGTTTGTTTTGAGTTGGAGGTTGGTTTGAGGGTGGGTAAAGGATAAGTTCAGGTTTGTTTTGAGTTTGTGGTTTGTGTGAAGGTGGGTAAAGAATTAGAGGATTCTTAGGATGTCCCACATGTTATTTAGGAGGTCCAATAATCAATGGGCATCTAATGGAGAGTTGTGGATTCATAACCTTAGCGATTTTGGTTTAATGTTTTTCTAATGAAGGGGAATCTAGTGTCATATTTTCACCATCATCCAAGGAAGTCACATCACTATTTTTTGAAAGAAATGTGTCGATGTTCTCATTTTATTCCACCATGATATCTACCCTAGTAGGAGGATTTTTAGGAGAGGAACAAAAAAGAAGTTCATCACATCCCTCGGTTAGATTTTTTAAAGTAGCTTCATCAAAAGTAGAGGAGGCATCAAGACAACTATGATTTTCATGCTTACCAAATAAATATGTCCAAATGGTAAGATCATTAGGCAAAGGAGGACCAAGACGCTCATGACTCTCAATAAGTGTATCTTCTAACACCAAACTATCTTCTTCACATCGAGGAAGGATATTAGGAGAAGGAAAAATTTGATTGTCATGGTTATCTATGACTTCATCCTCTTTCACTAAAACATTCTCACAAGCAAGGGATGAATGGAGACTAGGTAAGGTGATGTTTAGAAATGTGTCTATGATCTCATCTTCTTGTTTCATAATATCTTCCCAAGGGGTAGGAGGAGAGATACAATAAATACTTTCATTATTCTCAATGATTGTATCTTCTTTCACCAAGATACCTTCGTCACTAGTAGGATAGGTATTGAGAGAAGAACACTTATGATTTTCATGATTATCTATGCTTGTATCTTCTTGAATCATATCATCCTCACAAATGGGAAAGATAATGGGGTTTGAATGGGTGATAGGCAAGGTGATATTAAGGATTGTGTCAATGGTTTGATTCTCTTTCTTTAAGATGTTTCCATAACTAGGAAAGATGGTGGAAGGATGGCTAACATGTTCCTTAATAACCTCATTTTTGTAATCTAAATTAAACTCATAAGAGGGGATGTTGTACTTATCCAATCCATTCTTAACCATATAAAAAATACATCTCTTAATAGAAAACTTGCTAACATGAAAGAGTAAGCTATCTAATTTATGCAATGCTTCAAAAATGTAAACAAATGTCTTACAAATCTAAATATTTTTACTACTAAAATGAGTTTTGGAAAAGGATGACTACACTAATTAGATGATTTGACCTAGATACATAAAATAGAAGTTCCTAAAACTTTCCAGACTGATACTATAGGTTACCAACAAGCCTAGGAAGTACATAAACAAGGTTTTTGATGTTGTAAAATGTAGTATCAAGCCTGATTTGGGACTAAATCTCCCAGAAGGGTGTATGAGTCCTAGTTAGGGGTTTTTGAAGGTTTCAAATGTTGAAAAATAGTCCACATGGAATACCTAGAAACTAGGTAAAACCACCTGCATTGGGACTAAATCGCCCAGAGAGGTGTATGAGTCTGAGATTAGAATTAATTAACTAGTGAAAAATCTAATGAAAAGTTAATGTAAGCTATATGTATGACTATGATGCACTCCAAATAAGAAAATAAGGTGTTCTAAAGGCTAGGTTCACCAAAATGAAATGTAGAAAAAAAAATTCTCTAAGTTTTAGGAGATAGAACCACCAATTTCCTACAAATTTCATTCAAGGAAACCTTAGAGATCTCAATCTAGGGATGGAAATGAGGGAAAGAGATCTGCAATAAGGTGTCCTAGGGGTATGATTAAAGATTATAAGGAGGTTCACCACCAAGCAAAGGCTTGGAAAGAAAGAGATGACAATATTATGCAAATCTAGCTATATGACCTAGAGAATGGGATTTGAAAGCATATAATCAAATTGATGAGTAAAATAAAATAGAGAAGTACCTAGAGAAATGAAGATCATAAAGCAAGGCCTGAAAACCCTAAAAATTGTTGCTTCTAAGGTGTAGTAGGACTCAAATACCAGTATGGGTGATTTAGTTTCAGTATAGGGTTTCTAGACAGGGTCTGCAACCTCTTGGTGACTAATATAGATCTGTTGAAGACTGGAAAAAATGGTGTACTAGGACTCATACACCCAGACTATTGCAAAGTGTCCCATTTTGTCGCGAAGTGTCCCAAGAGCAGAATTTTGAAGAAAAACTTTGTGAGCCTTTGAATATAGATTAAATAAGCACTTTCTTACTAGTTTCATGCAAATAGGTTGGATATCTTGCTCTATATTTGAGTTTTCATGAGCCTTGACAAATTTTCATGATAAATTTGATAACTTTTGTAAATTTTTCATTTGGTACTTTTATGGGCTTCAAGTCCACTTTTTCTTCGAATTATAAACCCGCAATCACACAAAGAGAGAGAAAGAGTGTTATTTTGTTAGGAAATGGGGGTTTTCCTTGGTTGAACCCCGTTTAGGTAATTAAACCTTATGACAAAACAATGAAAAATGAACATGAAACATGGAACATGAACAATGATACCTTGAATGATGTCTTGAATTGTAAATCTTCAATCTAACATGAAGTGGCCATGAAGAATATAGATATCTATCTTCAGTTAGATGTGAAACAATGATTAACTTGGATCTTGAATGCTACATCACAATACTAGCTCAACAACATTGCTTGATGCTTTATGCTTTTGACATGATGATGGATCTTGAATTGCTACAAGAATCTTCTTCAAATCTTCCTTTGAATGCTCTTGAAATTCCATTGAAATTCTTGAATGCTCTTGTGAACTCTTGTGAAAATGATCTTGATTGCTTATGAAATTTTAGTATGAAACTATGTGAAATAACCTTGTATTTATACTTGTTTATGCCAAATTTCCCAAAATTAAACTACAAGCCGACATCAGATCTAGGATAATAAAATCTTGGAAAGAGTTTAATTCAAAATAGGTCTTGGTTAAAGCGAGACTCAGACACCAGTTGTGGAATATGAGTCTTGGTGGCTTAAACACGAGATACAAACTCTAAGAATTGTCTTGTTTAATGTGAAATTCAAAATCAGGTCCCAAGATCTAGGTGGGACTCATATGCCCAAGGTGGCATATGAGTCCCAAATCACCAAATCTAGAACACATGACCCAAAACATTGAATTATGATTGGTTATTGATAAGTGTCAGGATTATCCATGTAAAGGTGCAATTAATAAGTCTTGTGGGTGCAAAATAGGACCAATTAAGGCATAAATAATCCCAATTAATTAATAAAGCCCTAGATTAGTGTGAAAGTGTTAAGATACACTTTACAACACCCTAAATAAGGCACAATTAGGTCCATTTTATCATTAATTATTCATTTCCAAATTAAGTGTGAAAAAGGGATACTTTTTTCTACATTACACAAGATAACTTATTTTATTTCTTCATTGGGAAGTTTTTCACATAACAACCTGATATATGATATATATAGTAGATAAAAAGGTTTAATCTAAAACCAAACTTAGAAGAGAGAAGAGTAGAGGGATGCTCAATGTCCAACCTTACACTCACATAAATCCTAGCATATACCAACCTTCTTTGGTGATTTTTAAGGTCATGAATGGTTAAAAGATACCTAAGAAAAATAGGAATAGACTTCAATACTTTATTTCAATAGTATGGAAGTGGTAGAACTTGGAGTTTGATACAAAGAGGTACCAATTTTATTCTTTTGCATTTACATTAAAACCTAGACTCTGTTAGGAATAAACTGAATTTTCCTAGAAACCATGAGACATCTAAGAAGTTCCTAAAATAATCATTCTTCCTTTGAAAATAATTATAAAAGGAAACCCTTAACCATAGAAAGAAATCTCCACCTAACCTCTTTGTTTGTGCTTTATTTTAGTGTAGATTCTAAAAACAACTATATTTAATCTTGACCCTAAAAATTTCTCAAGATGTGAAATTTCAAACTTTATAAAAGATATTTCAACCACTAAATCTAGGATCTTGAAGAGGAAACCTCCATGACCCATCAACTATTATGATAGAAGAGGAGGGGAAAAAATTGATGGAATCTTATATTTTGATATTCAAAACTTGCTAAATAATTCTTGTTCTTTAATAAATCCAACAAAGAACATGAATGTATAAATTTGTGGTTGATGAAGGTGGTATCTTACTTCTGAAACTACCTTTGGAGAATATTTTCTAGTGATAAAAAACACATGAGGTTGACCATCCTTCTTGTTGACCCCCTATAAGATAGTGTCTTGTATGGTACCAACATGAATAGTATGAAATTTTGAAGCCCCACCATCATTACTTTATAAACTTGTAGATTTGATCTTCACCCTTTATACACCCTTTAAATGGAAGGGCTTATGTATCTCTACTTAGATGCTCATGAAAGGGAGAGAAGTATGACATCACTAGTCTTATTAAACTTTTACTCCAAAAATTCATTCACAACCTACAAAACCTACTCAAATTATAAGTGTTGGCTATAATAGATTATATGGAATCTAAAAAAATTACTTAGAAATGGGGGATGATAAACCATTGACACTCTGTGTGTGAAAAACTAAAAATAACTAGAACACTATTACCCTTCTCAATGGCAAGAGTTGAAGGATCACCAAAATGATAGGAGATTATGTGACAAATCCCTTATAAAAAGATCACACTAAACCATAGAGAAATCACAACCTTCATGATAGACCTCAAACTAGATATACATTAGTTATTCTTCTTGCTCATCATCAAAAGAGCCATTCCATTCATCATTCAATTTATTATCTCCATCATCTTGAGCCTCTTCTTCTTCAACATATTGATATAATCCTTCCTATATTTTTCAACTTAATGCCATTATTTTAATTAATTTATTAAGTTGATTTTATAATGATAAGAGTGATTTGAATTACTATAACTAAATAAATTATTGATTTATAATTAAAAATGATTGAGATTATTATGAAATTTCTTTTTTATATTCTTAATTGACAACACATATTACATTAAAAATTGAAAGAAAAATACTAGTTATAGACAACAACAAAAAATGATTTAAAACTTTAAAAAATATTATGAAGATTATAATAATTTTACTATCAATTATTTATAACATAATATGTAAGTAGAATATCAATTTCATTGAGACTAAGTTAACAATATTAAAAATTAATGATAAATTAACTAAAAAGCTTAATTAAAAATCAAAGTTGTAGTATTATAGAAAAAGTGAGAATAATGTAAAATTTTCTTAAAATATTGACCCTGAGAATTATTATAATATAAATTTTGCTTAAAATATTGACCTTAAATTATTATTTCTTATTTAAAAAATATTTTATATTAAAAAAACCCTTCAAATTTTAAAATTTAGATGGCAACACCAATTTTAATCTAGGTAAGAATCAAAATGCATTGATCAGTAGGAAAAAAAACTATTTGATCATAGTTAGTTTGTTCATAGTTATTAGATTACAATTTATAGGAGTTTAAACTTGTCGCTTTTTTGGCATGGTGACACTCCATGTTTTAATAAATAAGAAATATCCAAGTCGTTAGTATTCATTAATAAATTAAATGATTAATCTCTCTTCAATATTAGTATAATATATCTTACCAATCCAAAATAATTTTCAGAATCCTCATTATTCCAACATTAATATCTAAGACTTTAGGATTACTAAGGTTATTATATGAAAAAAATCATATGTCTAGATACACATGACCTAAGCATATCCTTAGAAACAAGTGTATCCTTCATAGAATTAATGAAAAATTATTGTTCTCCATGGATTAGGCTTTTGGTTCATAGAGTTCCAATGGAAGGCGTGGAATTGGAATAGCATGAAAATGTGATGCCCTTGGCATAGTAATACCATATAATTCTACCATATCCATGTCCATTGGAGTTACCCCTAAAGGAAGATTCCAATTGAGGCAGTGTAATAGCTGAGCAAGACCAAGTTGGGTTAGGGATAAAGCCAAATTAATCCCAGGGAAAATTCTCCTACCTGAACCAAATGGTATGAGTTGAAAATCTTTAACCTTGACATCAATTTGACTTTCCAAAAATATTTTTGGCTTGAAATCATTGACTTGTTCCCAAACAACTTGATCTCTTGCAATAGCCCAAGCATTTACAATAACTTGAGTTTTCTTTGGTATTTGATATCCTTCTATTGTGGACTGTTGGATAGATTGGTGTGGAAGGAGTAGAGGAGCTGCTGGGTAAAGGCACAATGTTTCTTTCATTATTGATTGTAAATAGTGAAGATGAGGCAGATCAGGTTCTTCAACCATACGATTGAATCCAATTATAGAATCAAGTTCCTTTTTAGCTCTCTTCATTACCAATGGATTTCTAAGCAATTCAGACATTGCCCATTCTAATACACTTGTTGAAGTATCTATCGCTGCAGATAATAGTTCCTGAAAAAAGATATAAAAATAATGAAACTAGCATATAGTAATGAAACTATAAAATTGTTTTTAAGCATGTTAAACTAATACATAATTGTTTCTTTGAAGATGAAAATACAAAGACTTTGTAGATTATATATTTATATAATCTAGAAACAAAATTAGGGAAAAACAATATATAAGTATAAACAAAGTTATCAAATAAAAATAAAATAAATAATATAGATAAAACTAAATAATTTTTCACTAAAAATTAGAATATATGTGTCCATGTATGTATGTATTAACTAAAATATTTTCAAAGTAAATTATTCTTAAGTAAATAAAAGTTTGGAAGAACATTCTACAACAGAAACATTATGTCTTTATTGTATAAATACAAATATCTCACTTAATTTATATAATAATTTACTACACAAATAAGTAATATTTAATAATGAATATAAAATATTATAAATACATTAAATACAATGAAATAATATCAATTTTTTCTGAATTTAATTGTGTATGCTATCTAGTGGTTCATCATAGAAAGAGGATTTATAGTATTTGTTTTCTATTAATAATTATGCCCAAGGTGTGTCCTATTTGAGAATAGCCGGCTGATTTTTTCCATCCACGGTACATGTTGCTTGAGAGAGGATGCAATACGGTTCAAACATCCATAGCCGTCGATCAACATACATCGTTTTAACTGTTCCATGACTTTTATTGCCTTATTTTCACGGACGCAATGCTAAAGTTGGTTATAAACTTTACAAAGCTCAGAAGTTGTAAATAAGGCATGCACGATGATTAAAATAATTGTCACCGTGTGTTCACCCTTTCCCCTCCATTTTCACATCCCCTTTTATCCGCCATTTTTCATGACTTCCTTTTTCCGTCAAGTTTCACACTATTCTTATTTTTACCCCCGTTTTATTGTCATTTTCCATGCGGTTCTCCTTATTTTCACCCCCAATACTTCCCATCGGAAATCAATTTTTTTAAAAGGTATATGTTTTAAATTTGATTTTGTCCTTTTTTTAATAATAATATCAAGGACATATATTATATTATAAAATATTATTTATTGATTATATATTATGATTATATTTGATAATATATATTATATAATATATAATAATAAATAAAAATTAATTTAAATTTAATATACAATTAAATAATAAATATGAAATAAATATTTAACATATTTAATATAAATATATACTTTTAACATATAATAACATTTTTAAAATATATTATATAATTTATATTATGTACTAGATTCAAATTTAATATAAAATAATAAATAAATATATTTCATTTAAATATACAATTTATATTATCATACTATATATGTTTTTAATTTAATTTTGTCCCTTTTTAATAATAATATCAGAGGATAAATACTATATTAAAAAATATTATATATTGATTATATATTATGATTATATTTGATAATATATATTATATAATATATAATTATAAATAAAAATGTAATTTAAATTTAATATGTACAATTAAATAATAAATATGAAATAAATATTTAACATATTTAATATAAATACATACTTCTAACATATAATAACATTTTAAAAATATATTATATAATTTATATTATATACTAGATTCAAATTTAATATATAATAATAAACAAACACATTTCATTTAACTATACAATTTATATTATATATTATATATGTTTTTAATTTTCTTTTTTCTTTTTTTAATAATAATATAGAGGATACTAGATTAAAAAATATTATATATTGATTATATATTATGATTATATTTGATAATATATAATAATAAATAAAAATGTAATTTAAATTTAATATAAAATTAAATAATAAATATGAAATAAATATTTAACATATTTAATATAAATAGATACTTCTTACATAATATAACATTTTTAAAATATATTATATAATTTATATTATATACTAGATTCAAATTTAATATATAATAATAAATAAATATATTTCATTTAAATATACAATTATATTATTATATTATATATGTTTTTAATTTGATTTTGTCCTTTTTCTAATAATAATATCAGATTCTATATTAAAAAATATTATATATTGATTATATATTCTGATTATATTTGATAATATATATTATATATTATATAATAATAAATAAAATGTAATTAAAATTTAATATACAATTAAATAATAAATATGAAATAAATATTTAACATATTTAATATAAATACATACTTCTAACATATAATAACATTTTAAAAATACATTATATAATTTATATTAAATACTATATTCAAATTTAATATATAATAATAAATAAATATATTTCATTTAAATATACAATTTATATTATCATGTTATATACACATGTAATATAATAATTATTATTTTTATTTATTTTTCTTTAGTTGATAACAATATAAAAAAAAAGGTGTATATAAATTAAGTTAATAGTAATTATTTTAAAGAATGAAATCATAATAAGTTATGAAAATTACTTACCAATTGATTTTTTAACTTTACAAATTTTAAAATAAAAGCTAAAATTTTAACTTTAACAATTTTAATTTATTTTAAAGGGTTTTAACTTTCAAATTTTAATTTATTTAAGAATTTAACTATATTTATGCTCTTGGCTGCAGCTTATCATAGTCTCAAGTTGGCACAAAGAAAAGGGTATCAGAAGGTCTGGGTGGAGGGTGATTCCTTGAATGTTATAAATAATTTGAAGAATATTTCCCCTCCTTCTTTGACCATTGAGGCTATGGTTAGGGATTCTATTAATATTATTAATTCTTTTGATAATGTTTATATTTCCCATGTTTTGAGAGAAGGAAATAGGTTGGAGGATTTCTTTGCCAACTATGGTGTTCGTGATAGTAAGGAGTGGGAGTTAAATGACCCTGTTCCATTTGCAGCCTCTACCATTGTTAATAGTGAATGCTAATCTTTTGGGGTTCTTTTGTCAAATGAAAGGTTGTTTGTCCTTGGTCACGTGCTTGATTTTCATGACTAAGGGTGTTAAAGATTTGATTAGAAGTGATGGCTTTTATAAGGCTCGGTCTTCATTATTGCATCTCTATCTGAAAGCTGGCTTCACATGAATTCTGGGTGTTTTTTTCCTTTGTTTCGAGAGTCTTCAGTTAATTTATGCTAGTTTGGCTGGCTTTAGATTTTGTCGCAAGTGCTTTTGGCTGAGTGCTTGGTCGATGTGTGTCAAGTTTTTTTCCATGGGTGGGGATAGAAATTGGGTTGATCCGAAGTCTTGTGATACTGTGAGGCAGAAGAAAGAGGTTTGAGAAGTCCTTGAGAAGGGTGGCCTTACTCTGTACATGGAAAAATTGCATGGTGATAATCCCCAAGTCATGGATTTAGTTGTTCAAGGATGGAAGGAGAGGTCTTTGAACCTGGGAGGGAGGGATATTGTGGTGGATGAAGAAATTATTGCCCAAATTATTGGCCTTACTATACAGGGTATGAAGGTTATTAGGGATAAGAATGAAGCGTAGACTGTGATGGCCATTTTCTTCAAAAAAGATGAAGTGGCTGACTTGAAGCTTGCTAAAAGCGACAGGTATCTGTGTGGCTCTTTGAAAGTGCTTTAGCATGATGTAGTTGATGAAATAATGAGGTATGTATCTCTGGAAGGAAGGTACACTACAATCAATACTTATCATTTTATTTTGCTTAACCATATCAGGCATAAGAAAGGGCATCCTTCCCTTATTATCTGCTTATGTCGCTAGATTTGGGAATTAAGGAGAATTTGAAAAACCCCAAAAACCCTATTCTGCATGTGGGGTTGATTCTTCTTATTTATGAGCATGTCAAAGCCCATGAGGTGCATAAAACCCCTGTTGCCCTACAAGATAATACTACTAAGCCCCGAGAAGGCTATGAGATGGATTTGGGGGATGAAAGGGGTGGTAAGAATTCTAAGACGAGGAAGCTTATTGTAAATGAGGATTTAGAGTCGGATAGGGATGTTGATGCTGATTATGTTCCAGATTCTTATGCTTCTCTGGAGGAGGGCCCCATTTCCCCTATTGTGGGTAAAAGTGGTAAAAAGAAGTTGGGGGACAAAGCGGCCTACATAACATGCAGTGATGAGGTGGAGGAGATTCCTATTAGGAGGGGAAAGGATAAATGCAAACTTTATGGGGAAGCTTCTTCTCCTCCTCCTGCATCCAGAACTGTGCAGGTTGTGGAGGATGGAAGCTAGAAACAAAAAATGTCAAGCGTGGACCCTCTTCTAGAGAAAGGTTCTCCTCTAACCCTGCCTAGTGGTGTTTATGGTGAGGCTCCTCCAATGTTTGATTGTGTTGCCAAAGCAAGGTAAGGAAATGGGTTTCGATGTTGCCGAGGTGGGTACTAGTAAGGAGGAAATGGATAGGTTGTAGAAAAGGAAGGTTGTTGCAGAGGAAATTGCTTGCTCCATTCAGATGTTGAAGGCTCTCGTTCTTGTTCGTAAAGGTATGGATGTTTCTGATCAGAAAGGTCCTCCTAGTACTTATGATGTGGATGTGGCTATGGGAAAGCATATTGAGAATTTCAACAAAGAGGAGATTGATGTGTTGGGCTCGACCCATGATTCTGCCAATGTTTTGTTTAAACTATTTAAATGGTTTTTTCATTAGATTAATAGGACTAATATTAGAATTAGAGGTGTTGCTAGTAAGGTGAAGGATGTTTCTATCCAAAGCTAGATTGATCATGTGATGGAGTCCCTGAATACTGTTGCTTATATTATTTTTGAGGAAACCACTAATTTGAAGAAGAATTGGGAAAGTAGATTTTCTGCTCTTGAGGAAAAACTTGATGATATTAGGAATGTTGTTATGAAAAAAGGATATGCCTCTACTGTTGTCGAAATTCCAATCTCTGCTAGGGTTAGTTCCCCTCTAATGAAAAAGAAAAAGGACAAGGTCTTTGGGGATGTTGTTGTGGCTATTAGGAAGCTGTTGACTATGGCTGGTGAGGGTGAGAAAGTTTTGAGTAAAGGTATTGTTTTGAGTGAAGAGGTAAATATTGGTGGGTAGGGGGTTAGAACTAGGAACAAAATGAAAGCTCAGGTTGGTGCCTATGTTGAGGCCTCTGATATTGTGGAGAATGTGCACAAGATGGCCGAGAATGAAATGGAAGCTATGGAGATCCTGAATAATATGTAGTGTTATCATCTAGTTTCTATCCTTTTGGCTATTTTTTGGCTGTTTGTTTGTTGTCGTTGGGTTGATTGTTGGTTAATGGTTCCTTCTTTCTATCAGCGGCTCTCTTTTGTATAGGGTTCCAGGCCCCTTCAAAACCCGTCTTTTACCTTTAATCAAAACTATATCTATGCTCAACTTTATAATTATTTATATTTTATATTTTTTAAAGTCAAAATATCCTTAGAATGTTTTGGAAGTTATTATAAAAGATTTTTGAAAATGAATTTTACAATTTATTAAATTTTAAATTTTAACAATTAGTTGCATTTAAAAATATTCATCATTTTTAATAAGAATAATATAAGTAAATTATATTTTATAGTAATTAAATTTATAGTAACTTTTAATTATATAAATGAGTTTTTTTTATCTTACATATATACACACAATTAGATATATTTGACTTATCTATATATTAATGACATCTATCTGTATGCATATCCCTATTTACTTATTAACCATCTTAATATGGTTGTTTATGTACCTTGGATCACTTGTGGAATTACAAACTTGATCATCTTATATTCAAACTCAAGTTCAAACCCCCATAATAAAACAAGTTGGATATGGATAGTTTAGATAGTTGCTTAGTTCCCACCTATTCAGTTTCTACCAAGGGGAAATTAAATACAAATTTGTATGATTGTTATGTCCTAGTATTTAAAGGCATCAAGTGCATTCATTTATAGCGTTCACCATCTCAACATCACATCTTAGGAGTATTATTTGCATATCACTCACATTTAAAGAAATAAACATTTTAATTGATGTAATAAAATGAATTTATATATATGATAGCCTTAAGAGCATATGCATGACTATCTTTAATCATTTACACACATTTCTATGGGATGCCTTAGGGGAACTTGTTCCCTATTGACACAATGAAAACACTTCCAAAATATTTCTAAATATTGCCAGTCCCATATAATAGGAAAGATAGAAAAAAAATAAAAATAAAAATAAAAAATTAAGTGAAATAAAAGTAGTTGTACAAGCTATTCTAAAGGTCATTTCCACAAATATGGGATATTTAAATGTGAGCATAGATTAGACTTGGATCTATATACTTACTTCTCACAATGCAAATAAAATTTTATAATTTTGAGGTGAATTACATGTATTCTCCTTATCCATTCTTGATCCTAAGATATCATAGATTTAGAATCTTGACACAAACTACTCATTCTTTAATCACATAGCTTAAGTATGATTAATTGTTACATTTACTTTTTTCATATAGTAACATTTATTGTTTCAAAATAAAGGATAAATACACATAAAGGGGGACAAAAAAGTAGTCATTTAAGTCTAATTTTGAGGATAAAATTTGCATGCTTTGTTAAACATGAATGAACCATAATGACTTGACATTCACCAAGCCATAATGCATGCTTGTTATAATAAAGTTTAAGCTTTTCTAAAATATTTTAAATAATGTGTGGAAATTAATCACAGTGTAATTTAAATTTGTAAAAACCCCACCCATTAAGATTAGATTTCAAAACCTAAGAGTCTGTTATCCATTTTAACTTCCAAATTTATGTTTCCAACATAAAATGACATATTCAAATTTCATTTTTATCAACTTTGTGTATGTTACAAAAAAATATAATAATATTGTAACATTATCTAAATTGATATATTAATAATAAAAAATATAATAGTAAATACACAAAAAAAAATATTAATATAATAATATTATTATATAATAAAAATTTAATATGGATAATCATAAAAATAATAACAATACTAATAATTATATTAATAATAATAATAATATATATATAAAAAAAACATTTTCTAATTGACTTACCAATTGACCTCATGCACTACACAAATGTACGAAAAAAATAAATTAAAAAAATCATTTTATTTCTTAATTGACTTTCGTACTCATTGCACATCAAGGTGCGATTGCTAGTTTAAAAGGATGAGAAACGAAACATCCAAAAACAGAGATATCAGGGTTGTGTACATGCAAACTCTGCGCCTAAACTACGTATAATGATTTTAAAGAAAAAGAAACAAAACACCGAAAGCGGAAGAATGGAAAAGAGAGAGTTTACAGAGATACGAGGTTTGTGTACATGCAAAAACAGCTTTCTTGATGTGGAAGAATGGAAAAGAGAGAGTTTACAGAGATACGAGGTTTGTGTACAAAGAAAGAAGCAAATCTACAAAGTCCTCACACTCCAAACCACTGCTCTTCTTCCTTCTTTCAAAGTGTTCATCCACAATTCTCTCCACAAACAGATGAAAAATCTGAGTAAGTTTGGCTTGTCTTCGTCTATCGCCGTATAAATCAAGCCAACCCAAGAGGGGAATGTAATCGCTGTATTTAAATCCACCAACTAGAGCGAGTACATCATCCAAAACTTCCTTGAATAATTTTCCCCCCACCTTATCTTCATTGCATATCTTTCCAAATGACATTCTGCAGATGGTATTGTAAGTAAGAAAACCCACCTCCCTCGATAAATCTACAGCAGTGGTGTTGATGCCACTGTTTTCATTGGCGATGGCTTTGTGTAGTATGGAGTGTATCATGGCAGAAACTTCTTGGGCTCTGAGGGGCGCAAGGGACTTCAGTCTCTTGGGAGAAAGAAGCTCCGAGACAAGGACTTTGCGCATGAATTTCCAGTATGGGCCGTATGGAGATATGGAAACTTTCTGAGGGCTTAGGAGATGGTCCTTATCTCCCATGGGAGGACGGCTTGCAAATATGTGGTCCTGTGTTTTGAGGACCTGTTTAGCCATTTCAGGAGATGATATGATGACTGTTGGGAGAGAACCCAAGTGGACGGTCATAATTGGGCCATATTTTTGGGCAAGAGAGCAGAAGGATCTGTTAGGAAGACGGGAGATTAAGTGAAGGTTGCCAATGATGGGTAAGGGTGCTGGTCCAGGGGCATCTTGGACTTTTTGCTAGGTTTTCCTAGTAGAAAGCCTGCGAGGAGAACGATTATAAACATGCCCACCCATGAAATGTTAAAGGATTTCCATAGGGAGCTCCATTAAAATTGAGTAGTGTCTTCAATCTATTCCCTCTGCGTTGATTTATGGAGCGCCGTGTAAGGAAGAAGACAAACTAGAGATAGAGTATCGAGTCCAACACTATAGATTATGAGTTGTATTCGACATTGACGTCCTCTTGAGTAGAGTAAATTTCAACGCCAGAAGTCGTGTCCTGCATTAGATACCCTACACTAAGTCTGCAAGCTTGGTTTCCTGTAAAGCTCACTTTTCTCGCCTGCAACGTGCAACACAACTAATGCTTGCTATTGGCAGACAATGGATGATTCCAACGTGTTTTCCGGTAGTGGGAATATTCTTTAGTAATATCAGATTATCTTCGCATTAGGGGAGAGGGGCTCATAGTGGAGCGGGTTCCAATAGTGGGGATAGAAGTAGTCCTCAATGGGCCTCATAGTGGAGCATCTTAATATCCAATTGCAAAACACTTTTTATCCATAAAGTATATAAACTGACAAATCATGTGATGCCACATCGGTGCACCAATAAAACATGACTTAGTGCACCACTATCGGTCTCACTTTTTTTTTTAGCCTTTTTTAATATCTTAACAAAAAGCATGCTAATGTGGCATCATATTTGATGATGTGACCCTAAAATTAAATTTTTTAAGCAGGTGAGTTGCCAAATAAACTGCTATACAAAATTGGGACTGATTTGAAATTCCATGTAGGATTTTGAGAAACACGAAGTTAGGGTGCTCCACTATGGGCCCCTCTCCCCTATTCAAATGATATATCACAAAGGTCAAGAAATGACGACTAAGATAAATACAAATAGTTACTTTGAATATTTTCAGGCTTGGAATTTCAAACTAATCATGAGTGTCAATTATGAAGTTTGTTGGTTGTATATTTTCGTACCTTGTTATTTTTGTTTGTTATATGAAGTCCAACGATCACCCCTTTTTCCTTTCATTTGTTTGGTTGTTGATATTCCGTTTTAAGTTTTACCAAAATTCCTATGAATAATGTAATTACCATTCTTAATTTCGCACAGTTCAAAGCTTGTTATGTATACAAAAACATTGATATTAATATAAGAGATTTCCTTTTTTTTTTGGACGTAGTCATATTGGTGAATCACATAAAATCATGTTTTGTGTTATGTTTATTTTTGAATATTTAAGTTTGGTTTTGCAATTGTTTAATTGTTCTTGCTATTTAACAATTGGTATCAGAGTTCAGTGAAGAAGTTGATCGAGAATTTGTGAAACAATTTCTCGAAAGATGGAAGATGCAGACAAATAGAGAATCAAAAAATTCTAAGATCAATATTTTGGATTGTGGAAGATGCAGATGGAATCATTGTTGATTAAAGGAGACCTCTCACTCACGCTGGAAGAAAAATCCAAGAAGCCAAACATGATGACTAATGAGGAGTGGGAGAGATTGGATAAGATGGCTAGAGCGACCATTATCCTCTCTTTCTCCAGCAATATTTTATTCAATGTGTTAGCTAAGAAGACATCAAAAGGATTGTGAGACAAACTATGTGATATGTATGAGAGGGTTTCTAATTCAAGGAAAGTTTTCCTCATGAAGAAATTATATAATCTGAAAATGAAGGATGGAGGTAACATGTCCTATCCCTTCAACAAATTCAATACATTAATCAACCATTTGATCTCTATGAATATAAATTTGGAGGACGAAATCAAAGCCATTTTATTGTTGTGCTCTCTATTGGATAGCTTGGAGGGTGTGGTGATGACAATCAACAATTTGGTGTCTGCCAAAAATACACTCAAATTCGATGATGTTGTTGGTACTCTCCTCAACAAAGATATGAAGAGGAAAATCAAGGAACCTCATCAAGTGATGCCTTGATTTTTAACAATAGAGGGAGACATCAAGAAAGAGGTGGAACTAATAATCGAAGGAGATAAAAATCTGTAAGAAGATCCAAGTCAAGAGGGGGAAATGGAGGTTGCTGGTTTTGTGGAAAAATTCACACCAAGAAGAATTGTTAGTCATACAAAAGGTTACAAAATTAGCCAAAGGACAACAAAGTAAAACCACATATGAACAAGATGAAAGTGTATTGGTCTTGTCAAACTACAATTGGTTCATGGGCATTGGAATCCAATGCCTCTTTCATGCAACTCTGTGTCAGGAAGCTTTCAATAACTATCTAGAAGGAAACTATGGTACAATTTATCTTGGCGATAACAAACATTGTGATATTGTTGGAAAAAGTGATGTGATGTTGGCATTAAAGAATAGAAATAAATGGCTATTGTGGGATGTGAGACATGTTACCAAGCTTAAAAGAAATATGATTTCCATGGGATAGCTTGATGCTCAAGGATGTAGCATCACATTTTCCTCAAACAATTGGAAGGTGACCAAAGGAGCCTTGGTGGTTGCAAGATGCCACAAATTAGGTACCACATATGTGCTAGAATGTCATGATGAAGTGGGAGTTGCGATGTTGTTATGGACATCGGATCAGAAATTGGCACACAAGGCTCAATCATATGAGCAAGAGGGGACTTGAAATAATGCTCAAAAGGTATCAACTTCCAAGTTTGAAATCTGTTGATTTGGAGTTGTGTGAACATTGTATCTATGGAATCAAAGGTGGATTAGTTTCTTGAAGACCGTACATGACATGAATTCAAAGGCTTTGGAGCTTGTGCACTTAGATGTGTTTGGTCCTCTAGAGGTAACCTCTATTGGAGGGGAAAATTAGTTTGTTACTTTTCTTGATGATTGAACCCACAAGATTTGGGTTTATATGCTAAACAAAAAATCAGAAGTATTTAGCAAACTCAAATTTTTATAGCCATTGTTGAGAATCAAATCATAATTAAAATTAAAAGTTTAAAAATGGATAATGGTGGAGAGTTTTTCTCTTTGGTGTTTGACAATTTTTGTGTGGATAATGACATCCAACATATCAAGATTATTTCATTCACTCCTTAAGAAAATGGTGTAGCCGAGACTATGAATCGAACAATTTTGGAGAGAGCTCGGTGTATACTCTCAAATGTAGGTTTAGGCAAGGAATTAGTGGAAGAGGAAACTTTAACATAGCAATATACTAGATCAATTGAGGCCCTTCATCATGCTTGGATTTTGACATACCAAAAGAGAAATGGATGGGAAAATGATTTCCTACAATCAACTATGGGTCTTGGGCTACGAAGCTTTTTCTCACATTCCCAAGGATAAGAGAATGGAATTGGATCCTAAATTAGAATGGTGTATCTTTGTTGGATATAGAGAAGAACAATATGGTTTTAGATTGTGGTATCCAACAAACTAATTCACAGTTGGGATGTGGTTTTCAATGAGAAGGTGTTTCAAGCCTAAGACATAAGAAAATGAGTATGTGTCATTGTCAGACATTACGAATAGTAGAGATATTCCTTGCACATACTTGAAGTTTTCACATCCAAATTGTTGGGTGAATATTTTGTAATCACTTAATTAATTACAAAATGATGATTTCAACCACAACTATGATGAGATTTAAATATCTCCTCTCAGAAAGGGGAGGTTCCCTTCTTACTGCTCATTAAAACAACTAGTAACTAACTTAGATTATCTACACTAAATTTATCCATGGATGTTACATTCATCCTTTTCTCTTATTTTAGAAAAGATTTTTTCTTCTTACAACAATACTATTATGATACGTGATTCATTTCAAAGTACTATTATGAGTAGTAATAACCAATATCCAACTTGATTTAAAAAAAGAGTAATCAAAGTGATACTAGTGAGTTTCGTAGCTAGAAAACCCACAAAAGCTCACAAAATTTTATTATTTTCAATGATAATTTTTAAGTATAAAGAGTGAAGTATGTTGCAACTCAAAGACTTCAACATATGCCACCAAATATCCACAAAATTTAGCAAATAAGGGTCATCCCACAATAATGGGTTACACTTTTTGGCTAAACTTGACATTGAAATCAACATTTTTAGAGAAAACTTCACTTTTTGACACTTATAGTAGATAAACTATTAGGAATTTGAAAATAATGTAAACTAATGATTTCTGAGATTTTTTCTATCGATTTTAAATGTATTTTTTTTAAAAAAATTGAAATTAAATTGTAATTTTTTTGCGTCTCCTTTGATAACTAGTTTTTAATAGTAAACAACATTTTAAAAAAGTGGTGTGTACTGTGGCTCACATAACTTTTTTTTCACAAAGGATAAAATTCTAGTTGTTTTGAATTTAGGTTGGTAGCACAAGTATCTAGTTCTTTCATTTTTTTTCATAGTATTTTGTTGAATATTTTTCTTTTAATTAAGTTTTGAAGCCAAAACATTTATAATTTAGACATAGGTTCACTTCGGCTCGCATAACTTTTTTGGTATATATTGAAATTCAATTTTTATTTTTTTGTTAGAACACGGACATCAATACCTAGTGGATATATATTTTTTAAATTTTTTTTCCTATAATTTACTATTTTTCCACAATGATTTTTCATCAAACTTGACGTTTGGTGAAAAACCTATGTATAGTACAACTAAAACATAAAATATAAAATAAAAACAAAATATATTAAATTTATAGTTGTTGGAAAGCATGTTTCGATCACTACAATCATCCAACTTGGTTTATCAAGTTGACTCCATTTTCACCTCCTTCCCAAGCTTCAATAGTTAAAAAAATGCATAAATTTTGAAATGGTGGAGGGGAAGGTGAAAAAAGGGGGTTCATTAGAACCCCCCTTATATGGTGCAAAAGGGGGTTCATTAGAAAGGAGGGGGGTTCATTAGAAGGGGGGAGGGTTCATTAGAAGGGGGGGTTCATTAGAAGGGGGGTGGTTCATTCGAACCCCCTTCATTAGAAGGGGTAAACCATTTTAAATTGTTTTATGAGTATTTCTAATTTTTCTTCGTTCGAAAAATTGTAACCCACTATTGTGGGTTTACCCATAACCCATAGCCCAAAGTCTTTGAATTATTACCATAGTTCACACACAAGAACACAAACTCCAAAAATAATATTATGCCACAAAGACTATCAAGATCAAATTTGAATTCCCTTTCAAATATAAGATATAACACCACTTAATCAATCAATTGCAAGAAAATGTAGTAAGACATAAGAACAATCTTACTCATAACAAAGAAGATCCAAAACAAAGGTTGGATACAAATTTTGCCTCTTTTATTGATTGAAATTTGATATGCACATTAAACAAAAAGTCTCAATATGTTTTTCAAATGGGCAGCACTTCACTTCAAAAGATAAAAGGTACTTCATATAAAGAAACCCCCTCATATATAGAGAGGAGAATTGAGAGAAAAAATAGGAAAAGCTAAACTAACTTGACTTATTCAACAACAAAGTCTGACTTGATTTGGGACTTGTGTTGTTTTTACATGTAACTGCATATGTACAAAATATATGTAATATGCCATCAACTAATTACATAAAGAAAAATGTTGAAATAAACTAAGTGTGGCAAGACACATCCATCTATTCTTCACCATCTTTCTCCAAGAAGTATTCATATTTCTTCAAGGCTGCTTGGACTTCTACATTAAGTCTTGTGATGTGACCAGAGATCGTGAGAACACATGTGACCGAGTCCTCGATGGTGATGGAAGCTTTCTAGTGCCTTTTTAAAACTACTTTAAGGTTATCCAATGTGAGCCGAATGCCCACCAATGTGTCAATTGAGTCTATTGAAAATGCTTCATATTTAGACTATTTCTACATCACAGATGTAAACTCTTGGATAATTGTGTTAGTGGCAAGGACTTTCTAGTTTTCCTCAATTATTTGGCAAGATTGTTGTCAAAATGAACCTATGCATTCTCAATTGTAATATTTTCATATGTATCAATACTTAGACATTAGAAGATTTTTTCAAAGAACTTTGCATCTAGTCTGATGATTACATTCCCATTAGGATCTTTGACACTCATATCATCCCTATTGTAATCAGATGCCACTGCAAGAACAAATTTTGTATGTGTGCCACTATTGTAAAGGAAGCCACCGATTGATATTGCTTTCTACAATGCATTTCATTCCATCATCTAATGACTAATTATTTGTTCTCTCCATATATCCAGACATATCAACATGTTCTATCTCCATGTCATTGATTTCATCAATATTAGAAGCAATAGAACTTGTTGGAAAAACCCCTTGATGTTTATACTTCACGACTATCTTGCTTGGTGATGGATCAATCATTTGTGAAGTAGCAAGAAATTGATCAAATCCATTTAGGAATTCAAACACAAAAGATCAGAATGATATGCAAGAGTAGCAAAAAGTTCATATTTTTTAGTGTTAAAAGAAAAATTTGGGTTTTATGCAACAACAGGAAAAATTTGAGCTTCTACATGTGCTTTGAAGGTTTAGATGCAATGGCACTAAAAAATTGAGATATTGTAAGTGGTTTTATAACTTGAATGCAAAGGCAAAGAAAAATAGAGCTCTTGCATATGACTTAGTGATTAAAATGTAAAGGAAGAGAAAAATTGAGTGCTTGCATGGGGTAATAACTGCAAAGTGTAATATTGGGAAAAAATTGAGCCATTACATGAGATATTCCACTTTGGGTGTATTGGCATAGAATTTTTGCACTCTTACACGAGGTAGAGAAAATTTATGTAAGGGCGGGGAAAAATACCACCTCTACATGGTATAGGCAAAGTTACATGCATAAGTGGGAAAAATTTCTGACATTGCATGAAACATATGTAGTTGAGGAGAATTTTCCCGACACAATATGAAAGATATGTAGTTGAGGAGAATTTTCTTGACACTACTTGAAAGATATGTAGTTGAGGAAAATTTTTCCGACACCACATGAAATATATGTAGTTGAGGAGAACTTTCCTGACACTACATGAAAGATATCAAAAAATATGCAAGTGTGCCAAAATTCAGCGACACTGCATGTAAAAGAAAAAAGACTAACACCCAAAAATTTAACTTTTGCAATTTTTTCAAAAGGAAAAATGGTGATCCAATTAAAAAGAATTTGCAAGGGGTCAGACTATACATGAGGGCAATCAAAATTTTCCTCATTTTGTGTGGTTTGAGGACATGAACTATGAAACAAACAAGGTTTGTAGGGGTTATCCCATGAATTGAGCATAGCTAAATTCGAGGATAACACAAATATAGCACCAAAAAATGGAGGTAATTTATAGCTTTCACATCCATAGTGCACACTCAAGTAGGAACTTTAAATCCTACACAATCGTTAACTCACTCCCCTACCCCCTTGATTCTATTGCTCCTTATGCATCAACTAAAATCTTCTTATGTTGTGTAAACTTCACAACCTATGGTTGGAAATCTCATGCAACTTCAAATAGAGCACACTCCTTACTTGTAGTCTGCTCCTTTTGAGGCACCAATAAACAATGTTTTCCCTCGACTTGGTAGCCTCTAGAGGTCTCAATGGTTTCACATTTGGTTAGACAAGAAGTTGTCTAACCTCATCAACCTAAGTAAACTTTAGTGAATAAATTAAATATCCACACTAAAAGGAAGCAATAAGATAAAATCACCATTTTCCAATACCTTATAGTATAGACACACATACATCAAATTTACAGAGGGTGAAATGTTGCTTAGTCATGGAATCAAACTTGAGATACCACTCATGGGGGGATTGTTTGAGCCCATACAAACTTTTCCTCAATTTTCAATATAAAATCCTCTTTCCCTTGTTTCTCAAGCCCTTTAGGTTGATGCATATATAACTTCTCTTCTATATCAACATGGAGAAATGTAGTCTTTCATCAATTTGTTCATGTTCGAGGTCATATACCTTTGTCAAACCCAAAACCTCTAGAATGGTGTTCATCTTCACAAATCGTGAGAAAATTTTATTAAAATCTATTCCCTTTTGTTGTTCATACCCCTTCACATCCAATCTAGCTCGATATCATTTCTTGCCTCCTTCATCTTTCAATCTATACCCCAATCAATTATTTAATGCTTTCTGATTGGATGTAAGCTTGACCAAATCCCATGTATGGTTGGTCATGAGTGAATCCATTTCCTCCTCCATTGCATCCATCCATTTTGCATGATTGATGTCTTTGCAAGCTTCTTTGAAGGTATTTGGTTCTTCTTGATCAAAGATCAATAATTGGTAACCTTCTAAATTTTTCGAAGGTCGATGTTCCTTGGTGGACCTCCTCAATTGAGGATCTTGGCTCTTTGCATTTGATTCATTGTTGTGTAGTTGTAACAATGAGATCGACGTTGATGACTATGGCTTACTATAACATGTTGGGCTTTGGTGGGTCTATACCATGCCAAAGATATTCTTTCAAACTGCCATTCTTATAACCCCCATGTAGAGGTGAGATGTAGATACATCTACATTTCATCTCCTAACTAGTGAGATGATAGTGACATTGGAGGATGTCAACTACATCCTATGGCTACCCATCCTCAAAGATCAAGTGGAAAATGATGAGGGAAGGATGGCCTAGGATGCCCAAGTTGCACAATAGTACTACCTAAGTGGTCATGTGGTCTTGAAGGACACAATAGGCCATATACACATGTGTTGGTTGGAGTAGGGGCATGTAGCGATGATGTTGGTTTGACGAGTGATGATTTTGATCATCGCATTATGGGTCGTAATGGGTGGGTGAGGCTCAAATATTCATGGGGTCCTCGTCCACTACATATGATCCATGGAGAAGTAGAGGAAAGTATATGCTTGGGGTCAAAGCATGTTCACACACCTCTATCATGACATTAGGCAATATGTCCATTATGAGTTTCACAATCTTACCATTCGCACGTTGCTTTAGGTGTGGGTTTTCAAGCACATCTAGTGCATGAGACTGACCAAGTGTCCCTTGGGCTTGCCACATAGATTTCCTTGAGTGGACACATACCCCCTGATATGTGACTGGTATTATGGAGATCTATAGTTTTAGCAACAATGAATAAATATACTATAGGCACAGGATATTAGATGATGCCACTATAGGAGGATGGAGAGATATTCTTCTGATAGGAGGTAGCTATAGAAGATGCAATGTGATCAAATCCTAGTTGGGAAGTCAAATCATATCATGGTACAATACTACTAGAACTAGGTCACCCATAAGTTGGGGCAAGTGTACGTGGTCCCCCTGGTGGCTCCCATGTATATAGGGTCTCATAAGAGTACAACATGAGTGGGATACTAACCTTGTCTAATAATAATTGACATCACACTCAGTAGTGACAATGGATCATATGATAACTAGCCCAAGGCCCTTATGATCAACGATGTCGATGTCATAGTTAGATTTGCTTATTGGTGGCTAACAATAGGTCCCACCTAATTTTCCAAAGAGGCACCCCCATAGACGATGCTGGTGCTCAAGGGTTAGAGAGAAAGGGTTGAAAGAATGATGATGAGGGCGATGAGACAAAGGCTAGTAGAGGACATGAGAGGCCAAGATGGTAATGGTGTGTGGAATCATTAGTATGCATGACACTTGTCTCATTGGCATCACCCGCCATCTAATGGTCATGCCTCCCTTGGAAGTAGCAACAAGGCTGAGCATCACATCTAGCAGTGGTGCTCCATATCTAGACCCACACTAGCAAGCTAGGGATCCGAGTATGAGTATGCTATATGTTATTTCATTTCAACTTATTTTATTTCAACTTGGTCATATATCTATATAGTCTGATGGTATGGTACTAACACCATCCACTATATTTATGGTTGTAGTGTACACATAGGAGTGGCTATATTTATTTTGTTAGTGCATATTAGAGGAGGTCCTAGACATCCAAATTTAGGGGTT
Organism: Sequoia sempervirens; assembly: GCA_007258455.2. Classification (NCBI taxonomy): domain Eukaryota; kingdom Viridiplantae; phylum Streptophyta; class Pinopsida; order Cupressales; family Cupressaceae; genus Sequoia; species Sequoia sempervirens. Next base: position 111,592,955 of record VDFB02000008.1, on the reverse strand, counting down.
GATCCCAAATGCTTATAGGCCATCTATAGAAAGGAATCACATCCCACCATTCAAGCCTATAGTGCATATAAGGATAGCCTGTGAGGAAGAATAAGTATATGTAGTTCAGTGGATTTCTGAGCTAATCGTGATGACCAGGTAGAGAGACCAACAAGCTATAGATCTCCTTACTGTGCTATCAGAGTAAGATCGAATCATGATGGAAGCTGAGAGTACCATATACTATATAGCTATGTCACACCTTACAAACGCAAGTTGATGACCTCAAGAGGTAGCTAGAGGAATATATTATAGCACCCCCTAGTCCTCAGGATCCTCAAGTTTAGTAGTTGAGAGATGAGCTGCAATAGACTCAAGAGTGGGGGACTTCTCTACTAGACCACATCATGACACTACAAGAGGAGGTGGTGGAGCTATGAGGAGATATCTAAGGGCTATGATCATGGAGCATATCCATGTCATAGTCACATGAGTCACACTCCTATGCGTCTATCCAACATCCGCATCCACCACTGTCAATGCTAGAGGGATCAAGGATCCATGCACTTAGGGGTAGAGAGCCAATTTTTGATGTACCATTTCCTTGATGTATTACATTTTTTTTTTGTAGATTTATATACAGATATACATACACCACATTTTGTCAGAGTGGCGTGATACATGTACATGACATTTTTTATATATTTACATATATATGATATTTTGGATCATCATCATGGTGTTCTTCATATGTACTTATTTATGTATGATTATGTGATGGGTTTATGTTTACAGATGTATGTTTAGATTAGATTCTATCATGATTTAATGAACACAAATTGGATATATGTTTGGTTAAATACAATGATGACCTAATGCCTGACCAAAAGAGTTAATAAAAACATAATGCATGGATACATAGCATTACAATAAAAAACATGTATACATATAATTCTTAATTAAATAAATTAACTACACACGCATGTTTACATAATAACACAAATTAAAAAGAGATTACGTGTTAATGAATAAATGTCATAGAATACCATACTATGATCCTTAGAGAGGAGCAAGTGTCACACGCATGCCACATAGACCTTATGCATAGTATCCATGGAAATGCATTGAATTGATTGTGTTAGGTCTCAAAAATGCAGCCTATTATAAACCTTGAGAGGTTTCCAAGCTCTTTAAAAACATTTGTGGCCAATGAACGGGGCTAATTGATATGTTTGAGACCCCCCTACACTTTAGGCTCTGTCAGACCTAGGCGGGTGCATCTAAATGATAGAGTAGATTTGAAAGTTATATGTTTAATCTCCAATTTGGGAAATCTATTCACAATGGCACATAGAACTAAAATAGATGCTAGGCTAGCAATTAATCCTACTGTAAATGTTTTGAAAGTTGAAATGTAAGAATAAAGTTTATGAAGTGTGTTGCTTCAAATAATTGTGACTAATGCCTAATCCTATTTGGTAAATGGATACAAGATGTATAAGGTATGTGGATCCTCTTTCGTAGCTTAACTTTGATTGTTCAACACTTATGGATGTTTATAGCTTGTATAAATGTGCAAGCTTGTAAGCTATTTGGCTCTTCTTACAAATCCTAGTGGTATCCCCCTAAGTTATTGTGAATTCTTGAAAGGATTTTAATTATGATGTGAAGGAAACCAATTAAGATAATTAGTTTAAAAGGACTTTAAAATCCTGGATAGGAACCTATTAAAGATGATCTCTCAAAAGGAATCTAATTCTTTCCCATAGAAACCAATCAATGAAATCACATAAGTATAGCAAATGTGTATTGACAAGTTAAATGTATGTTGATATACTAAATTTGAATAACATAGACAGACCACTCCGGAGACAGCCAAAGAACATGTATGAATTAAAATTGACATAACAATTGAACACCAGAAATAGGGCCACCAAATTAAATATTCTCCTCCATTAAATAGCTTCAAAAGATTTTACAATGTGTATCAGAAGTCTTCATTTTTTTTTTCTAATATATATATCTAATCCTAATCTCTATTGATGACTGATTATTGATTAATTCCTTCTTCTTTTTATTTTATTTGTCATATATATGTTGCTTATTTCCAAGGGTTATGACCTTTCAGATATCCACCCAGTGTAACTCTTCATTTAATTAATTATTTTTGGCAAAAATAATACTTCTTTGTCCTTTCCATCCGTGAAGATTAATTTTAATGATATTTATCTTCTTTTCGTTCTGCTAGCAATTTGCACTTTCACCCAATTAAAAAATATACATTTGAATAAAAATAAGTTCTCACTTCATGGTTTTTATATTTTTTTACCCTCCTTGGTGAAAATGCTTTATTTCCAATTGTATGCACTTTCAAAAGTATTCTCCGGTTAAAATAATCATCCACTCCCTTGGTGAAAATATTTCACATTTTAATAAAAATATTTTAAAACTTTATTTTATATTGCCACACAAAATAAAGTCTTTACTAGGTGCACTTGTTTTAATATTTTGTCTCGTACCCAAATAGTAATTTTCCGTAGTCTTCGCAACTTGGAGGTAAATTAATAAATTTCTCTCTAAAAGTGCCCACCATAGAGTAAAATTTTATTCAAACTTTGCTGCCATCAAGGAGATCGAAGGGACTTATCAGTTTTGAGGGGACTTCAGATGACCTCACCCTAATACTCCAAAGTCCTCCCGATAATATTTATGTTGTTTTTGTGCATAATCATTATTTCCAAGAGACTAGTTTTAAACTTTTGTTAAAATCAATTTCTCTCTTCGATAAATTCTTCAAACTATATATTTTGTGTTCTCTTTACTTCCTTAATAAAAATATTGTACAACTACATTACATAAAATAATACTTATACCATGCTGTGAAATAAACTTTTTCTTTGCATCTGATGCATTGATTTTACCCGTTCCCCTTTCTCAGCACACAATTTATACTTCTAAACAAACTGATTCCAACGCTTGTGAAAAAACATTTACCACTTTCTATGCTTCCACCTACATTTATATTTTACCCAGTAAAGTTTAATCACATATTTGGAGCATCGAAGAGACTCATTGTTAGCTCACTCTAAAATTTACTTCTCTCTTTGATGAAGTATGTTCCCTTGTTATTGGAGTTTCTAAGAGACTTTGAATGGCCTCACTTCGATAAGAAAAATTCCCTTAGACATCTACTTTTTTTACTGATTTTATGGTTTCTTGTTTGATTCCTTTCGAGTCATCATTATTTTCTTTCCTGAGTAAAAATACTTTCAGATTCCAATCTGTGTTGAGACAAAACACGTGCCTTATGTCATTCTGCCTGTAATTCAATCATCTTGTGAAATAGAGCCACACATCCCAGTCTATGTCATTGTGCCATCTCATCCCACTCATTTTTACACCCGAACCCATCGATGTACCTCGTATAAAAGGAGCCCTCTAAGGGGCTCGTGAACTTGATTAGGTGGTGTAGATATTCTTCATCTAGAATATCCCATGCTTATGTTGGAAAATGATGCATGAGCCTCACTGCCATGCAATTCACTGAGGACACCATGTAGTGTTATTAATAAATAACTAGCATATATATATTATTTTAATAATATATATAAAATACGCCGAGAGATATCCTTCTCGAGGCGCCTATTTTTTAATCAAAATTTTATTATAAAAATTGAATAGGCGCCTGGAGAAGGATATCTCTCGGCATATTTTATATATATTATTAAAATAATATATATATACTAGTAGCATGGCAGCGCAACATGTAATATTTTAGTTAGTTAGTTAGGTTAGGATTAGGTTAGGTTAGGATTAGATTAGGTTAGGGTTAGGGTTAGGACGAAGGATATCTCAGGCATGCAACAACTCTCAAGCTAGGATAGATACACTAGGCTAAAAGGTGATTAGGATATACAGGAACCCAGTAGTACTAGAGATTGAACAGGAACCAACAGCCCAGGAGCTTGCCAGGGGCCAGGGATCATGGCCAGGCGTTCAGGCCAACTAGGACTAGGCCAGGCCAGGCCAATCCAGGTTAGAAGGGATCCTTCAGGTAGGGGTCAGGGCCCAAGCCAGGCCAGGGAGGTTAGGATCAGGACTATTAGGAAACCAACAAACCAGGCCAGGTATGGGTTCAGCTCTAGGAGGCTAGGCTAGGAATAGGACTAGGCCAGGGCCAGGCCAGGCCAGCCCAATCAGGCCAGGCCAGGCCAGGGCCAGGACTAGACCAGGCCGCAGCCTGTGCCAGGTCAGGACTCAGGCTTCAGGGCCCAGGAGCCAAGGCCAGGCCAGGACTGTGTCAGGCCTAATCAGGCCAGGCCCACCAGGCCAACCAGTGACCTCAGGGCCAGGATCAGGCCAGGTGGCCAGGGCAGCTCAGGCCCAAAGCCAGTTCACAGCCAGACAGGCCTCAGGCCCAGGCCACTAGGGCCAGGGCCACTTCAGGCCAGGGGCCAGGCCTCAGACCAGGCCAGGCCAGGGCCAGCCAGGCCAGACCAGGCTTGAGTAGGCCAGGCCCAAGGCGGCCAGGATCAGGCCAGGACTCAGGAACAGGCTAGGCAGGTTAGGTGACCAGGCCAGTTAGGCCAGGACTCAGGCCAGCAGGACCAGGCCAGGACTTCAGGGCCAGGCACCAGGCCAGGGCCCAATTCAGGCCAGGCTGTCAGGCCAGGGGACCAGCCAGGAGGCCAGGGCCAGGCCAGACAGGCCAGGCCAGGACTGGGACCAGGGCTCAGGCTGGCTACCAGCCAAATAGGGCCAGGCCAACAGGATCAGGACCAGGGACCAGGCCAGGCTGTGAACAGGGCCAGAATCAGGCCAGGGCCAGGATGACCAGGCTGCAGTCAGGGGCCTGTTTGAAGGCCAGGCAGGCCTGGGGGTTAGGATTAGACCAGGACTTCAGGGCCAGCCAGGCTAGGGCCCAACCAGGCCAGGGGACTGGTGGGCGGTTAGGGTTAGGATTAGGATTACATTTAGGGTTGGGGTTAGGGTTAGGGTTTAATTAGGTTAGGGCTAGGGTTAGGGTTAGGGTTAGGATTAGGATAACCATAGCCTGGATTAGGGTTTAATTAGGTTAGGGTTAGGATTAGAATAGTGATCCTCATTCATGATGATAAATCTATTAGTGATGATAACCATAACCATAACCCTAACCCTAATCGTAATCCCTATTTGTGATGATAAACCTATTAGTGATGATAACCCTAACCCTAACCTTAACCATAACCCTGATCCTATTAATGATGATAAACCTAACCCTAATCCTAACCCTAACACTAACCCTAAATCTAATCCTATTCATGATGATAATATTATTTGTGATGATAACCCTAATCCTAACCATAACCATAACCATAACCATAACCCTAACTGTAATCCCTATTCATGATGATAAATGTATTCATGATGATAACCCTAACCCTATCTCTAATCTTAACCCTAATTATAGTTATAACCCTAATCATAATTCTAACTTTACTCATAATTCTAAATCTAACACTAACCCTAATTCTAGTGGGAACCTTAATTCTAACTATATTACCAATTGAAACTTACCCTAACCCTAATTAAAATATAACCCTATTTGAACCCTTGTACCTTAACCTAACATTGAACCTTAAACCCTAAACCCTAAACCTAACCCTAAATCTAACCTTATTTGAACCCTAAAATCTAAGCCCAAGCATTATTTTAAAATTAGAAGGATAACCCTAAATATTAATCCTAACCCTAACCCCAATCAATAACTCTTACCATAACCTCCCCAACCCAGATCCTAACCCTAACCCTAATCCTAATCCTAATTCTAACCCTATCACTTAACCTAACCCCAAGCATAACCCTAATCCTAGAAAAAACCTCAAATCTAATCCTAATTATATCTAGTTCTAATTTACCCCTTTTGTTTTGTTTTTATTTTTCACCCTCGATGGCATACAAGAAATGATTGTAAAACACATCAAAATGCACAATGACCCTCGACACCAAAACCCATTATTGAACATACAAAATGCTAGGGGAAAATACGTGGAGAATGTTACCTCCTAATATGATTAATATAAATTATTATATCCTAATTGTATATATTAAATATTTTATATTTAATAATTATAAAGGTTAAGATAATTATTTATCTTATTTCTCATTGAATGTTAATAATTAAACCCTAATTGCACTAAACCCTAACCCTAACACTAATAGTAACTCTAATTGAACCCTATACTTGAACCTAATTTATTTTTTAACCTTTAACTAATTTTTTTATTTTTTTATTTTTTTTATACTAAACATTTTCAAATCTTTGTGGTTTATCTTTGATTTCTTTTTGTGATTAAATAACTTTGATTTGATTTTTTTGTTTCATCAAATCTCTTTGATTTGAATTTTTTGTTGTTTCATCAAATATCTTTAATTTTGATTTTTTTTTTGGTTTTATGAAATCTCTTTGATTTTGATTTTTTTATTTCATCAAATCTCTTTATTTTGGATTTTTAGTTTCATCAAATCTCTTTGTTTTGATTTTTTTGTTTCATCAAATCTCTTTAATTTTTTATAAATGACAATGTAAAAAAATTATAATCTCATTTTAAAATTGTGTCAATCATTTTAAAAGACAATGTAAATAAAAAATTAATTTATTTTGAAATTTAATTAGTCCATGTTTTGTATAAATAAATTATAAACTTCCACTTTCATGTCTAATTCATGGAAAACTTAAAAGCATGAAACAAAGAATATTATCTTCCTAAACAATCTAGCAACATAAAAAGAAATCAACAATATAAAAAATGTATATTTATAATTATTTTTTCATCATTCAACCTTAATTAAGTTTATAATATTTCTTTTTATTTAATTTTAAATTTTTTAAATTTTAAATACATTAAATTTATTTAGAATTAAAAAAAACAATTTTGTATTGCTTTATAATATTTTTTTCCATTCTAATATTAAAAAAATATTTTACAATGAATCAAAGATTTTTTTTTAATATTTTCAATATTTTATAAATTTTAAGTATATTAATTTAAAAACTTGCTTATATGAAATATCTTATTTGTTTTATACTTAATTTTTAAAATTTTAGAAATTCTTTTTATGTTTTTATGGATTTTAGAATATTTATTTTATACTTAATTTTTTTAATTTTAGAAACTTCTCTTTATGTTTTTATGAATTTTAGAATATTTGTTTTATAGTTAAGTTTTTAAATTTTAAAAACTTCCTTTTAAGTTCTTATGGATTTTAGAATATTTGCTTTATACTTAATTTTTTAAGTTTTAGAAACTTCTTTTTATATTCTTATGGATTTTAGAATATTTGTTTTATACTTATTTTTTAAAATTTAAGATATGTCTTAGCCTTTATAAAATCCATAAGAACATTGAAAAATATTCAATGATGATAAAAAAAATATTTACACAATATTCAATTAGTAATATCATCTATTGCAAATTTTTTCCATCAAATTAGACATTTCTAAGATAGACACATTAAATGTGGAAGATGAAAATTTCAATTGATGCAAGACATTTGAAAATAAACATAAAAAGTTCCTTCAACGTTTGGATCATCAGAATCATTAAGTAGCTATTTAATATTATAATAACTATAAAATATGTTTATAGGAGCTTCTCTCGCTAGAAGTAGACAACATTCCAAAGACCTGCAACCAAAATTGATATAAATTAAAACAATAAAAAAAAATATATATGTTTATAAGAGCTCCTCCCGCTAGAATATCTAGAATTGTATTTAATTAATATAATTCATAATTTTATTTCTGAGATCATTCATTGATTGCTCTGCAAGTTTAAATTAAACTGAAATGGAAGCACTACCTAATCGCTTTACATATCATGTGATTTAGAAGGAATTGATAGAGGCAGAGGCATGCATGTAAAAGAAGAGGTGTGTTGTCTGTGGCACCAATCGATGACTTGAACATACTCTTCGTAGCCAAAGCCAGCGAAACCCAGAAACAGTGAAATGAAATGGCTACTTGATTTTCTGCAAGAGACAGAAAACATTCTAAGTGTGAATGCAACAGAAAGAAGAAAATAATCTTGCTTGATTTTGTTAAATCTCCACTGGTGCTGCGGAGGACAATCGGTTGAAACTGATCCTAATTCCCTACACCTTCAAGAACCTGGAATTACAATCTAATGCAATGCCATTTGTGTAACAAATAGAGTCATTGGCCATTACCGCAGTTTCCGGGAGTGGTGTGTTTGTCCCCATTCCAGCTGTTGTCATCAAACCGAAATCTGGTATACTTGCATGTAATTTTGGAAGCAAAGACAAGGCATGGGAAGAGAAAATCTGGTATACCTGCATGTAATTTTGGAAGCAAAGATAAGGCATGCGAATATAATATCTAGAGATAAGGCATTGGATAATGAAGTCCCTTGTTAGCAAAGAAAAAACAAAAAAGAGAAGACCCAATACCGCCTGCTGTAAATCATTAAGATCTTTCCTGCCAATATAGTAAATGAAAAAGACAAAAATCGGTAGTAATATGCATATACCGAACAAACCAAAGAGGGACAGTATTGCTTTTCAAAGGATAGCTAAGACCAGTCATCATATCTTTCCCAATAAAACGATAAAATGCATGTATAATATTCAGAATGTTTTCAAAAACCAAAAAACTCATGATCATAATCCAGTCATGCATATGATATCACAAAAGCTTAAATAAAATAAATTATTTAATTATTATTTATTGATATACACAATTACTTTATTTTCTTCGGCAAACAGTTTTCTTTGAACATTATAATTTGCTGAAGCTTGATTAAAGAAGTTTTGCATTCAAACGAAGTCATAAATGGTGCAAAACAAAAAGCGAAACTGAGCTTAAGAAACCTACCCAAAACGACCGATCCAAGCTTGCCCTCGCTTCTGACTGTCCCCAATCCTCGAAATGCTCACAAAATCCTGCTCAGTAAACTACGAATTATTATACGCCAGGAGCGCGGGGCCCTGCCATTCCTAATAAATAAATTCATAAATATAAAAAGTTTGTCAAGCAATCGAAGGGAGATCAAATTTATAAATTTTGTTTAAATATTTTTCACCACACTTGGCACACGTCAACGTTTTCTTTATCAAAGCTCCTCCAATACAATGAAAATCTCTACAAACACTGTAATGTTTAAATTGTGAATATGAAGAAAACAACAGCTCAGATATAAATGGTGAAAAGATTTGGCATTTTTAGTTAGTTGGAAATGAATGGTATTATAAAACATGGAAAATTTATTGTGGCTGAGTTGCATCGATGAATGATCAACAATAAATGATGTGAACTAATTTCAATAAATATAAATAAATTCCACAGCTATAATGGCCCACACATAATTACTCTAAAAACAATTAGTGAAACAGACATCTTTTGATACAGCTTGGAGAAATATGGTCAAAAACTAAAATAATTTAGATACAAATTGATTGCGTTCAATTAGATAATTTAGAATTCTGATTAAATTCCTATTAATGAACAGAAAATAACAGTTCAAACTGTAAAAATGGTAGGATCTACCGTCCCATTACCGTACCATAAGTATACTGCTCATTGTGCACATTAAAAATCTTTTATTTTATTTTGTTCTTTATCGTATACATCGGCTTCTAGAGAGGGTAGGAATATGTTTAATTTTAAACGTGCAGTGATTTTAATCACAAAACATTCTCCATTAATGGTTGCCTTTAAAAGAAAAAATCCATGAGGAACCTCAGAAAGGAAATCACAAAACATTCTCCATTAATGGTCGTCAGTTACATAGCGTTGCACTCACGATTCGCTGAACTGACGTTACTAATGGAAGGCGTTTGGGTTGTCAGTTACATCGCAATCACAGCCCACTTGTCTTTTTTCACCGTCCACTTCCATCAGTTACGTTTGCCTTTCTTTTTTACGTTTGCCTTTCTTTTTTATGTATTCAGGTTTTTTCCACCCCTGCTGTGACTGTAGAACGCCTCTCGGCGTAATTATTTTTAATAACTATTTATAAGTGCATGTTGACTGTAGTTGTCATGTGCAGTCTTATTTTTATACAAGCTATTTTAGTTCAATGCATGCATGCATCAACTATATTTAGTATTGAAAATGAAAAACCTTTATAAAGAGAGGTCATATGTAATGAATTCAATTATCAGAGGAAGAAAGATTGTTGTGTGTTTGTGTAAAAGTTTTTTTTTTGTTTCCTCTATTCTTGTGTTACTATATTTCTATTTCTATCAATTTTCATTGTGTTAGACTATGCTTTAAATCTACAATTGGTATTAGAGAGAATTGGTCAAGGGAGCTATAGAAGGGAGATCACCACAGTAGAAAGTGGCCATTAGAAGAACCATTAGAAGAAGGTTCGGGAGAAATGAGATCACAATTATTTTCTTGCTAAAGTTGTTGCACCCGCAAGGTGAAAAGAAGTTGCATACAAAAAGTGTAAATCACAACTTGAAAAGGATGTATCACTGATTTGGTAAAAAGATTATATAAGAAAATAAAATAAACATTGTTGGGTTTGTAGCCAAAAAGACGCATTAGAAACTTGTAGATCGCTATTTATTTTTGAAGGAGAAAAGAAAGAAAGTTGTTGCAGATCACATAAATGATCTTTTTGAGAGTGTAGCATAGCCAGGGATCTTGATCCAACTGTTGGAGAAGCAACAAAGAAGATCATAGCAATTATAAAGATTGCAACTGTTATTTGAAATCATTATTTTTGCAAAAAGAAATCACCTAGTTTGAATGTGAAAGGCTACTGTATGATGAAGAATCATGTGATAGGAGGAAATTATGTTTTTTGAACCACTAAGATTGTAAGTTGTTTGGAATTTGGATTTTATAGGCTCTTAAAACAGAGGGAGAATAACCTATAGTCAAAAGGGGTTTCTTGTGTAACAATCTGCCATGCAAAGTTGTCATGTTATTCAAGGAAGCAAGTTGAAGATTTGTTGAAATTGGTGTTGTTCAAAGAAGAATTGCCAAAGAGAGAAGTCTGTAGTGAAGGCTAGAAGATTGGCTGACAACATTTGAAGAAGGAAAAATAGAATTGTGTTGTATTAATTGGTGTTTATCTTTTTTAAAATTGAACCATAGATTTTTGGATTAGGAATGCTATGTCTCTTTTGCTCAATTAGGGTCTTTCACCTAATAAAAAGAGATAGATCCCACACCCAAAATCTAAGGGGTTCACTCAATATAAGATATGTATGATGTGATTAAGACTAAATAGGATGATCTACGTGCAACTCGATGATGAAATTCATTGATTAAGTGTACAAAACCTAAGAAATGTAACTTGTTTAAAAACTCATTGTGATATGCAGAAATACTTAGAAATGAATGCAAAACTAAACATAAATGGATGAAACTAAAAGTGTGGACCTATAATATGGATGGAGACTAGAAATGGATTCTGGAATGCTACTGATGTTGACTTTCAGGCCTAGTGGGACTCATTCACCATTCTCGGCGAATCAGTCCTAGTTTTGTAAAACTGTTCTAGAACCTGTTTCAAAGAAAAGGGTATCTAAAAATGCAAAAAACCAAAAACTGACCTTGGAGTGGGACTCATTCGTCATCCATGGTGAATGAGTCCTCTTTTGAATTTCTGAATATTCAAAGGTGGAATCTGGAGCTTTCAGTCTACACTTTCTGCTTCTCCAAGAGTCCACTTCTGAAACTTTAATTTACGAACCTGAAAGTTACTATTTGTTGATATTTTTCCTTGGAAAATGAAGAGAAGACCTAAACAACTTTTCAATGCAATCCTCAATGATTTCCAAGCTTCGAAGAGACCTAAATCTATAAACACACAAGACAAGAGAAATAAATGTTGAATGCTAGGGCATGGGGGTTTGCCTTGGTCAAACCCCTTTTAGGTAATTAAACCAAAATATAGAAAGAATGTAATGAAACATGCAATAAAGGAGTTTATTACCTTTCAATGATGTTTGATCTTGAATTTTTGTAGCAAAACATGAAGAATCTTCCCTTGAACGTTTGAAAATTGATCTTGAATTATTTGTAGTGTTTAAACCCTAGCTTGCTTGAGAAAATAAATGATGAATGAGTTGTAAAATGAGTTGAGATATGTAAATTAGGGATTAGAGACTTATATTTATAGTAAATTCACTTAATTTACCTGTAAATTGTATCCCTGAGGTTGACATGTGAAAATAATAAACTTAAATTTCATTTTTTCCCACTCAAAGGTCAAAATTGGGCCAAATGGGACTCATTCACCACCCATGGTGAATAGGTTCCACCTTGATGGGACTGATTAGCCATGGATGGTGAATGGGTCTCATAGGGGCCATTTTGACAGCTAAGATGCTTGGAGATAAGGAAATAAGGTTTAAATTACAACTTTGTCAGGTATTTGATCAAATATTGACTCGAGATGCACAATATGGGTTAATAGGGGCCTATTAATGATGATGTGAAGGTCAATTAGGGCTTGGGACATAGAATTCAATGTCAAAGTGTGATTAAGTACACTTTACAACACTAAAATGAGGTCTACATAGCCTTGGAAGGCACAAGAACCAATGTGAATGTGTAGGACACATTACAACACTAGTATAACATTACATTTATTTTATAAGCCTTCTAGATTGATATAATAATGTTATTAAACACATTTTGTAATGTTAAATTAGGGAGAAATGGGTTCATTAAGTCTAGAAAAGCGTGAAAGTATCTTACAACACTTTACAACACCTTTGCAAGACATCGTTAAATGCATGTTATTCAATTTTCAAGGGTCCAAGACCTAGTGTGGATGCATAAAATGCCTCACAACACTTGAATCAAGGCCTCATTAAGTCCAATTTATCATGAATTATTCCCATGTCAAGCAAGAGGTCCTTTTTTCTATGGCACAATAATCCCCCACTTTAGTGAGCGGATGAACTTGCTTCAAACTCACACTAAAGTAGACATTCAAGAGAGATCTGAGTGTACAAATGTAGATAATAAAGAATGAAAAAGATCAAGAAGGAAGTCAATCCCCCAAGATCCAAGATCCTAAGTCAAACCATCAAGATACATAATCATGCAATGACAAGAAGAGAAAGGTAAAAATGAAAAGGTGGATCAACTTTCAATCGTTTGTCCAACTAGTTGTGGATTAGATCTAGGCTTTGTTTGTTTTGAAAATAAAATGCATACTCACTCTGGGGCGATGAAACTCTTGGTTGTCCGCTGCATGAGAAATCCCAAAAGTATACTCACTCTAGGGCCATGGAACTTTTTGGTTGTCTATAGGGTGAGAAATCCCAAAAAGGTGAGAAATATATGCTAGTTGGTACATACTCAAACACATAGTTGGCTATGGGGAAAATTGTGCCTCAGAATGGGCTTCCCGCTCAACCATACCAAAGTTATACCTCTTGATAACTTTAATAAGGTGCCACAAATGAAAATGATTTTTGAGCTCTATGAAGTAAGCAAAATTTTGTATGCTTGACACTCATAGACATTGGAATGTTCAAAGGGATTTTGCTCTATTTGTGCAACGTCTCATCTTAGGGAACATTGTGCTTAACATTTCCAAAAGAGGATAAGTGCAAAAGAAGTATCACACTCTTGGAGGGAATCAAGCCTAATGACTCCACCAAGAAAAGGATGCATCGCAAGAAGAAAGAAATTGCACAATGAAATGTGAATGGTGATGTATGCCCCCACTTTAAAGTGGTTGTGGACACTAGTACTGTGAGAAATTTCTTTAAAGGAGAAGGAAAACATGAGAGCTTATTCGGAAAGCCTTATGCCAAGTCATATGTTTCTAATAAGCTACGTCATGAAAAGGGTAGTATGTCATATGCAAGCCAACTTAAGGCATGTTGTCCACATCCCAAGCTTTCTCTTATATGTTCATGAAAAGTGAATGACTAGCCAAAGGAGGAAACCAGAAGTGACATACGAGGACAAGGCTTGCTAAAACCCTTTCCCCCACTAAGTGCAGGACAAAGGTGAGCTAAATCGATTGATGAAATGCATGCTAGAGTTAAAATTGATATCAATTAGAGGAATTAGATGCCCCCATAGAAGGAAGAATACCAAATTCCTGAAAATGTTGAATTTTACGACTCAAAGCTCTACATTCATTGGTGAAGTGACCATGAACTCTATGATAGGCACAAAATGAAGTCTTGGAATAACATTTCTTATGAGCTCTGGGAGGAAGGATGATCAAGTGATCTTGGAGGAGACTCGACTAGATACCCTTTTGATCAATGGTAGAAGGTGGTCTTATTAGTGATGACAAAGAAACATATTCCTTAGTATTAGTTGTCGTACTTATGCAAGACCCTTTAGATTACGAGATTTTGTGCTCACTCTTATGGGAAGAGGGAAAAGGGTATTTGCAGGATCACGATGGGTATTTGTAGAGTATGTGGCTGATGAATTTTTTTATCCAAAATTAATGAAATGAAAAGGGTTTTTAAAAGAGATTCTCAGCTTTCCACCAATATAAATTATGCTCTACTTTGAATTTAATAAATAATTATTATTCATTTTCTATTTGAATTATGACTAAAGTCTTGATTGATAGGCTAATTGAAAAAAATCTATAGCTTTCAAATAGTATCAAATTTTTTGAATCTAAAACATGCATCACATTCTATGCTTTTTATACTAGAGGATTTAAAAAATGAATTTCATGAAGTTTTGACCAAGTTCGGTGTGGTTAGATGTACGAGTTTTTATATTTTTTAAAAGTTGTAATAAAAAAATCATAATTAATTATTTACTTGAAAAAAGTTACAAAAATATGCATCACATTAGCACATGAGTCCTCTACTTATATCTAAAATCTTATAAAAAATATTATCATTTTATTGTGGTTAGGAACGTTAGACATACACCTACTTATTTTTTCCCTAAAATTTAAGTACTACTACATTGAAATTTCAAATTTTCACCAAATAGATTTTGTTTTAAAAAAAACCTAGTAGTTTAGAAACTACATTCAATTTGCTACAAATTCTAAATTATTACATATTTTTGAAATAATATAAATAACTCATTCAAATTTTTACGTCAAGTTATTTAACTCTGATTTTTCTGAATTTTTTGCAACTTAAGGGCCTATTTTTTCCATGATGATCCTGCACATACCCAAAATCTATCGAATGCCAATCATTAGTATCTTGTGAGATGACATTTACATTAAGCAAAGAGTTTGTTGTTTGTGTCATATTTTTAAAAGGATGATGTTCAAGACCACTAGTGTCAAGGTGTTTAGGATGGACAATTGTTAAGGATGATTTAGGAGTGTGTTGTGTGAGATTGTTGATGTTGAGTGAAGGTTTGACAATCTCTATCAAAGGACAATAACCAAGACCATGAGTTGTTTGTTGTGTGATAGGGTTGATAGGGTTCTAGATACCTTGTTTTCTTGCACCACATCCTTTTCCACTATAGCCAAGTTGTTTCATAAGCTCATAAAATTTTCCATAAAGCTTTTTCATTGCTTTGGAATTAGGTGGTTGTTCATTATTGTGTTCGTAAAAGGTTGTTGTGTCGTTGGCTTCTTTTTCCAAAGTGGTGGTGTGAATGCTTTTGAAAGGAAATCCAAGGAACCCCAATGATTGCATCATGAATTGTTCTCTTTGTTTATCTTTTTGTTATGTAGGTCCCACTTGTGTGGTTGGTGTTAATGTGTTCAAGGGGTTCTCTTTGGTTTTCTCAAGTTGCACCACACTATAAGGATCATGATCGTTGTCAAGTGTGTGGATTGTGTTGTTGTAGATGTATTTCATTTTGTGATGAAGAGTGGAAGGCACACCTTTCATTGCATGAATTCATTGTCTTCCTAAGATAAGATTGCATGAAAGTTCATAAGGCATAACATGGATTAGTGTATTCAAGGTGACCACTCTAGTGGTAAGAGGCATGTAATGATTACCCCTAGTAGTTTCTTTTTGACATTGTTAAATCCCTAATAGAGAAAGAATTAGGTCGAATGGTTGATTGATCAATGCCAAGCCTATCCAGAAGGCTCACACTACACACATTAAGAGAAAAACTAGTATCTACAAGAGTTCACTTTATCCCTTTTGTTTTTTATTGCGCTATGATCATGAAAGCTTCATTTTGTTTTTGCACATCCAAAGGTCTCATTTTCTTGTTCCATATTATCTACACTACAAGGAGAGCTTGTAATATGTACATCCAAGTTCAAAGTTTGTAAAGTAGCTTCATCACAAATGGGGGAGGCATCAAGAGAAGGACCAATATGGTTGTCAAATAGATTTTCCCAAATGGGAGGAGCATTAGGGGAGAGAGGATTAAGGGTTTCATGATTCTTTATAGGGATGTCGCCTAACACCAACCTATCCTCTTTACATCGAGGAGGGATATTAGGAGATGAACAAGTGTAATGGTCATGGTTATGAAGACTAGGTAAGATGATGTTTGGAAATGTTTCTATGATTTCAACCTCTTGTTGTCTAACATCTTCCAAAGGGGAATGAGGAGATGGACAATCAAAATGTTCAATGCTTGTAGCTTCCATCACCAAGATACCTTAGTCACTAATAGGAGAGGTATTGGAGGAAGAACAAGTATGATTGTTATAATTGTCTACACTACCATTCTCACCAATGGGAAATGTAATATTAAGGATCGTGTCAATGGTTTGATCATGTTTCCTAAAGGTCTCATTGTTGTAATTGAAATTGAGCTCATAAGAGGGAATGTTGTGCTTATACAATCCACTATTCATGAAATCTAATGAAATGCATGTTACAAAAACTCAACCAATTGATTTGCAGTTCTGTAAAGGGCAGCTTTAGGGGTGAAAAGGGACTGATTTGCCCAGGGTGGCAAATGAGTCCCAGTATGGACTTTTTCAAGAATTTTTAGAAAAAAATTAGTGATTTTGATGTTTGCTAAGTACTATGATGCAGACCTAAGTTAAAAATGCAAAATTTCATAAAATCTAAATGAATTGAGCTGTTAGAAATGCAACCTAAATGTACTTTTTATGAATGCAAAATTTGAAATCTAGCATGAAAATTAACCAATGGAAACCCTAATGCAAATTCAATACAAGGATCTATCTATGATGAAGGACTCCAAAATCAGACAAGAAAGTGTTTGAAAAGTAGGTTAGGCTACTCTTTCACTCTTAGGATGTTTCACCTAAAAGGAGAGAGATAAACCCTACTCAAAAATCAATGTGGTTCACTCAATCTAAGATACGTATGAGGTAATTAATACTAAATAGTATTATCTAAATGCAACTAGATGATGAAATTGATTGATTAAGTGTGCAAAACCTAAGAAATGTAACTTGTTTCAAAACACATTGTGATATGCAAAAATACTTAGAAATGAATGAAAAATTGAAAGTGTGCACCAAAAATATGGATGGAGATTGGAAATGGATTCTAGAATGTTGATGATGCTAACTTTCAAGCCTAGTGAGACTCATTCACCATTCTAGGTGAAACAGCCCTAGTTCTGCAAAACTTTTCCAGCACCTATTTCAGACATAAGGGTATCTAAAAATGCAAAAAACAAAAAACTAACCTTGGAGTGGGACTCATTCGCCACCCATAGAGAATGAGTCCACTTTTGAATTTTTGAATATTCAAAGGTGGAATCTAGAGCTTTCAGTCTGCACTTTCTACTTCTCCAAGTGTCTGCTTCCGAAACTCTGATTTCTAGACCTGAAAGTTTCTTTTTGTTCATATTTTTCCTTGGAAAATGAAGAGAAGACCTAAACAACTTTGCAATGCAATGCTCAATGATTTCCAAGCTTCCAAGAGACCTAAATCTGCAAACACACAAGATAAGAGAAAGAAATGTTGAATGTTAGGGCATGGGGGTTTTCCTTAGTCAAACCCCTTTTAGGTAATTAAACCAAAATTGAGAAATAATGCAATGAAACATGAAATAAAGGAGTTGATTTCCTTGCCATGATGTTTGAACTTGAATTTCTACAACACAACATGAAGAATCTTCCCTTGAATGTTTGAAAATTGATCTTGAATGATTTGTAGTGTTAAAACCCTAGCTTGCTTGAGAAGATAAATGATGAATGAGTTGTAAAATGAGTTGAGATATGCAAATTAGGGATTGAAGACTTATATTTATAGGAAATTGACCTAATTTATCCATACATTGGATCCCTAAGGCCAACATATGAAAATAATAAACTCAAAATTCACTTTTTCCTACTCAGAGGTCAAAATTGGGCCAAATGGGACTCATTCGCCACCCATAGTGAATGGGTCCCGTTGTGTGGTCTCACAACACACCCCATTTTTCCCTTTGGAAAAATGTGGACCCCCCCTTTTTTTTCTTTTCCTCTGCCCCTTTTTGCTTTTGTTTGCTTTGGTGTCATTTTTCTACTCGGTGGCTTGTTGATCCTCTTTCAATTTCACTTGGCCTTTTATTGTTTTATCCTTTTATTTCTCAAATTTGGTGTTTCGGTCTTTTTAAAAAGTTTAACATTTTTACTAGAAACCAGAGTCCCAGAGTCCTATGTTTGCACCAAGGGAGTTTGTATCTTCATGCAATTTAAGCTCCATTTGGTACTTCATTTGACCAAAGTTGTCAATCTCAGTAGTTTCCTTTTTACCGAAGCCTAGTATTTTATTAGTTCCTTTTCTTTTCTTAAATGGAAGTTAGAAACCAAAGAGTCCATTTTGAAATTTTTTTGACCTAGCTTTTGGATTCAATTTTTGGTCTTTTCTCTTGTTCTAGTTTTCTCTTTCTGAAGCTTAGAAGGTATTTCCCGGATCTCGGTGTTTCTTTTTAAGGATAATACTAGAAAGCCTCAATCTTGGTGATCACCAATTGATCACATATATTTAATAACATATTCCTTAGAAGGAATCAATGTGACATTTGATTGCCACGTATAATCAGCGTGTTCTTTCTCCTCTACTGATGAGTCTATGCAGAAATCTAGGTGTTCGTGATTTGAACCATAATCTATAATGATTGCTCCTTTATTTGAGGTTCAATTAATGTGAAATAATAGGTAATTAATGAAGGTGGTGAACTACCTATGTACTTGGCACCAACTCAAGCATGAAATTTCTTTTGTAACTCCACTTGGCATCATATTACAAATTGGCAAAGGACATTGAAGTAATGAAATGAAACTGGTGTGCAAGGAAAGGTAAAATGGGAGAAACCAAGATGCAACTACCAAGGATTTTGAAGCTGCATTATGAAAAACCATCATTGTCAACCAGAACCATGTATGTATTGAATAACTAATATTATGTTAAATGTTTTTCAAACAAAAAATATTGATAATGGTATTTCCATTTAGAAATTGAAATGTTGATTATTCTCTGATTTCTAAAATTTAATCGAAAATGAATTGAAAATTTTATAAACTATAAGTTTTGGTTAAATTTAACCCTAACTTGCACACAAGCCACATATTTTAAAAATTGTAGAACACATAATACAAAATGAGCATTTCTGATGCAAGGCCAAACGATGAATTTAAGTATTGCAATTTGCAAGTTGTACCTATCAATGTAGTGGTCACAGAAACTCATATGGGATGGTCCTTTGAAATTGAAATCCATTCACGATTATTACAAGAAAATTCTTCTCAATGTTCCAAGAATGTTGTGGCAAATGGGTTACCTCCTATAGGAAGGTTTCCACCAGTGATGGAGGCTCCTAAATTAGTTATGCAATGTATAAATTACAACAACCTAGCTAAGAGTGTCATTGAGAAAGAAGGGATAACTTATGCACACCTATCACAAAAGAGAATCATATACACATTTGGTCTCTCGATTTACACACAGATGTTCAATGTTGATATAAAGGCTAAAAGTAAGACATATCAAAATGCTAAAGAGCATAATAAAGAAATTATGAGTACCCAATGGTGCCAAAAGCCAATTATACAACAAACCAAGGTAATTCAAAGGTCTATGTTCAAACAGGAAATGTAATACATTATAACTTTGCTAAGCAGAGTAGCTAGTTTAAGAGACGTAAGAAATTTGAACCCTCCATGTTTGTAATAATATCCCGCCTGATGGAAAGTCTAGTGAAATTGCATTGGGGAAATATAATAAGTGATAGACTATATGAATAGATAACTACATTCCCCAAAACTAGGTGCTTCTATATGTCATCGTATGTTATTTACTCATGTGCTATGAGGGCTAATAAACAAGGGTTGAGATAGATTAGTACTCTAGGCACAAAGGTTGGAGACAATTTTATATATGCACATCTACGCCAGATCACCATCCATGGGTATAAAGATGATTACAGGAAAGTTAATGATTTTTTCTCCATGAAATTGGTTAGAACAATGGATGTTGATAAAGCAAACATATTATCCATGGAAGCACAAAGTGTCATTCGACCAATGGGAGGCTAGTACATATAGTTCCCAACATACTCCTACATCAGAGTGGAGGGATTTGATGGACATCCATTCATGCTACCTAGGTACCCTACAAATAAAATTGTTTTATTAGAATTTGTAATATAGTTAAAATAGTCTTAGGCTCTTTATAGCCATCCTCACAAGAAGGCCTCTTTTAAATTTCCCATTGCAATAGGAGATTACAAGTGTAGTGCAATTAAAGTAACCAACTTGTGTGAAGAAGAGTTGAGAACATACCATTTTGAAGAGTTCCCACTCTAAAGGATATATTATGATATTGAAGGAAATACTTCTAAGAATATACTTGATTTTTGTGCTCATGTGCCACACTTGGAAGATTATTGGCTTAACTATGAAGATGAGCACGTGGTAAGAAGAAGAAAATATGAAAGATTGTCCTAGAATCTACCTGGATTCTCAAGCTTCATGATGTTCCAGATTAGTTGGAAGAGGATGATGGCCAGGTGTTGGATAAGTTCTATAATGAAGATAGGGTATATGATGAACCCATTCTAGACCCAGGTTTTAATGATGAAGATATGACATCAATTGATGGGTTCACTAGACTAGTTTTAATTTATAGTCAATATTGGATTGATGATTTTTGTAAAGCCTTGAGAGAAAGAGGAATTGAGCCTACATTCTTAGAAGATAAAAGGAGGAAGCAAAGATATGAAACAACATTTGAGAGTAGAGAGCCTACTAAGAAGAGAAGGAAAACTAGTAAGGAAACTCCAGGTATAAGAATTGAGGAAAGAACCCCTGAAATCACAAGACAAGAAGTTCCTATGAAACCATCTGATAAACAGAAAGATGCAGATACATGTAAAGATAAATCAAAAGTAAAACCTAAAGGTGCATCTTCCTCTATAGAAAAACCAAGAACTAGAGTGGTTATTGATGAAGGAACAAGATCAATAGAAAATGTTGGTGCACAGACTAGGTCTGCATCTCAAAGGGCTGCAGTATTGTTTACTTCTCCCCCTTTTGTTAATATGGCTAGTATGAAACAAGCACTGGGAGGGGATCTTGTGGTTGTAGAGGAAATTTATGAAGAAGATGAGGCTAGAATTAAAGAACAGGTGGAAAAATGGGGTGCTATGTGGGAGAAGGTGAAAGAAAAGAAGTCTAAAGATATACCCATGGCATATCTAGTGACAGAGAAAATTTAGGATGAAGGTTCTAATCCCATAAATATTGAAGAAGTGTTTATATGAGGAACACTTGTCTCAAAGGCAGGAAAACCTAATGTACTTGAAATGAAAACATGTGAGACTACAGAGTAGGATCTTATTAGTGAAAGAATTTTTGGTGACAATTTTGATTCCCAACCTTCACTTGAGAATGTTTTAGATGTTAATGAACAGTCACAGGTCTTTGAAGAACTAGAGAAAGGCCATGCTGAAATTGAAATTGAAATTGAAATTAGAGAGGAAGCTACATAGTTTTTCGGGTGATTGAATTGAAAATGAAGAAAACCCTGATCTAGCAATGGATAAAGAAGATAATGTTCAGAGAGATAAAGTTGAAAATATGGATAGACAGGAGAATATAAGTCGTCAAATAGAAGAGGTAGTGTCAAACTCTACTAATCTTGAATCTATACTAGAAATCATTGAAGAAATTCCCATTTTAGAAAATGTGACAAAACAAAGAAAAGAAGTTCCTAAAACAAGTGGCAAACAGGAACAAAGAAATGTTACAGAGGTACAACAAGATGATAATACACTTGATTGGTTAATTAGGGAATTAGCTTCTCCAATGGAAGTGGAAATATTGCCTCTAAATTTGAATAATTTCATGCAACAAGTAGACACTCCTAAACCTAGGCGCAAAGCAAAAAAAAGACATATCATACAAAGAAATGCATATGGTAATAAAACTATTCAAATAGCTACTCCAATAGTTGATAAGGACAAACATGAAATAACACCTAACGAGTGTAAGATCTAACAAGTATTAACCTTGGACACTCATCTTGGCAGCAAGAGTTAGAGGAAATAAAAGTGAATTTGAATGCTACTATTGCCAGAATGTAGAAATAAAAATAGAAGAAAAGATAATTGAAAGAATGAGTTGCTACCTTGGAAAATTTTATAAAGTCATCAACTTTATCCAGTCAAGTATAGGTTGAATTACCTAAACATCCAATGTTGATGTCACAAGAACAAGTAGATGCAATTGCAACAGTTCATCATAAAATAAATATGTTTGAAGAATGGATTGATTAATGGGTAAAGCAAGGAGAAGAATTCATTACTGATGCAATAAGGAAGTACAAGGAAGCATACAACCATTCAGAGAAATCAAAAATATTTGAAGATGAATTTAGATTTCACCAGGAGCAAGTCATTGAAGAAAGGTGAAGCAATGAAATTATCATGTAGTCAGATATCCAATAATTAATACAAGGTGATGTAATATCATAATATGAAATTCCATTGCCAAAAAAGTGGAAGAAACAATTGAATTGGGAAGGTGACATGTTAATATAGTGTACTGAAGGATTTGAAAAGGTCATCGTCGAATGCAGAAAATTGATTGGTGAAAATCAAGAATTTATTGAAATACTAGCTAGTCAAGGTTGTGATCCCCAAACATTAGGAAAAGAGGGAAAATAAGCTAAATCCTTCAAATAATGGATAGAGAGTGTGATAGGGCGAATTTAAGTGCTAGAATATGAGTAGAAAACAAAGGAAAGAAAATAACACTCTACACCTCAAGATTAGCCTAGTTGGATTCAATACAAAATAAAGATGACAAATGGAACATTTTACCTTGTCTCGAATCGATCTTTTGGTTGGCCCTTCGATCTTTGGTGTTGTATGCTCCTTGGATGGCAAGAGATGCAAGCTATAAGATAGATGGAAAATGGATGAAAGTGGATTCTTTTGTGAAAAATGGCTAAGTATGGCTGAAGGAAATTTTTTGCAAGAGTTTGGCTACTATCAATGATCTCTCCTAAAATGAGAGAAAAAAGGGGGGATTTATAGAGATTTTGGAATTCTCTAGGGAAATGGATGGTCAAGATTGAGCCACCAAGATCAAGATGTAGGGCTAAGGTGAGTTGAGAACTCACAAGCCCTCACATCTTGACATGTGGCATGTGATATGGCTTAAAACAGATGATGTGTACATGAGGTAGAAGGATAGTACATGACATGGAGGGAGTACATAGTACCTTGGGATTGGGACAAGATCTCCTCATAAAGGAGGTACTTGTCCCCATATGGGTGAAAGGACATGTGAGAAATTAAAATTTCCTCAAATATCCTCATGGGGATGAGAGAAGGAATTTAAAATTCCTTTAAATGCATTGGGGGATTAAATGTGAATTAAAAATTCACATAGCGAATGGAGTGCCTTCTCCAAAAGAAGAAAGCATTTAATAGGGTTGACTCAATTAAGTGATTAAGGTTGTAAAAGTACTTGATTAGATTAATTAATGAAGATTAGAAGAGGGTTAGATTTCACATGTGATTTGATGTGACAAGTCAAAGATCACATGGGGAAGAGTAGAAGGAATTTAATATTCCTTGGAAGGATAGAGGGAATTAAAAATTCCTTGAGAGGTTGATTAGGTTAGTTAGTAAAGGATTAGAGGAGGGTTAGGTGGCTAAGAGAGATTAGAGGCCAACTTGAAAAAGTTGGAGGATGTGATACATCCTAATCAAGGATTAGGCATGTGTGCACCCCTAATGATGAGATTAGAAGATGGATTAGGATTAAATAAAAATGATGGAGGATGTGACATATGAGGAATTAAATAAATGTCATATTTATTTAATTCATTTGATGAAAAGGAGGATTAAAGAGATAAGGTATTTATTTATTAATTAAATACCTTAGGGATTTGACAAAATTAAGGATATTAATTAAATAATAGCGATATTACTTAATTAATGCAAATAAGGGGATGCTTAGATGAAAAGGGATAAATTTGAATAAATCAAGTGTCCAAATTTAGGTTTCTAAATTTTTCCCCTCTTTGAGATGGTGTTACAAAGTAGCATCATTTCAAAGAATATTAAAAAATAGAACCTAGAAGAAGATGGCCAGATTGGGAAAGATGCCCCAGTAATTCAAAGAAGTGACTAGGAAGGAAGATGATGGGGGTGACTTGATGAAAGTTAAGGATTGAGGATGCCCCCTTGAGAGGACATGCGGGTTCAAGAGAAAATAGGTGTGCTCTCAAAATGGATGAGATGATGCATGGGGAGATGAAGAAGATGATGTAAAGACAACAGGATATTGGGAGGGGAGACTGATGAAGGATAAATGGATGGGGGGATTTTGATAGATGATAGGATGGGGGATACATGCAAGAGGATGGAATGGAAAGTGAAATGCAATCCTAATGCAATTTTCCATCTTTGGAGCACTTATTTTTTTTATAGCAGAAGACACGATACACCAAGGTATAAATGACCAAGGAAAATTAGTTTCTAGTGCATGAAACAAGCACATCAAACAAGAAGGCTATCCCAACACCCCAAAGTCGCGATGACCTTGGTCGGCCTAGGTATTGGGATAACCACAAGCACACAAGGATGCCCCAACATAATACAAGACCTCAGGGATCTTGGTGGGTACTACGTGGGACAACCAAGAAGACAAAAACAATGAAAAGATCAAGATACGCCCCTATGTTGACTAGTCAAAGCACACCATGATATGATGGATCAAGGTGACCATGACAAGTGATGATAGGGAGCTCAAATGATAAACAAAAGCCAAAAGCATCAAAAGATCGCAATCAATTTCAAACGTCCTTTGCCACAGGATCATGAGGATGGATGGGATTGATGAGGTCTGTTAGGAAGGATGCATCATGTTGAGACTGATGATGGATACTAAATTGAAAGATCGATATTACACAAGATATTCAGAACTGATTGGATTTGATGATACAAGTGGATCTCGTTTGTTAAGAACCAGCTAGATAAGGGCATAGCTTGATGACACGACACAAGAGACATGACACAAGGTAGGAGACTGACACATCCTAGTGACCTAGGGGCTCAGGGGCTGATCAAAGATTAGCCTTGCCTACGTGGAAGCACAGATCCCTAGTATCTCGATAAAAGGTTGACGATGGACCACAGTGGAGACCTCGATGGATGGTAAAGATGGGATGGAGAAAAGGAGAAAAGACTGATGATAGATGATAAAGGAGTGGATGGAGAGAACCCCAGGGGAGGATCAAATGATCGACCTTGCCTACGTGAAAGTGCAGGGGCAATGTGGTTTGACAAAAGATCAACGATAGACAATGGATAAATGATGATGAGATAACCCCAAACAAGGAGATAAGATGATTGGAATGGCACAATGGGACATGATTGAGCTATTCGATTCGATTAGAGGATGGTGACTACAAAAAGCTCAGGGATGGGATAGTTATCCAAATCATCAAAGATGAAGTGGGAGGATAATATGACAGATAGATGAATGATGAGAAAGGATATGTAAAAGAAGAAGAAGTGATGACGATAAGATAGATGACATTGGATTGTGTGGGAAATAGCCTACAGCTAGATACCAATGACAAGGGATTATGAGATGGGATGAGGAGAAGGAGATGAGGATTGGAAAATGAAAATGATTGTTTGGATGGATTGGATAGTGGGATAAGGATAGGGAGATGGATATAACGATAAGGAGATGAAGATAGGAAATGGAAGGGATTGCTATGATGGAATGAATGATGTCTCCAAGGACTATATCACAAAGGAAGATAAATTCCCCCACTCTAGATATGTCATGTATAATGAGGCATGAGAGATGGAAGATGGGAAAATGAAGGAGATAACTGGAGGAGGATAGGATGGGTGATTAAGGGATATGATAGAGTATGTGTGAACGGAATGTATATCAAGCAGTGTCCAAAGCATGCATAGATAGGTGCCCCTATTTTTTATCGAGATCACAAGAAGGATGGAGGGACGGGATAAATGAGATATTCCAAGTAGGATGTGTAAGATAGGCAGGATGGAGGGGATGAATGAAAAGGATGTATAGGAGGTAGACAGGTGCATATCTAGAAGCATAGCAGGAAGCATAGCGGATGGAGAGAATGCATATAAGGAAGATGCCCCCATGTATAGATGGGGAATTACACATGACACTTTTTTTCCAAGTTTTCATCATGGTACTTATCCGAGGTGCTTGTTTGTCAAGTTTTGACCATTGGACGAATTATTTCTCTTTACTATTTTTTTTTCTTTAAAAAAAAAAAATTCTAGATTTTTTGACTTTTTGGATGGCATGCGAAAGGAGATGGATAAAGATAGGGAGGAAAATGAGTGGATTTGGAAGACATGTGATAAGGATATGGATGAAGGACTCAAGCATCAAGTTCTATACAAAGTGTTAAGAGCTCATATTTGAAGTGACTATTGGGCATTGGTACAATCTTATTAGGATAAATGGATTATGCAAGAGGATGAATTAGAGGGATTTGATGGGGGAGATATGTGGGATAATAGATGGGATGATGCAAAGGGTATGGATAGAATGATGGGGTGGATATGTGATGGGGAGATGAGATCAGGACCAACATTGGCACATGTGGTGGTGGATGTGAAAAGATAAGAGGATTAATGGATGGAGAATGTGGGGATAATGGAGGAGATGGGATAGTGAAATTTGGGACGTAAGGACCCAAAACAAATTTAGGAGATGGAGGAAGTGTATGATTAGTTTTTGGATTAGCAACTTTGGATGTTCTCACAAATTTTTCATTTGAAGGCATTGCATCTTTATTCTTTGGGATCCACATGGTTTTGATCTTTTCTTTGTTGGGCCTTTGTGGCCTACGGATTTGATTTGGATTTAGATTTTTATCCTCTTCACCATTTATTTTAAAGGGGACATGGGGAACTTTAGATTCATGTGGATGTTTGGATTTATGTATTTTTATGTTAGCATCCAAAGTGTCTTTAGTACCAATGGGATGGGTGTGAGGAGATGGATGATGTGGAGTGATGGAGGTAGGAGTATGGGGATTTCATGTAGATGGAGGATGTTTAGGCATGTTCCTTTGTTGATCCTAATTATGGGATATGCGAGAGGGATGTTTATGATGGATGACATGGATAGGTGTTGGATGGATGAGAGGATGAGATGGAGGAGGTGATCTTGGGATATACGGACCCAAGATGGATGGAGTAGATGAAGGATGGGAGATGGTGGATGGAGGGTTGTAAGGACCCAAAATGGATGGAGAAGATGAAGGAGGAATATGGACAATTGTTTTTGGGTGATATGATGAAGGAGGAGGGATGGAAGCATATGATCTGGTGGATCAATAAGAAGAGATGACATTTCTTTTAGAAAAGGCTCTTTGAGGACGTCTAGAGGTTGTACCAACATCTTTAGATTGTGAGTCTTGGGAAATAGGTCCAAGACCTTGCATGCAGATTTGTTCTTTGACTTGGATGGGCTCTTAAATACGTTGCTCATGAAGGCCTAGACCTTTTCCTTGATAGTTCATTTTCTTGAGCATGTGATCCATGATAGGATTTGTGTTATTCTGAAAACATGATGCGAGTCCATTATTAGGTGGAGGATGATGGGTGGTAAATACACTATGCTTTTCTTCTGCAAGGAGGCCACCATGGAAGAATGTGAGAGTACCAAGGGGATATGCAAGCGGTGTAGGGATAGTAGTTTTAGGCAATGATGGGGGATCATGAGAGGGAGATGATGGAATAGAAACATTTGGATGGGTAGTATCAAGAGAGGGAATAGGGGATATGATAGGATCTGGATTTGTGGTAGTGGGCTCATGCGATGGAGATGGAGATGGAGTGATGGAATCTTGAATGACAAGGGGATCATGGAATGGAATGGATGGGGCACTGTAATCTTGAGGTGGACTAGATGGGATGATAGGATCTTGATCTAGAGAAGGGGATATGTTGGCATGCTTTGGATCAAGCTCTTGGCATGACTCGTCATGTACAGGAGGCATGATAATGGAGTCTTGGTGGGACTCTTCAAGTGGGGAAGATGGAGGGATGGAGGATTAAAAAATGCATGGGAACGGATTTTAGTGACACTAGGAGTGGGATAAGTGGATTGGATTTGGGTGTCATCGATGGGTTTGATGACTCTTGGAGTAGGAAGTGGGTGTTCAATGGATTCAGTAGATGTGATGGTAGGAGATGGGGGCTCACTGGATTCAGGGGATGCAATGGTTTGAGTGGTGTGAGGGGTGGTATCATCAATTATAGGTGTTGGGTGGAGAAGGGCCTCGTCACTAATGATCGTGGATGATGGGTTGGGATGGCACAATTCCACAACTTCAAGGTGTGTATTGGGAGATGTCTTCTTTGTTATAAGTCCTTGGAGAACTTTTGAAATGAGAGACTTTCATACTCTAGGTTTGAATGGCGAGGTAGGAGTGGATGAAGGATTAGGGATTGGTAGAGGATTATGGCTATAGATTGGTGGACTAGGATTAGATGGGGGAATGGGATTGGATGCAGGACTGGGAATAGATGGGGGATTAAGATTAGATGAAGGGTTAAGATAGGGGTATTGGAATAGTGAATTAGGACATGAGGATGTGGGTGGTGGATTGTAGTAAGGGTATTGAGATGGTGGACTAAGATGTGAAGACGTGGATGTTTGATTAGGGTAAGTTGATGGGGTTGATTGGTATGGAAGATTAGGATAGGGAGACATGGATGGGGGATCGTGATAGGAAGGTGTGCATGTAGGATTAGGGTGAGAAAATTGATATGGAAGATTAGGGTAGTGGGTATATGCAGATGAAGGATTGAGATAGGAGGATGTGGAAGAGGGATTAGGATAGGGGTATTGTGATGGTAGACTAGGATAAGAGGATGCAGGTGTTGGATAAGCGGATGATGTAGATGAAGGATATGATGGATATGATGGGTATCCCTTATCACAGGTAGCATAAGGAGCATGGTTAGACATGGATGAAGATATAACAGGATAACTCAACGGGGTGATTGGATTTTGGAAAGCGGGTGAAGAAAGCTTACTAGCAATGATAGTATCAAGGGAATCTATGTCACATTCTTCTTGATTGACAAGACTTTCGTTATCGTTGTCGACGTAATTAGGGTTTCCCTTGACCACTATTGATGGAGGATAAGGGTTCATGATGATGAAAGGATAAAGAGGATGGATCAAAGATTATGGATGGAAATGGACTAAAGCTCAAATTAGGATTTAGGTCAAGTTCAGATAAGGATTGGATTAAAGCTTCAATTAGGATGATTGGATGATGTGATGGAATTGACTCTGACAATTGGATTTGATTATCAAAGGATGATTACAACACCAAATATGCTTTGAGATGGAAGTAGATTGATTGGGTCAAAGGTGATTCGATAAGGATGCGATTGGATTGGATTGGATAAGATTGATCGATGGATTGGATAGGATGTCGGAAGGGATTCAAAAACCCATTCAGAGATTTCCCTTGGTGAATTAGGATACTGATTGATCGGATTAAAGGATAAATGGATGATTACAACACCGAATCAACTTTGAGATTGAAAATGGATTGATTGGGCTGATGAAGATGATTAACTTAGGATAGATGACAATCCTAAGCAGATTTTGATGATGACGATTAGATCAAACACTTAGGTCAATTTGGATAATAACCTGAGATGAAGTTCAGAGGATTTGGATGGCGAAAATGATAATTTTATTGGAGAAATGGATGGATGAATGAGTACTCAAAACGAGTAAAAGATTGACCAGAACAGATGAACGACTACTCAGAATGAGTCCTCACAACGGATGAATGATTCTCAAAACAAGAAGATGAAGGTTTGGAATAGCTGAAGGATTACTCAAAATGAGTAAATGATTGATTAGGATTGTTGAGGAGGGAAGGTATGGCTCCAGAGGGGGGAGGGTATGGCTTCGGAGGAGGGCATATATGGCTATTTGGAAGGCTATCTAGAGGGGATGCCCTGGTCTCTCAAGGGAAGGTTTATGACAGAAGTGTTGATGGTGCTTTTGACACAGCAACATGCAAAGAGAATATTGCTACTCTATTTCTCCTGAAAGAGAAAGATGATCACATGGATATCTTAGCTCCCAAGTTCCTTGTAGTTGGTTCTCAACTATGCTGATGTTGGTCAATTGGTCAATGTAACAGTAATGTCCAAGGGGCCTGCTGGTGTTGAGCTTCTGGATAGTTCTAAAATCAATCATGAATTTAAACCTACTCTAACCAGGGGTTTTAAAGAAACAACAAAAGATAGGTCAGGTTTTTGGAACAGAAAATAACAATGATTCATCCAACGCTAACCAAACTTGTTAGCTTCAAGGAACTGTAAACCAAAACCAGAGAACAAGATTAACTTGTGATTAACACACAGTTGTATTCATTCCCAATGCTGATTTGCTAGCAAATTGCAATTCATCTATTTAAAAAAAACATAAAATAACATTTCATTCCTTGAAGACTTCACAAATCAAATGATTAACTAGAGACAAACACCATTCTGAAACACAACATGAAATAGATTTTAATCTAGTTGCTTCTACTGTTGGTGAAACAGATAAGCAACATTTACAAAGCTAGCACAATCACCAGTGTATAGATAATATGTGATTTCAAATTGTTTCCATTTACACTAAGGAAACTGAAAGGTACATTAGTCTATTCTGAATCTAAATTTAAATCCTAACCAAGAAGATAGAAGAAACTCCTTTTACAAAGAATCAGGAGGTAACTCTATCTCCTTCTATTAACTTACCAATTCCTAGATTTTCTTCTATCTGTTCTAACTCTAACTGTCTAACCTTAGAAATTCTCTAAAAATTTCTCACTCTACCAAAGAGGCCAGAAAAGACATATATATAGGATGTACCAAAAGAATGTGATGTCCCTCACATTAGGGTTTTACAAAAATATCTACTTCCAAGAGAGTCGACTCTCAGATCTTTCCGAGGAGAGTCAAAGTTGCATTCAATGTAAATCTCTGCTGTCCATCTTTTGGAAGGTCATTCCGGGGGTGATCTTAGATCCTTCGCATCTGTAGAATTTACTCCTTGCATTTTTGTCTATCTTTAAACCCCATCTTAGGGCCACCTTGAATGTTTAGAATATCATCATTAATACTAATCTACCTCCTTGCTAGTAGTCACTACAGCTGTCCCTATGAGTCACAATTTCTTCTTTTCTTCGGCTTCCTTTCTATTCTGGACTTCTCTATACATTGACCATCCTCTAGAAGCACCATCAAGCCTCCTTGCAGATTCGAACACCATCGCTGAGCCAATCCATCTCCCTTTGATCTCAGAACGAATCCATCTTCCTGGCCCTCTGTTGATCTTCACTTGTAGGAGTAGTCAATCGGTCAAAGGGACCAATGAGTCACTCTTTTAGGCTCCTTCTGATTAGTCAGGCATATTGCCAAGCGAGCTCCTCAAGCGATCAAAGGTGGTCCAATCAACATCGCATATCAGTGAGACACCATTGGTGTCTCCCTGATGCGATTTCATCCCCTAGCGACTATTGGCGTGACCCAAGACAGTCGATGAGACATTATAGCGAACCTCAGGATCCTTCAGCGATCCTCTTCATTTCGAGGAGACGAGCTCCTCTCACCGAGACATCTCGGCGAGAATTTCTTCCTTTAGGGAATACCCCACCAGGTTGGGGAGACTCTTACCGATTTCTTTCTCCCCCGAGCTTGCTTGATTTTGTCACCAAGACATTTTAGGGTTGCCGAGACTTCTTAGTGAGCTCCAACTGCTACACTGATGCCTCTTCATTTTGCTAAGACTTCTCCCGATCGGCAATACCTTTCCCTGATCCCTTCATGTTACCTCGAAGACTGACCCTTCAGTGAGACCTTTTTGGTTTGGCCAGACCTCTTGCTGAAGGAAAAATTATTGCTGGGCTTAGACCTTTGGTGGGACCTCCTATTGGTGAGACTCCTAGCAATACCACTTCCGTGTCACCAAGACTTTAGCACTTCGGCAAGACTTTATGCCAATGGCACAACCTTTTGCAAAACTTTCATTTCAGGGAAACCCCTCTGTAGTCCCACCGATGTGTATTCTTCGGTTGCACATGTGTCACTGTAACCTTCATGTGTCGAGGAGACATCCTATAGATTCCCTATGTTTCACCGAGGAATCTCCATAAGCACCTTTGGTCGCTGAGACAATCTTGTTCTCTCCTTGAAGAAGCAGCATGTCGGTATAACATTTTGCGTCGGCAAGACTACAAGACCTCATGCCGATAAACCCCTCTCGTACTTTGTCAGCGAGACCCAATGCATTCACCGAGACTTCTTGCCGAAGAGAAAAGTTTCCTACCGAGATGTGAATTTTCTATCGGTGGTTGGCGAGACTTAAGGCGTTCGGTAAGACCATATACCGAAGAGGGTGACTCCCGTCAGTGAGACATAAGGAGTTCACCGAGACCTTATGGCGAGGTCAAATATTCATGCTGAAATGTGTTCTTCCTGTCATCGAGACCTCAATTGATGTCTTGTCGATAGTTGACTGCACATGAATTTCATTCACTGTGACATCTTAGGGTCCTGTCTGCTTTTTCCTTAACTGATTTTGAGGATGAACTAGATTGAGGCATGCCTTCCAACTGAGCTCTCCTAGAAAATATCATCACAGGTAGGATTCAATCCTGCAATAGAAAGGTCTCCCATTAGTCCCCAAAGCATATGAAATATATTAAAATAAACTATCTTGTTGCTTATGATTACTTCATTGAATACTTGGCAAGAAGGAAACTAATTCAAGTTGAGACATAACCAAGATTAAATCAGATAGATGAAAAGTCAAAATTAGGAGGAAAACAAAATAATTTCAAAGAGGAAAGCAAGTAACCAAAAGCAAAAATAAACCAGAAAGAGAAAGGGGGACCCATTTTGCTCCAACTCAAAATGGGGGTGGTTATGCAAGGCATAACAAATGGCGACTTGGCTAGGAAAATGGCTTAACCATTTTCAAGAAGCTGAAGGTTTCAGCTACCCAGAACTCCTGGTACATGACCGTCACAACTCTAGTTGGGTCAGTTTTAACAAGCAAGGTTGAGCTAGAATCTCAAATGTAAGCCAACAGTAACTAGCCTTGAATCTATGTGTGCTTGATAGTGCATCATCCTTTCATAAAGTTTTCACTATCTTTCAGACCACAATGTGCAAGATTTGAGCTACATGAGTTGATTCCTTTTAGCTATCGTGCAATGATATCTTGGGCATTGCTCCGCTGTCAGTCAGGGATCTATAGCCCCAATAGAGATACCTCTAGTTTCCTCATAGCATTTCTCTACTGCCAGTAAAACATCCATAGCCCTGGTAGAGATACTGGAATCACCCATTCATATTGAGTCTTCTTTTCTCTTTTAGATAATTCTTTTCTTTTTTTTCTTTTTTTTTGTTTTCTCATAGAGTTTCAGATATTCCATTTAGTTCTTTTTCAATATGTCAGATGTTTAACATCTGATCTGGGTTGAAAACTATGATGGACCTCAAGACAACACTTGGGAATCAGATTTTTCACTCAAATCTTACAACACTATAGTCCTAGGATAGATATACCCTTACAAGAGGAGATGTTCTTAATGATTTGTCAAAGATTCAGAGGAGCTAATGAAGGTTACTTACTTTGCAACTTGTCTTCAAAACTCTCACAACTCTTATTGACAACAAGCATGAAACAACAGTTTAGGATAAAATCACCCAATCAAAAAGCTTGAAAATACCTAAACCACTTCTCTCCTAGCAACCAAAGTATGCTTCAAATAAGACAACCACCATTTAAAGAAGGAAAGAAACAGATAAACCCCAAATAACAAAAGAAAACAGAAACCACTGAATAAGGGAAATAGAAAGACATAAAGGAAAGACAAACAAATAGAAAACTATTTACAAACAATGAGAAAATTATTTACACAAAGAGCAGCAGATTATTCACATAAAGAACAGAGTTGTTTACACACAGAGACTATTTACAGCAGAAATTATTTATACAAATGCATCACCCAGGAAAATGCCAACTTCATGATTTAAAATAGTGTTTAAGAAACTATCCATTAGTAGGCAATGAGACAGGTTCTCCAGTTAGAGTACTCAATCTAAAATCATTTTCTCCTAGGATCTCAGCAACCTGGTAAGGACCTAGCCAGAGTTTATCAAATTTCTAGTGACTGCCCTTCTTTTCACTAGCTTTATCCCATCACAACACAAGGTCTCATATCCTAAAAGCTTTGATTTTAGCTCTTTTTTCAAACCCACATTTGACAACAGCCTGGTGCATAAAGAATTGCTGCAAGGTGACATCTCTCTATTCTTCTAATTTTAACAAAGCAGCTAGTCTCACCTCTATCCTATTGTCACTAGAGTAGAATTTCTGCATGAACTCAAAGATAGGTATTTGTAGATGGATAGGAAAGATAGGCTCTTGGCCATATACCAGCTTGAAGGGTGAGGTGTTTAAAGCAGCCTTAATCCTAGTCCTATCTGCCCATAATGCGAATCTCAGCTAGGTATGCCAGTCTCTAGGGTTATCCTCTAATAGTTTCTTAATTACCCCTATGAGATTTTTATTGGTTGACTCAGCAAATCCATTGCCTTATGGGTAATAATTTGAAGAATACTTAAGAAAATCTTGTGATCATATGCCCAGAAAATAAACTCAATAGAAGAAAAAGCAGAGCCGTTGTCACATACCAGAGCGAAGGGTACCCCAAACCTTGTAGTGATTGACTCAGTGAGGAGCTTGATCACTACCTTTGTGGTGTTATTCTTATAGGGTATAGCCTCTGTCCATCTTGTGCAATAATCAATAGCAGTCAAGATAAACTTGTGTCCTGCAGAAGAATTTGGATTAATCACCCTAATAAAATCCAGTGCCCACTAGGAAAATGGCCTTACCTCATAGACAGGTTGCAAGGGCATGGCTGAATGGTGTTCCTTTGATGCAAAAATATGACAGGTGTGACATGTCCTCACATGCTGATGGGCATCTTTGAATACATAGGGCCAATAATAACTAGATTTGAGGATCTAGTGTGCCAATGAATCTGTAGAACCATGACCTATGCCATGTTTCCCATGGAACTTAGAGATCACGTGTTTGGCTTCTTGACGATCAAGGAATCTCAAGTATATTCCTTCGTAATTCTTCCTGTATAGCAACCCTCCTTTGAGCATGTAATAAAAGCTCTTCAAGCTCAAGGCTCTCCTTTGAGTGGAATTCATTCCTTCTAGACATCGATTGTTGAGCATAAAGCAAATGGTATCAGCATACCAAGGGTTGTTAGAGAAAGACTGGGTCATGTATTGCTGACAGATGATGTTGTCACCAACGTTTGCCATGGACTTGGACAAACTAGTGCCCCTAACTAGCTTCATAGGGTGTATCTCTAGGTCAAATTCTTGCAGGATGGCCATCCATTTGCCTCTCCTTTCTCCCAACTCGCTCTGCATGAGTAGGGACTTCAAAGCAGCCTCAGAAACTACAATGACGACTTGGCTTCAGAGGATGTAATGTTGAAACTTCTTGATAGCCCAAACTAGTGTGAAAGCTTGCTTCTCTAGAGGTGGATATTTTATTTCCGCATTTTTGAATGGAGAGCTTATAAATGCAATTGGCCTCTCCTCTATCTCTCCTTTTCGTTGAGTTAAAACAACCACGCATGAATGCTTAGACGCAAAAGAGTAGATGTAAAATGACCTGAGATAGTCAGGGCTGGTGAGCATGGGTGCTTCTGAGATGGATCGCTTGACTTGTGAAAACGCATCCTTTTCCTCCTCAATCCACTCTGTTTTAGCGTCCTTCTTCATCATTTCATTTAGTGGTTTCATGATTTTAGCAAAGCTCGTGATGAACTTTCTCACAAAGTTGATTTTCCCAAAGAAAGACCTCATTTCTTTCTTGCTTCTAGGTTGGGTGATTTTCAAGATGGACTCGACTCGATCTGGGTCAATTGAAATCCCTCTTTCAGAAATTATGTGTCCCAAGAGCTTTCCTTTGGAAACTTTGAACATGCACTTGTTGGGATTCAGGGAGACGCCATATCGGATGCATCTCTCAAGAACTTTGGCCAAGTCCGCAGCATGGTTCAGTCGATCCTTGGAGAACACTGTGAGGTTGTCCATATAGACAATGATGCACTTACCGATTAGGTCCTTGAAAGCTATGTCCATAGTGCACTGGAAAGTTGCTCCAGCATTTATCAGACCGAATGGCATCCTCCTATATGCAAAAGTTCCCCATTTGGTAGTGAAGGTTGTATTCAGGTTTTCTTCATAGTCAACCATCACCTAATTATACCCAGAGTAACCGTCCAAGAATGATATCATCTGAGATCCATTGACAGTCTGCAGAACTTCATCCAGACAAGGAAATGGATAATTATCCTTTTCTAAGGCTCTATTCAAATTTTTGAAGTCGACACATAGCCTGATCTCCCTATTCTTCTTATGAACTGGGACTAAGTTAGCCACCTAGGTTGAGTGGCACACAAGAAAGATTATCCTTGCAGAGAGTAGCTTCTAGACTTCCTTAAGAATCAATGGCTCAATCAAAGCGTTGATAGGGCATTGTTTTTGTCGAAATGGCTTAGCTTTAGGCTTTAGGGGAATAGTATGAGTCATTATAGTAGCATCAAATGTCTTTAATTCTTCATATCCCCAAGCAATTGAAAAAATATCTTTCTTAAGTGCCTTCAATATGTCTTTGTTGATTGCTTCGGGGTAGGCCTTCCCTATGTAGACATTCCTTTCAGGGCCAGAATCGCCCAGGCTAACTGTCTCATATTCACCTCCCTTTTCTTCAGTTGATATCTTCTCTCGATCCCTTGAGTCTGAATAAAAAATCCTTTCCAAGGCCACCATTCCCTTGGGAATGTTATTATTCTTTAGTTAAGAACTTCTTCTATATCACATTCCTCATGGTTCTAATCCCCTTGATCTCTGTTGAACTCATCAGTAATTTTCCCCTCAAAAACATCTGAGCTTGCTAAGAAAGCAAGAATATGTCAGTCGTCATCAAAGACTTGAAAGTTCGTGATATTATCAGGAACTACAGGGGTGGAAATTAATTCCACTGAGAATTTCTTGAGCCTGGAGCCTTGCATAGGTTCTAGGGTACTTGCAGCAATAGCCAATGAATCAACTACCTAATTTTCTTCTCTAGGGATTAGGCTAATCCTAAAGGCATCAAAGTCTTCTATCAGGTTCTACACCCGATTCCTATAAGTTGCTAGCCTTCTATTGTGACATGTGTATTGGCTGCGCACCTGCTTGACAACAATTTTTGAATCTCCCTTGACTATCAAGGTTGTAACTTTCTTCTTGTGTGTAAAAATCAGTCCCTGTGCCAGAGCTTCATACTCTGTTACATTGTTAGTACATCCAAATTGCAACCTATAAGAGGAAAAGAAAGTTTTTCCTATGGGGCTGGTTAGTACAATTCCAACACCACTGCCTGTCTTAGATTTAGATCCATCAAACATGAGGGTCCATAGTTGATCACAAGCTGGGGTTGATCCTTTTGAAGTTATTGTGAGCATTTGGAAAGAATGAGCCATAGGTAGGGCTGTTTGATCTTCTACATTAGATACAGAGAAAAAGTGTTTTGTAGTTTCTTTAGGTATACTTTCTGATGTTGGCTCAGTTGTATCATCTGTCCTGTGGCTATCTTTCTGATAGTCACTTGTTTCTTTGGCTAACCCCTTTGTTTTTTCTACACTCGTGAATACAGGAATGTCAGGCAAGCCCTGGGGTTGTTCCACATGAGTATGTTGGTTAAGACATGTGACTAAGGCCAGTTCAATTTGGGAAGGAATTTCTTTTGGAGTTGTTGTATCCCTGGTTAGCAATGTTGCTTCCTTGGCTTCAAATGAGAAGCGGTCTACAATGGTCTCAGGGTGGCTTGTGCTAGCTTCCTCAGCTTTGGAAACATGATTTAAAATGTCAATGCAAGGTTGGCAAGTCAGTTTAGAATGACTTTGGTAATGTACCCTGCACCAATTAGGGAGCAGGAGACTTTGCAGATCTACACCTTCTCCCAAGACCAGCTGATCTTGCTACAATTTACTAATAATGCCTATTGATTTTCATCAATCATAAGATTAGAAGACTTTGGCATTGGCAGTTCTTTAGGATCTAGGACATAAAAGGTTAAAATTTCTTCTCTTTTGTACACCCCTATCCCGATTTCAAAATAGGCTACCTCATTGGGGTAATCATATTCCGTGATGATATGATTGAGGCGGGGCTCACTTTCGATCCTAATCTAAGTTGGGATCCCTCTCCATGGTAGCCACATATGTGAAAAGTCAAGGGAAAGATATCCCCCTAGGCTTTTCATCAAATCTCTACTTAGTAACATACCATAGGTCTCAAGAATGTCTGCTACTTGAATGTCTATGTTGGTTTGAATCCTAGGGTCTGATCCTACTTGAACATGTACATTTTTCAACTCTCCAACTATGTTAACTTCTATTTTGTCAAGTTGGATGACCTTCTTGTTAGTTTGGACAGGGTCCAATCCTAATTTCTTACATATAGACTATGGCATGGCATTGCCTAAAGCCCCTGAATCCAACAAGCAGTTATGTAGATTCTTTCCACAAACCCTTAAACTTAGGAGAAATGGTGGGGTACCTACCTTATTTCTGTACAAGGCCGCATTCATGTTCCCAGCAGGTGCCACCTTGTTCCTTCCTTTTGATTTGTCAGCTTGCTCCAAAGCTTTTAGCACTATCTCCCTTTGGGCAGGGCACCACTTTAAGATGTCAAAATATGACAGAGAAGTTTTTTGTTTCTGCATCTCAAAAACAATATCAAATTTTGTATTATAACTGGCACTACCTTTGAAAGCACCAAGAGAGTTACCCTTCTTATGGAAGTCAAGCAGGCCTTTTGGTGGAGGATTATTATCAGCACCTTGATTTGGAGGCACCATGTGCTTAGGTAGTGTAGACGTAGTGAGTGGACATTTATTCTAATTTCTCAAGAAGTGTCCTTCTTTGGTTTGAAAGGATTGGGCATCATATGAATCTTCCTCTGGTTCATTCTCCTCTTTCCTTGGGAACAAAGGTTCCTCCTCAAAGAGGTCATAAGCCATTGCAGTATCCACTGAATCACCTTATTTGTTTGAATTCCCCTGGAATGTGTGGGCATCTTCGTGTGCCATCTTGACAACTTTCTCCATCTAAGGGAAGTTTACCTCGAAATGGGTTGTAGTATCATGCAGCCTACACCAATTGGTCATGAAGTTAAGGTCAGCCACGTTTGCAGTATGTGTTCTCTCCTCATTTGCTTGATAGTTATGAGAAACACCCCCATTATTGGGCCTTGTATTCCATTTTCTGTTGTTATTTGGCCTTTGGCTATATCCTCTATTATGATTCTGATAGCCCTAGTTAGAGGAATTTTGGCCCTGATAAACCCTTTGGTTGTAATTGTTGTTATTCTGATAAGTACCCTGATTGTTGTTGTTTTGATTGGGATAATTACCTTGGATTTGAATAGGGTCCAATCGAAGCTAAGCCATGTCATTTGTAACCTGAGATAGTGTTTTCTTCTAGGTTTCTACCTCATTTGTAAGCTGGACTATCTTCTCACTTTCCACATTCTTAGCAGCAGGTGGCTGACCACTATGATTTGGTGTTCCAATTTGGTTCTGATGACCATGGGAACTTTGAGGAAGCTGTGATTGGTGAAGAAGATCAAAAGTTCCAGTAGCAAAGAATGGGATAGGAGGTTGAGTTTGCAATTCAGATATAGGCCCATAGTGGGAAGGAGACATTCCTAGGATAGTATTGAATAGAGGAGTTGGGCTATACATCTGATATCCTATTGGAGGGAAACCTCCTCTTAAGCCTCCTTGTTGAGAACTGATTTTTTGTTGCAGCTTGATAGCTAGGTGATAGACTTTGGATAGAGAATCAATATCAGTTGGTTGATAAGTCCTTTGCAAGAACAAGCCAATCAAGGGGTCTATAACTCTAAAGTAAGCTTGGATGGCACTATTCTCAGTGACTAGATAGGGATCTTGCAATCTCTTATACATTCGCTGGAACTTGGTATTGAATAAAGGCAAGGGTTCACCTGGCTCCTTTTTGATGGTAGTGAATTAGTGGTATAAAAGAGTTGGATCCACATAAAACCTAAACTGATTGATGAAAGAATTTTCCATGTGTCCAGGTCAGAATGGAAACTTGAGGGAGATTAAGGTACCATTTGTAGGCCATATCCCCCAAGGAATATTGGAAAAACCTACAAACTACATCATGGTGGGCTATTTGAGCTCTAGTACAAGCATCCTTGAAAGCTTGTATGTGCTCTTCAGCACTCCTCGATTCACCATGAATGTACTTGGGGCATAATTTCTCAAGGTTCTTCAGCATGTCATGAAAACCTCCAGGGATAGTCCCCAATGGAGAGGGATTATTCTGAAAGAATGCCATTGTTGGCGGTGGTGGTTAAGCCAACTATTGTATGGTTTGAATTAGCTATTATGACAATTGAGATGAATGTGGTGGATTGATGGGTACCCACTGGGGTATTGGTGAAAAGCCTAGTGGAGTGAGTGGAGCTGACAAGGGTGGCAAATTTTTAGCTGACCAAAGAACTCTATGGGACCTTTCTGAAGAGGAAAACCTAGCTTTATCCAAATTTTCCTTTTAGGCCCTCCTTCTAGCTCCAGTTCCTGTTGATGGCGCTTTTGACATAGCAACATGTAAAGAGAATATTACTACTCTATTTCTCCTAAAAGAGAAAGATGATCACATGGATATCTCAGCTCCCAAGGTCCTTGTAGTTGGTTCTCAACTGTGCTGATGTTGCTCAATTGGTCAATGTAATAGTAATGTTCAAGGGGCTTGTTGGTGTTGAGCTTCTAGATAGTTCTAAAATCAAGCATGAATTTAAACCTACTCTAACCAGAGGTTTTAAAGAAACAACAAAAGATAGGTCAGGGTTTTGGAACAGAAAAGAACAATGATTCATCCAATGCTAACCAAACTTGTTAGCTTCAACGAACTGTAAACTAAAACCAAAGAACAAGATTAACTTGTGATTAACACATAGTTGTATTCATTCCCAATGTTGATTTGATAGCAGATTGCAATTCTTCTATTTAAACAAAACATAAAATAACATTTCATTCCTTGAAGACTTCACAAATCAAATGATTAACTCAAGACAAACACCATTCTGAAACACAACATGAAATAGATTTTAATCTGGTTGCTTCTACTGTTGGTGAAACAGATAAGCAACATTTACAAAGCTGGCACAATCACCAGTGTATAGATAATCTGTGATTTTAAATTTTTTCCATTTACACTAAGGAAACTGAAAGGTACATTAGTCTATTCTAAATCCAAATCTAAATACTAACCAAGAAGACAGAAGAAACTCCGTTTACAAAGAATCAGGAGGCAACTCTATCTCCTCCTATTAACTTACTAATTCCTAGATTTTCTTCTAACTGTCTATTCTAACTCTAACTGTCTAACCTTAGAAATTCTCTAAAAAGTTCTCAGTCTAACAAAGAGGCCAGAAAAGCCATATATACAAGATGTAACAAAAGAATGTGTTGTCCCTCACATTAGGGTTTTACAAAAATATCTGCTTCTAGGAGAGTCGACTCTTTGATTTTTCCGAGGAGATTTAAAGCTGCATTCAATGTAAATCCCTGCTGTCCATCTTCTGGAAGGTCATTCCGGGGGTGATCTTAGATCCTTTGCATCTGCAGTATTTACTCCTTGCCTTTGTGTCTATCTTTAAACCCTATCTCAGGGCTACCTTGAATGTTCAGAATATCACCATTAATACTAATCTACCTCCTTGCTAGTAGTAACTACAACTATCCCTATGAGTCATAGTTTCTTCTTTTCTTCGGCTTCCTTTTTGTTCTGGACTTCTCCGTCCTCTGGAAGCACCATCAGGCCTCCTTGCAAATCTAAACACCATCACTGAGCTGATCCATCGCCCTCTGATCTTGGAATGAATCCATATTATTGGCTCTCTGTTGATCTTCCCTCGTAGTAGTCAATCGGTTAAAGGGACTAATGAGTCACTCTTTTGGCTCCTTCTAATTAGTCGAGCATATTGCCAAGCGAGCTCCTCAGGTATTCAAAGGTGGTCTGATCGACATTGCATGTCAGTGAGACACGATTGGTGTCTCCCTGATGCGATTTCATCCCCTAGCAACTATCGGCGTGACCCAAGACAGTCGGTGAGACATTATAGTGAACCTCAGGATCCTTCAGCGATCCTCTTCATTTCAAGGAGATGAGCTCCTCTCGCCGAGCCATCTCCGCGAGACTCTCTTCCTTTAGGGAATACCCAACCAAGTTGGGGAGACTCTTGTTGATTTCTTTCTCCTCCGAGCTTGCTTGATTCCATCGCCAAGACATTTTGGGGTCGCCAAGACTTCTTAGCGAGCTCCAACTGCTACGCCGATGCCTCTTCATTTCACTGATACTTCTCCTGATTAGCGAGACCTTTCCCTAATCCCTTCATGTTACCTCAAAGACTGACTCTTCGGTGAGACTTTTTCATTTTGGCCCGACCTCCTGCCGAAGGAAAAATTATCACTGGGCTTAGACCTTTGGTGGGACCTCCTCCTGTCGATGAGACTCCTGGTGATACCACTTCCATGTCACCAAGACTTTAGTACTTTGGCCAAACTTTATGCCGATGGCATAACCTTTTGTTGAACTTTCATTTCAGAGAAACCCCTCTGTAGTCCCGCCGATGTGTATTCTTCAGCTGCACATGTGTCACTGTAACCTTCCTGTGTCAGGGAGACATCCTATAGATGTCGTATGTTTCATCGAGGAATCTCCATAAGCACCTTTGGTCATCAAGACAATCTTGTTCTCTCCCCAAAGAAGTAGCATGTCGGTATAACATTTTGCGTCAGCAAGACTACAAGACCTCATGCCGATAAACCCCTCTTGTACTTTGTCGACGAGACCCAATGTGTTCACCGAGACTTCTTGCCGAAGAGAAAAGTTTCCCACCGAGATGTGAATTTTCTATTGGTGGTCGGCGAGACTTAAGGCATTCGGTAAGACCATATACCGAAGAGGGTGACTCCCGCCGAAGTGTATGCTTGTTTGCACTAGTCAGTGAGACATAAGGAGTTCGCTGAGACCATATGGCGAGGTCAATTATTCATGCCAAAATGTGTTCTTCCTATCACTAGGACCTCGATTGATGTCTTGCCGATAGTTGACTACACATGAATTTCACTCGTTGTGACATCTCTAGGGTCCTACTGAATTTTTCCTTAACTGATTTCTAGGACCAACTAGATTGAGGCATGCCTTCCAACTGAGCTCTTCCAACAAATATCATCACGGGTAGGATTCAATCTTGCAAAAGAAAGGTCTCCCATTAGTCCCCAAAGCATATGAAATATATTAAAATAAACTATCATGTTGCTTATGATTGCTTTATTGAATACTTGGCAAGAAGGAAACTAATTCAAGTTGAGACAGACCCAAGATTAAATCAAATAGATCAAAATTCAAAATTAGGAGGAAAGCAAAAGAATTTCAAAGAGGAAAGCAAGTGTGAACCCCAATCTCATGTACCTGCAAAACAAAGAGATTAAACACCCTAAGTTAGATATTGCAAGCATAAACAAGGATTCCCCATGGAATCCATTTACAATTCAAACTAGGAATGAAAATATGCAAAAACACAATAAAATGATAAACCAAAGATGAAATCCTAATTTAAATAGCAAACTCTTGTTCCCATGGGGGAATTGGTGCCAATTTGATGTGGAAATTTGGCCCTTTCCCAATTCCTATGATGCAATGTTGATAGATGTAGACTTGGTGATGAACTTTGATCCACTTTTGATTATGAATGATGAAGACTCCAAGCCAAATCTGCAAATGAACCTAGCTAAGAGCTCAATGGTGTGAAACTTGATAGATATTTGAGCATGGTAACTTTACTCAAATTGTGGATGATCAAATGAGGAGAGGAGCTCTTCATTTATAGAATGCTAAGATGGATGAATGTCAGAATTTGAGCAATGTGGGACTAACATTCATCCAGTGGCATGATGCCACTTGTCAATCCATGAATGGATGGAGGATGTGC
Organism: Sequoia sempervirens; assembly: GCA_007258455.2. NCBI lineage: Eukaryota > Viridiplantae > Streptophyta > Pinopsida > Cupressales > Cupressaceae > Sequoia > Sequoia sempervirens. The sequence goes on along the minus strand of VDFB02000008.1, from coordinate 111,548,467 downwards.
AAGATTTGATAAATGTGCCAATAAATGCACAAATTTGAAATTCAAATTTGTTGAAATGACTTGTAAGAGGGAAGGGAAAATGCAATAAATGCCACTTGGCTCAAGGCAAAGGACATGTAAGAGATCTTAAATGCCTTGTTGGAAGGACTTATTCCCACTTGGATTTTGAATTCAAATTAGGGGAATATTCCAAAAGATGCCATGTGAGGGAAAATAGGGATTTAATAAATGAATTAAATCTATTTTCATGTGCAACTTGCATTATCTAGAGGATGTGACATGAGATGAGGTTAAATTAATCAAGGTTTAATTAATTTAACAGGAGATTAGATGATGTGACTTATTTGACTTAGATTTATGGATTTATTTAAATCAGATAAGAGAGGAATATGATAAGAGGCTAATTAAATAAATATCTTGATTTATTTAATCAAAGGGGATGGTGTTAGATTAAATCAAATAAGGTTTTAATTCATTTAATTTAATGGATAGACTCTAGAGATTTAATCAAATAAATTGATTATTTAATTAAATAGGGATAATTAGATCAGGTGGATTGATTTAATTAACAAGAGAAAGTGACTTAATTAGAAAAAATGATTTATTTAATTAAGAGACGAATATTGACGAATTTAATCAAATAAGGGAATTTGATTAAACGATTAGACCAAGGGATGATTTAGGAAGAAATGATGTTAGTAAGTCAGGATCAGATGCACGATGTCAATCAATATATTTTCAATGTCTACATTTTGCCCCTCTTTGAAGCAATGCACTCACTGTGTTGGTTCAAAGAATAAATGGTCTCGATCAAAGCCAAAAAAATTTGATATTTTAAAAACTTGCCCCACTATTGCATGGCGAGGGAAAACATGCCATTATAATGCCCCCTCGAGATATCAGATGAAAATTTCCATGTTTTGGGTGATCTTGTGAAAAAAGGTGACAAGGTGCCCGAGGGGTCTGGAAGGGGTCAGGGAGGCTAAAAATGTGTCTAAACGCAATAAAACAATGAAAAACAAGCCTCAAACGAACAAAAACAGGTTCAGGGGTCCAAAACCCTAGTAGGACAGCCAATTAGGGCTAAAAAACCTTAATTTTTAGGCTAAAAAGGGAGTTTGAGGGGTCACTTTCAAGTCATTTTCACACACCTCTGCTAGCGAACCTTGAGATTTGAGCTCTGACCTCCTGATGATATGGCACAACGACAGCTTCCTCTGCACATTTCTGATCGAGTTCGGACCTACCAGCGGCCACCTGGCATTGGTGCCCTAGTATGTGACCCTAACTAAAGCTTCATTTTTTCATTTCAGTGCATTTATTACTACTTTTAGGGAGAGCTCACCTCCAGCGGCGCTATTATAGTTTCGCTTGGTGTTTAAAGTGCACCACTTTTTCCTTCTTTACGCCGCAGCGGGGCTATTTAGAGCCGTAGTGGTGCAATATAGAATTTAAAAATTCCACTGCTGGGATCAGGCTCGACTCAGATTCGCGGGCCAATTTTGGAAAGTGCGCCGCGACGGCATCCTTTTCACGAAAACTACGACGCTGGAAGCTAAAGTGCACCGTGGTGGCCCTGTTTGGCTAAATTTTGGGTCCATCGTCAGAGTTTGAGAAAACTCAAACTGTGACGCCCTCACAAACTGCGCCGCTAGATGCAAGTTTGGAGCATTAGGTCAGGACTTTTTTTCAAAAAAATTTAACATGCTAACTTTCCTTGCTGTAGGACGGACCTAGGGAGCTTTATTCTCGGGAGCACCAGTCACAGGAGCTGGCGAGCGTTTTACGAGATCTGAGCGACAGAGACTAGGGCCGACTGGGGACCGCAGGACTATGGCACATTATGTATGTAGTGCCCGTGCACACACACCTTGGGATGCTATCAGCACTGGCAAAGCGATGGCATAGCAAGACGACTTCATTTCATCTTCCCACTAGTGAGGCGATCGTCACACTGGAGGATGTTTGGCGAATACTTTGGTTGCCCATTCATGGCTAGCAGGTGATTCATGACATGGAGGAGGGACGTGATTCTTGCACCTGAGTCCTCGCCATACGAGATATCATTTATTGCAAGGGGTAGATTGAGTTGGATAGGTACAGAGTCATAGCACCTCCCTTCCACTAGGCAGTTACAGCGATTATTTCTAGTTTGGTTGCCCCAGACCGACGAGGGCGGTATTTTAGTCCTAGATGGGGATATTGCGGGGAGAGGATAGTCTGGGATAGGCCGGTTCAATTCGTGTGGGGACCCGTCCTTTTGGCTTCACTTTACAGGGATCTCCACAAGTATGCATACGTGGATAGTAGAGCACTGGGAGCTGGGGTGACACTTCCGCACATTTAGGTGTGGGAGCACATTTCTGTGCTACGTCCACGGTTCGTTCCAGTTCTAATGGGGGCAGAGGATGCACTGGTGGTATGGTACATAGGTGGTGTGTCCTTTACACACATTGGAGAGCATGGGATCCCCTACTAGAGGTGGGTCATAAACGAGATGCTCGTATTCACTTTGGAGACCATACCTCGATCAGCCTAGATGGGCTGATGATGCAGACCAGCTCTTCTATTGGCGGCAGGACAAATACATGCATGGCCGAGAGCACACTATGATAGAGAGATACTTACCTGGGCGTGTACAGCATCAGTTTGGGGAGCCACAGGATTGGCCAGATGATGGTTACGTGGCTGTCTTTGCTCAGAGCCAGACACAGACATCATGGGGCCCTGGTATTCCTACCGTGGAGGTGGTCGAGAGTTTTTGACAGCTAGTGGCTTGACCCTGGGCTTACGATCAGGGTTTGGCAGACCCAGGGACTACATAGGCCTATACGGATTGGTTTAGGCCTCCTCTCTGGTTGACTATCCCAAGTGAGGATCCAGAGGCACACAGGGTCAGAGGCAGGGGCAGAGGACGAAAATGAGGATGAGGACCAAGGATCAAGATCCAACAGGATCCCCTATTGATGCCCCCAGTTCCACCAAATCATGGAGATGTCCCCATGCAGGACCAGCAGCAGGATCCACTAGTCCCACCACCACAAGGCGAGGGTGAGGGTCAAGTTACTGTATAGCCACGTGCATAGCCAGCAGGGCAGGCAGACGCACGGGATGCCTTGATTTTGCAGCTACAGGGACAGGTATAGGCAGTGACAGCTGAGAGGGACTAGGCACGAGCTGAGAGAGAGCAGCTCAGAGCAGAGAGAGATCAGGCTGTGCAGCAGAGACAGGTCACAGAGTTACAGGAAGCTATAGAGTTGGGCCGTAGGCAGCAAATAGAGAGCATGACAGCTGCCTCATCCTTGCAGAGTACAGTGCCAATCCAATCCTACAAGGAGGCTATCCAAAAGATAGAGTACTACCACCGGGCCTACTACGACCACATACCTAGAGCAGACTGGGTCCTTGACTACTTCGAGCGAGCCAGCTAGAGACCACCAGAGGGTCACAGTGATAGGGGTGAGGGCAGCATTCATGGAGATCGACCGTGATTCAGATGATACACATTTTTGGTGCCTTATGGAATTATTTTTGGTAGCCCCGATGTGAATTTTTCTACCGATTGACATACACATACAGTGATTCGATTATTATTCTTTGTACTTTGATAGTGACACTAATGATATGATATATATATGAGTTGATTTTGATGCGATGCTATGTGTACTCCTTTATTTATGCATGCATGATTCTTCTTTTATATGTTATGGATGCATTTATTTTGAATGACGTCTATGCATTTGATTATGACCTATGATATGATGTGCAATGATGTTAACTATGTGATGATTTATTTTATGCTAATGCAATATGTGAAATGATTTGATTTATGCTATATGCAATGATGTGTAAAAAAAATGCTTATATATGAGATGATTTATGGATGGATGTGATATGATGCGGTGGTTTTATGAGATATTTTAGGATAACCAATGTTTTATCCTAAATGATCTATGTGATGCAATGATATGTTAATGCAAAGTGATATGCTGATGTGTAATCAATTGAATGCTTATATTCCTATTGTTTATGATTATGCACTAAATGATTATGTAAATACAATGTGATGATTTAGATGGTAATGTGAAATGGTTATGAATTGCAAATGCAATGTTTATGCAATGATTAATATAATGCTATGAGATGCAATGTAATGGGTGAAATGCGATGATATGGATGCACCTGTTTATATGATGATGAGAATGTGATGTTTCCTATATGATATGTAATGCAATGTGCTAATGATGCCTATATGATGTGCTTATGTAATATGCTAATGATCTATGGATGCAGGATCAATGGTGATGATGGTGATGATGATCAACTCTCATAGTACGTCGTTAGCGTGGTTAGTGAGAAGAGAAGAAATCATTTCAATAAGACGCATGATGACACAAATGTAGATGATGATGATGATGATGACTTGTCGAGGAATTGGGATTTTCAAAGGGCCAATTTTTCTTATGTTTGATAACACACGTGGTATGATGCATCAAGGTATAGCAAACCAGGATGGTGTTGTACTTAGTGTGATGGACTTTGACTCAACAATCAGATAGGAGTATTCTTGTTCACACCTGACATACGGAAACCTTGCTAGGATGTATCTCATAAGTTTCAGACATCTCGGGTCAAAACACGGAAAGGTAAACCTATCCCTATAATAGTCAAAAAGTTTCCCTAGACCTCTTCCATATATGCCTAACAAAGCCAGTATTCACCAAGGTTATATTGCAAGAACGTCCAACAAGCACAACAGACAAAAGATAGTGATCATTGCCCCATTCCTATCTCTCTAAATCTGTTGTTTTGGGATATCATCGAGATGTCCTTGGAATAAGCGCAAAATAAAATAAGTCAAAAGAAAAGACCAAGTAAATAGATAGACTAATGCTCTTCAATACCGCTAATGGAAAAGGATGTGTTTTCTAAGATGATAACCGAAACTTATTTCCAAAAGATAATGCCCATTGTAGGAAGGATTCATCCTAGGATATGTTAGTGGATGGTGGCACGCCATTTCGTTTATAAGGGATGATTGATATGGGACAAATTCAAATGATGATTTATCGATACGAAGAGGTGACCAATTTGTTTACTCACTAGCCTAGACTTAAGACTTGACACTTTTGAGTTCTACTTTTAAACTTAGCAGACTGGTTTCCAATTGTTTTACCAAAGGTTGAGGATGATGATCCTTTTATCATGAGTGGTGTTATTGTGGGTGCAAGTGAGAGGAGGCATATGTATTTTTTTCAAATATTTGGATGTTTTTGATGTTTTGAAATGTTTTGAGGCTATTTTTGGTATTTTTTGAGATTTTACAAATGTTTTGATTTTCAGTTTTCCAATGTTTTGGGATTTTTTGAGATTTTGACCAAGATACTAACCGAAAGACCTATCCTAGGGGCCTCAGGGGCTGATCAACAAATGAGCCTTGCCTACGTTATACACGCAAAGACCACGTAGTTTGACTGACGACATGACCGATTTACAGATGATGATATACATGATGAAATGTTAGTTTATTATGACAGACTCCTAAAGGACTAACCTAAATGTCTCAAGGGATGATCAAAGATCAACCTTGCCTACATTCAAGCTCAAACATGACATAGTTCGACAAGACAACCTTGTTTTTGGCTTTTTGAATGACTTTTTGACCTGTTTTTGGATTTTGATATGTTTTGAATGTTTTTGGATTTTCTGATTTTATGATGTTTTTTGATTTTCTAATTTTACGGACTTTAAGACCATACACAAATCTAATCCGATGAGAACAAGCCCCCAGCGTGTTGTAATAGACTACTTCGATAAAGGTAGGACAAACTAACCTTGAGGATGGGCCGAGTAGTACTAGAAGGCATCATGATACAAACATAGGACCAAGGTATGGTGCGGATGTGAGTGGATGAGTGATGGATGGAGACCTGAATACAATGGATGATGGAGGCGAAATGGAGGGATGATGCAAATCAAGCCATAAAGATCCTGGTGGATGGATAGTGCTTATTTACACAAGGCACCTGTTTGCTAGGTTTTCACCAAGGTACTTGCCCAAAGTGCCACCAAAGTGGTTTTCACTAGAGGACAATTTTTTTGATCCTTTTTCTAATTTTTTTGGATTTTTTACTTTTTTTTTTTGTTTACCAAGACACCTATTTTCCAGGTTTTTGCCGAAGTAACCATTTTTTTAGGACTTTTTCTATTTTTTTTAGATTTTTTGGTTTTATACCCTAGAAGATTTAGGCATAAAACTTTTTGAGATGGGAGCTATTCATGGGCTCCTACAGAGGTTCCCCTTCAGGTGTTGATAGCCGATACACTGTTGATTTATAGCTTGCTATGATGATGAAAGGCCCTAACCAATTGGGTTCGAACTTGCCTTTGCTGCTGGGATTCGGGACATTCTTCTGATTTTCTTTTAAGACTAATTCTCCGACTTGGAAAGTCTTGCTTCTGATCTTTTTGTTGTAGCTCCATTTGAGTCTATTTTGGTAGACTTGCAGATGATTCAAAACATCTATGCGTCTCTCATCCAGTAGCTCCAGCTCATTTAATCTTGATACCTAATAGTCCTTATCAGTGATGAGATTTTGCAATGATATTCTGAGGGATGTGAGCTTCATCTCAATGTGGAGTATGGCTTCTGATCTGTAGACCAAGGAGAAAGGGGTGGCGCCAGTGGGTGTGCGAATGCTGGTTCGATAAGCCCAGAGGGCAGGATTAAGCTGCAAGTGCCAGTCATGACCTACGTCATTGACTATTTTCTTGAGGATTTTGAGGATGGTTTTGTTTGTAGCTTCTGCTTGGCCATTGCCTTGGGGATAGTATGGGGTGGAGAAGCGATGCTAGATTTTGAATTTCTCGCACAAGACACGAACCTCCTGGTTCTTGAATGGTGTCCCATTATCTGATATAATGGCTTGTGGAACACCGTAATGACAGATGAGATAGTTCAGGATGAATTTTGAGATTTGCTTCCCAGTGATATAGGTCATGGGTATGGCTTCCACCCACTTAGTGAAGTACTCAGTTGTAGTGAGGATGAACTTGTGGCCATTAGATGAGGTGGGTATGATTTTTCCAATGAGGTCGAGTCCCCATTGTGAAAAGGGCCATGGTGTGATAATCGGGTGAAGCTCTTGAGCTAGAGCATGGATGAGGTCCCCATGCTACTGACATTGTAAACACCTTTTAGTGTGATCGTGTGCTTCTCGCTCCATTATGGACCAATAGTACCCCAGCCTCAGTAGTTTCTTAGTGATGGTCATCCCACTCGAGTGTGAGCCACAGATACAGTTATGAACCTCGGTTAGAGCAGTTAATGCCTCCTCAGCATTTAAACAGCGTAGTAAGGTACCTTCTATGCTTCTCCAGTATAAGGTATCACATAGGATGAAAAATTTAGATGCCTTTTTAATAAAGGTTCATTTTAGGCTCGATGGTAGGTCAGCGGGTATGACTCCTATGCGAAGATATGTATAGATGTCGTGATACAAAGGATTGCCAGAACCATTGATTTAACACACATATTTTGATTCTAGTACCTCGAATGTGGGAACGAGAAGCTACTCAATTAGAAATTCATATTTTGGTACATTATGAGGAATTTCTAATAGGGACCCAATTGTAGCCATGGCGTTAGCTGCTCTATTATTGGTTCTTGGAATCTGCTCAAATGTTATGTCAATGAAGGATTCCTTGAGAGTCTCCACCAATTTTTTTGTATGGGGTTAGCTTGTCATCCTTTGTCTGATATTCATTATTGAATTGATTTATGATCAACTAAGAGTCTCCATATAGCTTGAGAGCTATGATATTCCTTTGTACTGCTATCCTGAGGCCTATAGTCAAAGCCTCATATTCTGCTATGTTGTTAGTGCAAGGAAATGCCAATTTGTATGACTTCGGTATATAATCCCCTTGTGGAGTGATGAAGAAGACACCAGCTCCTGATCCATGTTGTGTGTATGAACCATCGAAGTATAGCGTCCAATGGTCTGCTATGTTGAGGTTAAAAATGGATTCCTCTAGAAATTCAGATACAAAAGGATTCTCTGCATAAATAGGTGCCTCTGCTAGTTGATCTACAATAACTTGACCTTTAATGGCTTTCCACTCAACATACTCAATGTCGTACTCTGACAATATCATTACCCATTTTTCCATTTTTCCTGTGAGCATTTCTTTTGATAAGAGATACTTGAGGGGATCAATTTTCATGATGAGCTTTATCATGTCTGAATTTTTGGGATGCAAACACTACTGCGAGGCAAGATTTTTCGATGGAGTAATTTAGCTCATGACCGACCATTGTCCTACTGATATAGTAGATGGCCCTCTCTATTTTGTTTTCATCATGTTGAGCAAGAAGAGCTCCAAGGGCTGCTACTATTGCTGACACATATAAGATCAATGGCTTTTTCAGGATAGGTGGCATTAAAACTGGTGGTGTCAGTAGATATTCCTTGATCTTGTTGAATGCCTCTTCGCATTTTGTATCCCATTTATATGCTACCCCCTTGTGGTGTAGGTGAGAATATGGATTCTTCTTGTCTACCAGTTGTGCTATAAATCGTCAGATGGATTGAAGTCAGCCCTAGAGGCCTCTTAGTTGTTTTAGTGTCCTTGGTGCTTCCATCTCTAGGATTGCCTTCACTTTTGCTAGATCCACCTTGATACCCCTCATGGAGACTATGTATCCTAGCAGTTTACCTGATTGTATGCCAAAGACACACTTCTTGGGATTTAGTCTGACTTTGTATTCCTCCAATCTATTAAAGATAGCACTTAGGGTTGCTATATGATCTTATCTTTTTCTTGATTTGGCTAGGATGTCGTCGACATAGTCTTCAACTATTTTGTGGATCATATCATGGAATATTAGTGTCATGGCCCTTTGATAGGTTGCTCCTACGTTCTTTAGACCAAATGGCATCATGTTCTAGCAGTAGGTCCCCCATGGACAAGTGAAAGTCATCTTGTGTTGATCGTATTTTGCTATCATAATCTGGTTGTATCCTGAAAATCCGTCCATAAGTGATAGCATCTCATGCCCTATCGTCATATCGACAATCATGTCAATATTGGGAAGTGGGAAATCATCCTTGGGACATGCCTTGTTCAAATCTCTGAAGTCTGTACAGATTCTAATGGCTCCGTCAGGTTTTGAAACAGGTACAAAATTTGACACCCATTCTGGATAATCAATTGGTTGTATGAATCCTGCATCTAACAATTTTTTGAGCTCCATTTTGAATAACAAAGAGATTTGAGGATGCATTTTGCGAAGCTTCTGTCTGACAGGTTTTGCATCTGGATACACTGCTAAGTGGTGGACTACAGTTTCTGGGTCAAGACTTGGCATATCAACATAGCTCCATGCAAATTTGATTTGTCTTTCCTTTACGAATGCTGCTAGGAGTTCCTGCTCTTCTGTTAATAGTGATTCCACATAGAATGTGATATGCGGGGTCTCCTCTGTTCCTATGTTGATCGGATTGCACTTTTCGGCCAAGACTGCTAATTTCTCTTGGTGAATATCTCTTAAGGGAAGATTGAATCCTTCATCCTCGGGCGCCTCGGAGAGGTTTTCGCCATTGGATACACCCTTTCTTTTTACTATTTTCTTGTCAGAGAGTGCCACAGTGTGGTTTTCACTCAAGGACTTGGATATGATTCTTAGTTTTTTACTTTTGCGACTAAAGGATACAATCGTTTCCCCTTAATAAGCATGTGTGTCCAACTCCATTATAGACCCTACCTTATGATCTCCATCTAGAATGTTATCCTTCAATCCCATGAATTTTGAGAGTGCTTCATCATTTTTTAATGTATCGAGAACTGGTGGTCCTCATTGGTCATAGTCGATCAGTTGGGGGTAGACTAAGCGGATCTCATGATTTGGATGATCGGTTTCAAAGGAGAGGGTGCTAATCATACACAAGGTGGTATCTTTGAATAACCTAGGTAGATTAGATATGGGATCTTTGTCATCACTACTAATATAGGGCTCAGTGATAAAATTATGTGTGTCCCTACCTGTGACTATTGGTGAGTGTACTTGTACTAGTACTGGCTGAGGAGAAGCATTAGCGGCTCTAACCAAAGGACTTCAGCCACGTATGGTTATTCTCGGAGTGGCACATCCAAGACCAAGATTTGTTATGGGTTGTGTCTCTGGCATGATAGGTATTATGAGCCCATTGTCATTTTGTCTTAGTCTTTGATTTCGGTCATAGCCCATTGCAAGCATCATTTGTAGGCCCCTGCTTCTTTCATCCATTGGTAATTCAAGTGTCAGTCTTTCATCTCGATACAACATGTGAGATGGATCTGCTTCAATAACCTCATGACCAAGGTCTCCCCATCTTGTGAATTCGGGATAATCCTCTAGATACGTTTGTGATGTAGGCGTTTGGTTTTCTTGTGGACATCCTCATGATCTAGGAGATTGTGGTAACTCTCCTATCACAAAAGCATTATTAGGAAGCTGATAACTTCCACAACCGTCCTCCTAGATGATGAGCCTAATGTCAGAGATGGTGGGAATGATAGGAATGGAGGGTGTCTCTATCACAGAAGTTGATGCAATGGTGACTTTACCGCCTCTTGTGGTGACTCCACAATCTTCGGCCTAGGCATCCTTGATGGTGATGACCATGCAGTCTTCATTTAGGGACGCAACGACTATTTCGTACAGATGATTTACACTACTCTTCCTTTTGTCATTTTTATTCCCTTTGTTGCCATGATTCGGCATCGGATTAGTGTAGATTTTTAGGTCCTGATTCCCCATAGGTTGTTTGACATTTATGATTCTTTTGTCAATGAGATCTTGGATAATATTTTTGAGTCTCATGTAGTTGTTCGTGGTGTGACCTTCGATTTTGTGGAATTCGCAAAGTTGATTTTCATTGTACCAAGGGGCTTTGACGTTCGGTTCTTGGTAATTCTCGAATGTTGGTGCTTTGATGAGCATTTTGTCGATTAACCTTTTCATGATGTCCTCAAGTGGTTCCCCCAACATAGTGTATTTTCTTTTAGGATATGTTTTACGCTGGGGTGGTCCTCTTTGGTCATTGAGGTTATTGATGGTTGGGTTGTTGTTGGGTTGATATGTTGTGTGATGAGTGTTTTGGCGTTGATTTTGGATTTGCAGTGCGGGAGTATTTTTGCATGGACCATTGATGACCACCTTGGCATCAACAATACCATCATTAGTAATGTTCTTTTTTCTTTCCCATGTTCGAGGTTTATCATTGTAATTTGATGGTGGGTGATTGTTTTGTTGTTCATGATATGATGTTGATTCGGCAGGTTGGGTTGCAAGGGCTCTTTTGATGCTAAGCGCCTTGGAGATCAGTTGATCATAGGTGGTGATACCCTGAAACTTGAGGTGAAATGACAGGCGGCTTTCAAGGTTGGTGATGATTGTGCAGACTTGTTGCTCTTCTGGCATGGTCCACTTGCTCCGATTGGCCTTGGATCGCCATCGTTGAAGAAATGAAGCAAAAGATTCATTTTTTCCTTGTTTTAGAGCATATAGTTCTTCGAGACTGACATCCATTGTGATGTTGCATGTGTAGTTTCTAATGAATTCATCTTTGATTTCGTAGAATGTTCTAATGCCTATGGGTAAGTGAGAGAACCATTCTATAGTGTTGCCTGCCAAGCTCCTAGGGAATAGCCGCATTAGATAAGTATCATCATATGCAACCTCTATACAATGAACGTGGAATTTCCTGATGTGATCTTCAGGGTTTCCCATCCCTTGATATTTGTCAAATTTAGGGATCTCAAATCCCTTAGGAAATGGTTTCATGTCTAGGCTCCTATCAAATGGATAGGGACACAAGTTGCTCTGCATTTTGGTTGTTTGCCCTGATTGAAGGTCGAGCACTTGTTGTTATAACAACCTGAGTTGTGTCGTTACATCACTTTGCGAATCAGGGGGTGGGATGAATGTGTTTTGAGGTGTTGCAATCATGGTTTGGATGGATGGATTGGTCGATGCATTGTTAAATGGTATCGGTATGTTGTGGCGGGCAAAGTAGGCTTCTATTTGCTTCTGGATGAATAATGCTTGTTGTTGATCTTGTTGTTGTTGCACTAGGATTTGTGCTTGTTGTTGTGCTTGCTATTGTTCCAACAACGCTTGTTGTTCTGCTTGTTGTTGTTCCCACAACGCTTGTTGTTGGGCTGCCAATTCTGCTTCTTCTTGCTGCTCTTCCTATTACTTGAGTGCTTGTTGATATGCTTGCATTTTTGTTGCTTGTGCAAGAAGTTGTGCTTGATCTTGCGCTTGATGTGCTTGTGCTTGAGCTTGTGCTTGCACTTGTGTTTGTGATGCTTGTTGCTGCAATAAAAGTTGTGCTTGAGCAACCCTTTGTGCTTGTAATGCTTGTACGACTTGGGCGGCTTGTTGTTGTTGTTGCAATAAAGCTTGGGCTTGTTGTGCTTGTTGCACTTGTAATGCAACTTGTGCATCTTTGGCAGCTTGCATATCTTGAGCGACTTGTTGCACGTATTTTTATTTCTGCACTTGTTGGTATCCTCTTTGAAAAGCGGCTTGTAATGCTACATCACATTGGTTTGATGTGGTGAACGTTGGTGGTGGTGGAGGTGGCAGTGGATTTGGAATGATAGTGGATGATGATGTTGTGTTGATGTTTTGGGTGTTGGATAATGGTATTGATGTGGTTGGTCCTTGAGAGACCATGCTTTGTGATGTTAGGGGGATGTTCGATGATGTTGCCATTGCTTATGTGTTTGTCATTTGTTGTTGTGATATCAATGACAAATTTTGTGTGTTTGGTGCAATGCTTTGATTGATGGTTGGGATATAGGTTTGATTGATACTTGGTAGAGGCGAAAGCCCTAAACCAAGGAGCGGTGTGAATGATAATGGCAATGGCAGAAGAGGTGGAAATGTGAGAGGTGTGAGTTGTGAAAATTTCATGGTGTCGAATAAGCCCCCTAGTCCGAACGTATCTCCCTCTTCTTGTGAATTTGTGAGAAGAGGTGTTTGTGGAGCTCCATGGAAAGATGTTGATGATGGGTCATAATGTAATGTGAGAGGAACATTTTTGTGTAATGGGTTGTTGATTTTTTTTTGTTCCATGGTGGTGCTTGCATCCAAATTTTGATTGTTAACAAGGGGATGTGATTGAAGAGCATTGAGAAATGTGTTTCCCTTGTTGATATTTGGTTGTGTTGGGGTAAACGATGTTGTGATTTGCGGGATATTTTGGGTGATATTTTGGGATGAAGGTGTAGATGAGATGGGTATGGTGGATGAGATTTGAGGAAATGATGTATCCACTATAGTACTCACATCAAAATCCAAAGGCAACTTGGCCCCTTATTTTGCTAATTCAAGCATGTACAACGAAGGGTTAAGTCTCATCATGATGTTGATGATTCTATGGTTGTCTAGATTTTGGAGCATTTCCATCATTTCCTTGTGAGACATTCCAAAGGTGAGGTCCTCCCCTTGATTTTCCTCTTGTGGATTTTGGGATGATGAGGGGATCAATGGATTGCTTGATTCGGCAGGATTCATTTATGCATTTGTTTGGCTAAGGTCACTTGAAGCGGGAGTTTCTTTGTTGGCTTCCATACTCTTCTTGTATTGAGATCTTGTTTGAACCATAAAACAAGGATCAATCTTCAAGAATATGGGAGATGAATCTCTTGATTCTTTGGATTGATCTTTATCTTATGTTCCAAAGTGAAATTTTTTTAGGATGCCTTAAGGATCAAATGTAATGATATGATAATGATGATGATGTTTTAGGGATGGATGATATGGATGTTTTGGCTTTTGATAAATCTTGAGTGAGACACTAGGCTTTAGGACTTGTGGATTCTTGATTTTTTATTTTGGATTTTGAGATTTTTGAGATTTTGAGATTTTGTCCTTGATTTTTGATTTGTATTTGGATTTGGATTTTTGAACAAAAAGACCCTAAGATGTTGGATGATGATCTAATGGATAGATTTGTTCAAAGGAGGATAATTTGAATATGTGTGAGAAGGATGCGTCTACCCACACTTACTCAAACAAGATGATTGTTTCACTAAGCATATGAAGAAGGATTCATCTACATACACCAAGCTAGACAAAATGATAATTTTGACTAAGTATATGCAAAAGGATGCATCTACACATACCTAACCAAAGGTGCTTTTGCTAATGATTTCAAGGATTTTATCTCAATGATATTGATGATTTGGATTTTGCCACAAAGCCTAGTATCAAGGATGATTTCAAGATTTTTCAAAAGGTGATGATGAGATGGATTTCTATTTTGATGTTTTGGAGGGTGGATGAAAGATGATTTTGATATGTTTTGATCCTAAGATGAACCTAAAAGATACACTTTGTTTGCTTAGACCTAGGTATTGAAGAGCATACAAATGCTTCCTAATGACCTTTGTAACCAAGAAATGATTTCATTTTGAACACTCACTTTTCCAATCAATGATTTGTGCTTTTGGGATTTTGGGGTCTTCAACACATATGAAAGTTCACTTTGCTTAGCTTTGCTTAATGTCTTTATTTTACCAAAAACACTTTCTTCAATTAGGTTTTCAAACTAAGATGTCCAATGTCTTAATTTCTTTAAACCCCACAAGATATGTTATGTGGAAATTTAATGAACTTAAGGCAAGGGTTTCCTATTGTTTACTTAAGAAGACAAATTGAGATATAATCCAATGTTTAGAAACCTCTAAGGATGTGAATCCCAAGGGAAAGCAATAACATATGGATTGAGTCAATTGTATTTGTCCTCAAAAGGGTTTGAAATTTGGATGATGTTTAGTGTTTGTTTCCATGATATTTTCAATCAAGCAATGCATTTTGTAACCCAAGAATAAGTACAATCCTATGTATGTGAAAGACAATATTTGTTGGATTCCCACTTGGACAAGTCTAGCTACGCTTATCTCTAGTGAATGGTTAGATGCTTGACCCCACTAGCTCCCCTCCACGACACTCACTTATATGGGGTAGCCAAGCATCAACACCCATGAAACTCCCATGGCATGCTTTCCATTTCTACTAGAAGGCCGTAAAAGTGTGGGGTGGCTTCAAAACAACCTTTCTTGCACCAACAAATAGATAAAAGGATTTTGGAAAATTCTAGCACATGGGTTCTAGTAAGAACTTTCCATTTGTAGGAGTTGACCCAACGTGGCAAGAGTCCCCTTTCGGATCCATCTTGTTGGAGTCAACCAAGTGATATTGGCATTTCTTCCAATATCCACATTTATATCTTGGCTGGAAATACTCTTGGCTTTAGAGTGTTACCAGTTGAGTTGTTCCCTTGGGTGATTACTTTTTCCCACAAGGCAGGCCCTCTAAGATAAAAAAAAGAGAATGAAGAACAAAATCCGTAACTCGATCAATCTTTGATAGCAACAAAGAGAGAGAATGTACGCGAAAATTCCCCCACTCACACTCGCACAATAGTTTGTTCAATTTTAAGCCCCAAATTGAAGTGTGGAGGTGATTGCTTTGTCTTAACCCAAAGTTATGGAAAAGGCCTTTTGATTCTCAAGATCACTATAAAGTGCGAGAGAAGCGCATACGTCCTTTTCCAATGGCTTTAGTCTAAGTAAGCCCTCACAAAAACACAACTACACTTGTTCTTTTTAAACCCTCAAAGAAATATGTGAGTTCATTTTAGAGCACCAAAAGACAAATGATACACATTTGTTCAATTGTTTAATCCATAAACGAAATCTAGTAAGTTGTAGATCCTAAGATTCTTTTTAAATCCATTTGTGAGCAGTAAACAAAAGAATCCTTTTTAAACCCAAATGAAAGTTAGTGTTCTAAAGAAAGAAAAAGATGACAAATTCCTTAAGGAAGTGGTAAACAACACTTAAGTGTTTAAAAACACCTTGATTAAATAAGACATCATCACCATGCTCCTCCTTTCTTTGCTTTTGGCTTACAACCTACAAAGGAGAAAAACAGTTAGATTCTGAGAAAAATAGAGAAATTAAAAAGCAGAAAATAGAGGAAGAAGCAATCATAAATTAAAACACATGCTAAAAAATAAATTTTTCCCTTTTACTGTCTTCCAGTGTAGCAATTTGTGAAGGCGTCATTTTTTCTCTCAGCGTCGCTCTTACAGCGCCACTTTACCAGTCAGCGGTGCTTTGTGTCGGGACAGAGAGTGCGATAGCGTCACTCTTTCTGCACAGCGTCGCAGTTTCTAAAAGCGTCAGAGTTTTAAAAAAATTTAAAACTGATGCAGATCGGCGAGTCCAGTAGTGCAGTTTAAAATTTGAAATTCTTGGCGGGATGAGTCTAGCAGCGGATTTTATGTTTGCGCGATGTTATATAGTGATGCTGGCGAGCCTGTGGCACTAAAACAGCGACGTTGACGAGATCACGGCACTAAAAACAACGATGCTGAGGGGCCCGCATCAGAATTTCCTATGTGTCAAGAAAACGCAATTTTTTTGAGAAAATGTTAGAATTTAAGAATGTTTCCCTCCTTCTAGCGCCAAAATGTGAACCCCAATCTATTGTACCTGCAAAACAAAGAGATTAAACACCCTAAGTTAGATATTGCAAGCATAAACAAGGATTCCCCATGGAATCCATTTACAATTCAAACTAGGAATGAAAATATGCAAAAACACAATAAAATGATAAACCAAAGATGAAATCTTAATTTAAATAGCAAACTCTTGTTCCCATGGGGGAATTGGTGTCAATTTGATGTGAAAGTTTGGCCCTTTCCCAATTCCTATGATGCAATGTTGATAGATGTAGACTTGGTGATGAACTTTGATCCACTTTTGATGATGAATGATGAAGACTCCAAGCCAAATCTGCAAATGAACCTAGCTAAGAGCTCAATGGTGTGAAACTTGATAGATATTTGAGCATGGTAACTTTACTCAAATTGTCGATGATCCAAATGAGGAGAGGAGCTCTTCATTTATAGAATGCTAAGATGGATGAATGTCCAAATTTGAGCAATGTGGGACTAACATTCATCCAATGGCATGATGCCACTTTTCAATCCATGAATGGATGGAGGATGTGCAAAATTTGAGAAATGTGCCAATAAATGCACAAATTTGAAATTCAAATGTGTTGAAATGACTTGTAAGAGGGAAGGGAAAATGCAATAAATGCCACTTGGTTCAAGGCAAAGGACATGTAAGAGATCTTAAATGCCTTGTTGGAAGGACTTATTCCCACTTGGATTTTGAATTCAAATTAGGGGAATATTCCAAAAGATGCCATGTGAGGGAAAATAGGGATTTAATAAATGAATTAAATCTATTTTCATGTGCAACTTGCATTATCTAGAGGATGTGACATGAGATGAGGTTAAATTAATCAAGGTTTAATTAATTTAATAGGAGATTAGATTATGTGACTTATTTGACTTAAATTTATTGATTTATTTAAATCAGATAAGAGAGGAATATGATAAGAGGTTAATTAAATAAATATCTTGATTTATTTAATCAAAGGGGATGGTGTTAAATTAAATCAAATAAGGTTTTAATTCATTTACTTTAATGGATAGACTCTAGAGATTTAATCAAATAAATTAATTATTTAATTAAATAGGGATAATTAGATCAGGTGGATTGATTTAATTAACAAGAGAAAGTGACTTAATTAGACAAAATGATTTATTTAATTAAGAGACGAACATTGATGAATTTAATCAAATAAGGGAATTTGATTAAACGGTTAGACCAAGGGATGATTTAGGAAGAAACAATGTTAGTAAGTCAGGATCAGATGCACGATGTCAATCAATAAATTTTTGATGTCTACAACGAGTAACCAAAAGCAAAAAGAAACCAGAAAGAGAAAGGGGGGCCCATTTTGTTCCAACTCAAAATGGGGGTGGTTATGCAAGGCATAACAAGAAGATTGAGAGAGAATGGTAGGGTACGTCCCCCTCGAGAAGGCCAACAAGGAAGGAAAAGGGGCCCCAGGAAACTTCTCAAAAGTATGAAGTGGTATGTCATTGGAAAGAGCACAAAAATTTGAGAAGATTGGCACTTGAATGGAGGAAAAGGAGTTTACATTATAGAAATTGTGAGGCATATATGGCTATCTATCAGGGAAAATCTGGCTTTCTGTAAGGGAAAATCTAGCTATTTGTCAGGTCAGGTCTGCCCAATGAGCAAAAATTGGTCAAATTTTGCTAAAACAGGCTTGAAAGGGGTGGGTCAAAGGTCAGGTCCACCCAAGGAGTAAAATTTGGTCAAATTTGGTCAAAACAGGCCTGAAAGGGGTGGGTCAATAGGTCAGATCCACCTATGGATGGGTTAGGTCTGCCCAAGGAGCAAAAGTTGGTCAAAACAAGCTCCAAAGGGGTGGGTCAAAGGTCAGTTCCTCCCATGGATGGGTTAGGTCTATCCAAGTAGCAAAAGTTGGTCAAATTTAGTCAAAACAAGCTCTAAAGAGGTGGGTCAAAGGTCAGGTCTGCCCATGGATGGGTCAGGTCCACCCAAGGAGCAAAAGTTGGTCAAATTTGATCAAAACAGGCCTGAAAGGGGTGGGTAAAAGGTTAGGTCTATCCATGGATGGGTCAGATCCGCCCAAGGAGAAAAAGTTGGTTAAATTTGGCCAAAATAGACTCCAAAGGACTAGTTTAGAGGTCAGGTCCACCCCTATATGGGTCAGGTCCGCCCAAGGAGAAAAATTTGGTCAAATTTGGTCAAAATAGGCTCCAAAGGGGTGGATCAAAGGTCAAGTCCACCCATGGATGTGTCAGGTCCGCCCAAGGAGAAAAAGTTGGTCAAATTTGGTCAAAATAGGTCTGAAAAGGGTGGGTCAAAGGTCAAGTCTGCCCAAGGAGCAAAAGTTGGTCAAATTTTGGTCAAAACAGGCTCCAAAGGGGTGGGTCAAAGGTCAAGTCCACCCATGGATGGGTCAGGTCCACCCAAGGAGTAAAAGTTGGTCAAATTTGGTCAAAATAGGCCTAAAAGGGGTGGGTCAAAGGTCGGGTCCACCCAAGGAGCAAAAGTTGGTCAAATTTGGTCAAAACAGGCTCTAAAGGACTGGTTTAGAGGTCAGGTCCACCCCTAAATGGGTCAGGTCTACCCAAGGAGCAAAAGTTGGTCAAATTTGGTCAAAACAGGCTCCGAAGGGGTGGGTCAAAGGTCGGGTCTACCCATGGATGGGTCAGGTCCACCCAAGAAGCAAAATTTGGTCAAATTTGGTCAAAATAGGCCTGAAAGGGGTGGGTCAAAGGTTAGGTCCCATCGGGCGTGCTAGAAATGTAATAGGGCGAATTTAAGTGCTAGAATACGAGCAACAAACAAAGGAAAGAAAATAGCACTAAAAACACTCTACACCTCAAGATTAGCCTAGTTGGATTCAATACAAAATAAAGATGACAAATAAAACCTTTTACCTTGTCTTGAATCGATCATTTGGTTGGTCCTTCAATCTTTGGTGTTGTATGCTCCTTGGATGGCAAGAGATGCAAGCTATAAGATGGATGGAAAATAGCTGGAAAATGGATGAAAGTGGATGCAAGTGTGAAAAATGGCTAAGTATGGCTCAAAGAAATTTTTTATAAGAGTTTGGCTACTATCAATGATCTCTCCCAAAATGAGAGAAAAAAAGGGGGATTTATAGAGATTTTGGAATTCTCTAGGGAAATGGATGGTCAAGATTGAGTCACCAAGATCAAGATGTAGGGCTAAGGTGAGTTGAGAACTCACAAGCCCTCACATCTTGACATGTGGCATGTGATATGGCTTAAAAAGTATGATGTGTACATGAGGTAGAAGTATAGTACATGACATGGAGGGAGTACATAGTACCTTGGGATTGGGACAAGATCTCCTCATAAAGAAGGTACTTGTCCCCATGTGGGTGAAAGGACATGTGAGGAATTAAAAATTCCTCAAATATCCTCATGGGGATGAGAGAAGGAAATTTAAAATTCCTTTAAATGCATTGGGGGATTAAATGTGAATTAAAAATTCACATAGGGAATGGAGTGTCTTCTCCAAAAGAAGAAAACATTTAATAGGGTTGACTCAATTAAGTGATTAAGGTTGTGCAAGTACTTGATTAAACTAATTAATGAAGATTAGAAGAGGTTTAGATTTCACATGTGATTTGATATGACAAGTCAAATATCACATGGGGAAGAGTAAAAGGAATTTAATATTCCTTGGAAGGATAGAAGGAATTAAAAATTCTTTCAGAGGTTGATTAGGTTAGTTAATAAAGGATTAGAGGAGGGTTAGGTGGCTAAGAGAGATTAGAGGCCAACTTGCAAAAGTTGGAGGATGTGACACATCCTAATCAAGGATTAGGCATGTGCACACCCCTAATGATGAGATTAGAAGATGGATTAGGATTAAATAAAAATGATGGAGGATGTGACATATGAGGAATTAAATAAATGTCATATTTATTTAATTCATTTGATGAAAAGGAGGATTAAAGAGATAATGTATGTATTTATTAATTAAATACCTTAGGGATTTGACAGAATTAAGGATATTAATTAAATAATAGCAATATTAATTGATTAATGCAAATAAGGGGATGCTTAGATGAAAAGGGATAATTTTGGATAAATCAAGTGTCCAAATTTAGGTGTCTACAGAGAGAATAAATAGAGATCCTATTTAGTTGCTAACACGGGAGGTCATCGATGAAATTATCCAGTGTAAAAACACTATAGTCAGATATGAAGCAAAAAAAGTACAGAAGAATGTTATCATAATTCAAGTATCTGAAGAATATATTAGGCTCAAGCTCACTTGGAAAGTGATACAAGGAATTTTGAACAAAAGAATGTATGCATCAAGTATTAAATGCTTTCTGAGATTATCAAGTGAAGAAAGGTGAAGAAAGAATCCCAAAGCCCGAGTCATGAGAGATAAGAATAAGGACCAAATACCAGACACTAGAAGCACAATGAATTTTTATTTTGATGTTTGCAGGTTAATCCTAGTCTCGGTAGATGTTCACTATTCTGGTATTTTGGAAGAAGGTTGTTAGCCAATGACATGTGCAAAATGTTCATGCTGAAGTATGAAGTAAAGGTATTGCTGCTAATAAAGTCAAAGCCGTGACTTAGTCTAGAATATTCTTGATGACAGTTGGCAGATGCCACGTGCCACATTTTAATTTGTTATTTTTGATTCTTTGGATGGAATTTTTAAGTTGAACTTTTGGGGCCTTATTCCTATAAAAGGTTGTCTCCTCCCTCATTTTTATTTTAAGTTCAGAATTTGTGGATACCAGAGGAGCATAAAATTTTAAGTTTTTTTTTTTTTTCCTATTTTCTAAACCATTCTAATGTAAAAATTTGTGTGCACGTAGAAATTGATTAATAGAAGAGCTTATTAGATAACTACATATCTCAGTATCTTTTATAGCTACTTTTGTTAGTTCAGTCGAACAAGACTATATGCCACACCATTTAAGGGTGCATATAGAACCTACTCGGTGTCGAGAAATGAAACCCCTCTCTTTTTAAAAGCTTGCACCATTTTATATGTAGCTATGAAGCAATTGGGTGAAGTATAAAGAAGTTTGCTCTATTTTGATTAATTCTTTGGGGCATCCATGGAGAAGAAACAAGGAGAAACTTTTAATTTTCATTATTTTTAATACTTTATTTTAGAGTAGACACTTAAATTCTTGAAAATGTTCCAAAATTTCAATGAATGGGAATAATTTTATTGAAAATATTTTATTTTCCATGGAATTACTGGATGCTTAATGCTAAATCTACTTAAGTGATAGAAAAGAATTTGTGATGTTCATGAAATGTTATTGTAAATATTTTGGTTTCATAATGTTATTCAATGAATGAAGTGGAATCTTTATGTGCAATGCTTATAATTCCTAGAAAAATTAGAAATAACTGTAGTCCCTTTGAGATTAACAACAATATCACATCAGTACCTGAGAGCAACCCTAGTGCAACCATGACCTAGTTATAGGAGGAGACTTGGGATTGAACGAAATCCAATCTTTTTCCTATAAATACAGAATTCCCTATTAGGTTGTCTTTGTTCCATATCTTTCAAGAAGGATAGGCTCTTTACAGTCTTGTTTGTGAAGAATTTATTCACCCTATTTGCTATAAGTAAAATCATCGTCAATAGGAACTGGTGCTAGAAGGAGGGCCTATTGTTGTCATTTTTTGTTTGCTAAGTTTTAAACAAGAGTTTCGTAGAATCACTAGATCTCGATCTGGTGATCCCCATGTGACGTTAGTCGAGCTTAGTGGTCAAATGTCATCTAGACGTCAAAATTCTAGAAGTTTAAGTGCAAGTTCAAAGAATCCAATTGTTGTAGTACCACCACCTCTCGTAGTGAGGACATTCTTTAATGTGGAGTCACTGATTCAGTTTGTTGTATCCAATGATTTACTAAAAAATTGTGACAAGTTGTGTCCTAAATATTATTTTCACAAAGACACAAAAGAACGCATCAATATATTCAAGGATGCATGCTTTAGAGCAAGGATTCAACATGAACACATCATATGTAGGTTGTTCCCATACACCTTAAGTGATGAATTTTACTAGTGGTATATCAACCTGCCTTGTAATTCTATTAGATCATGGCAAGATATGGAAACTCAATTTTTGACCATATTTAGAACATCGACTAACCCTGCTTTGTTATATCATCAATTTTCTCAAATCAAGAGGTTCAAGGGTGAACCTATAACTACTTTTAATGATAGGTTTCAAAAGGTTTATTCTAGGCCACAAGCACCTTATGTAGTAGATAATTTGTTTTCTATCATGGTTTATTATACAACAATAGATCCTTTAACTACTTTGTTTATGAAGCAAAGAGAAAATACTTCTACTATTTTACCAGAAGCCTCTGCCAAAGTCATAAGTGTGAATTTATAAATGAAACATCTTGGAAATGGATTCTTCACAAATGGCAGAAACAAATTGAATATTTTCCCTACCTCGAATGTAAATGTTCTTGTAGGTCATCTTATAGCTCCTAACGTTTACCCTTCAATGGTCCAGAATGGGACATTTCCTCATAATACATTATTTCAACCAAGAAATAGTGAAGCCTTAGTCCCTCACCCTAGTCCAGCTATTATAGAACTACATCCTAATGGAAATTCCTTTTTCTCTCAAACTCAAGAAAATCAAAATGTCAAGATCTCTAAGGAAAAGGAAGACATGAAAGAAATTCAATCTCAACTCAAAAGGTTAACTACAAAGGTCACACAATTAAGAAATCAAAATTTCTATGCTCAGAATAATAATCAGAATTCACATAATTGGATGTATAATGTTCCTAGGCCACCTAGACCTTGGAATACCTTACCTAATAATGGGGGAGTATCAACACCTTTAGATAATTTTGACTTAAATGATTAAAATACTACATCGAAAGTGAATTTAGCTAACCTCGTGATGAATAATTAGTGTAAAATTCACAATATAAATGCTCATGCTGAAGTAGATTGTTCACAATTTAAAATTACTTCAGACATTTTTCTTGTTGCTACACATTACAATGAATATTGTGATTCTCATCCTACTAAGGGAAATGAGTTAGTCCAGGTGGGATATAACTCTTCTCTAGTCCTGGAAAGCTATGAATGTTTCAAATCACCCACTATTATCACAAGTCGTGTTCATGAATATGAAAGTGATCATTCAACTATGACATTGGAAACATATACTTTTCCCTATCAAGATGAAAATGAGCCTTAGGAAGAAATAGATGAGATACATGCCTTTCACCAATATTATAAAGGACACAATTACAACATGATGAATAACATTAACAATGGAGGTAAATTCAATGGGCCTTTAACAACAACTATCCCACCTAATAACTTTAACACTCCACTTGATGATAAATCAAGAAATAAGCTAGGGTTACCCAAGGTAACATCTCAACACAATTCATCAAATACTTTGAAAGGTGAAAAGATAGATCCCACTTATCAAAACAATTTGACTAATTATTTAGTAAAAAAAATTAAGAAGGTAAAGATTATCCTTTCTCTATCAGAATTGGTCAAGACACCTATGATCAAGAAAGATTTTCTAAATACTTTAGAATATTTTCCTAAAGAAAGCAAATTCAAAGACATTCATGTGAAAGATAGTCAACCTAAGACAAAAGCATTGTTCCCACAGAAGATGTGCAAGTAGCCTTTTACAAAGGAAAATTGGAGTCTCCACCATTTTTGCTCACTTTGAGAATATCAGTAAGAATCTCCATAATTGCTTAGTAGATTCTGGAGCATCTACTAACATGATGCTGCTATCCATATGTTAGACATTAGGGTTAACTCCAACAATTTCTTTAAAGAAAATCACTCAACTTGATAAAAAAGAAGTAAATTTAGTCGGAGAACTAACTAATATTCGTATGCAATTGGCTTCTAATCCCATAATCCAATATTACATTGACATTCAAGTCATGGAGATACTTGATACTTATGGTATGCTTTTAAGTAGAGATTGGTCTAAAACATTGAATGGATATATGGCTACTGATTTCTCACATATGTGGTTACCATTGAAGGGAGTTCCTAATTAAATTAGGATTGAAAGAGAAGCACACATGAAATACATGATTATAGATTATAATCAGAAAAATGAAGTTCTATATATTGATGTAGAACCAAGAGTTTACAAAATACAAAGTTCAAGAGTTAAAATTGAAGAAGTTTTCACATGTGATGTTAAGAAATCTAATGAATTAACTCTTGGGATAGATGTTTTAATTGAATCAGATTGTGATTCTTTTGAAGAAGAGAATAGTCATTATGATAAATTTTAGAAGAATATTATTGCAAAATCTCAAGGGAGTGGTAAAATCAAATTTTCACTAAAAAGTTTGTTGTTGTAGGATTGGTGCATGTTGCATAATGTTGCACATTCAGAAAATAGATGTATGATGTGTCTGGAGATAATTCATAGAATTGAGAATCGATATTGTCTAGAACATGATAAGGTCAAAAGAACTGGATCAAAAATACATAAAGACAAAGGTTGAGACATACAGACTGGAAATATTAATTCAATGATATCAAACAATGGTAAGACACTAGCTACAGATGATCAAGATTGGATTCTTAAGTTTGATGGATCTAAATCAAAACAAGGAATTAGAATTGGAGTTGAACTTATTAGCCTGCAAGGTAAGTCCTTTCTTGCTACATATCAATTACAATTTCAATGTACTGACATGATGGAAAAATATGAAGCCCTTATACATGGCCTGATCCTAGCAATCAAGAAGAAAGTTAGAATCCTTGAAGTGTTATGTGATTCAGAATTGTTGGTTAAACTAATCTGAAAGTAGTATATTTGCCACTACAAGAGATTATACAATTATCGACACAGAGTATGGGATTTAATTGAATATTTCAATGCATTCAACATTAAGCATATCCCTAGAAGATTCAATAAGAGAGCCGATGCTTTGGTCACTGCTATCAATACTTTAGAACCTTTGGAGACCTCAGATCTGAAATTTTTTAGAATTGAACTAGTATAGTTACATTCAGTTCTTGATAATGTTACTAATTTACAGGTGTTCGAAGATGACTGACACATATTGGAATTCATCACTAATTATGGTATTTTTGAAACAAAAATAATTGAAGAAATAGATTACCCCAATGGTGAAATTCAAGATGAAGAATTGAATAAAGCCAAAGATAATAGCATCCTGAAAGGAATAATTGAGTTAGAACGATTGTTCAACATTGATCAGATAGTTAAACAGAAAGATTTGCCTCAAAGTGATGGAAGACTATTAGAATTATACAGTTTACATATCGAAGAAGACCCTAAGCATGTGCTCATAGGAAAGGTTTGTACTGATGAAGAAAAGAAAAATATTGCTCAAGAACTTAAAGATTACTGGAAAGTCATAGCCTAGACATATGAAGACTTGAAGACTTATGATACTTCCATCATTACACATACGATACCACTAAATCCTGATGCTAAACCTTTCCGATAGAAACAACGTCTAGTAAATGCACTCTTAGAGCCTTTAATTCAAAAGGAAGTCCAAAAATTTTTATCATCTAAGATCATTTTTCCTATCATACATTCTACTTGGGTAGCGAATTTGGTCCCTCTAAGAAAGAAAAATGGAGATATACGACTATGTGTAGATTTTTGGAATCTCAACAAGGTGTCTGAAAAGGAAAATTATCCACTACCCTCACTTGAAGAAGTATTACAGATAGTTAATGGTTCAAAAATGATGTCCTTCTTGGACAGATTCTTTGGATATAATCAAGTAATGGTAGCAAGGGAAGATCAAATGAAAACAACTTTCACCACGAAGTGGGGAACTTTCACTTACAAAAGGATGCCATGGACTATTCTTTTCAGGAATTGATAGGAAAATGCATCATTATTTACATGGATGACCTTATAGTATTTTCTAAAGATAGAGGAGATCATGTTCAAGATCTCAGAGTGATACTACAAAAGTGTGAAACTTAGGAAGTTTCATTAAATCCTAAAAAATGTATTTTCGAGGTAACTAAAGGAAAGTTAATAGTACATATCATTTCTAAACAATGTATTTCAATTGACCTAGACAGAGTGAGTGCAGTACTCAAGCTACAACCCCCAGGAAGAAGAAAAGAATTGAAGTCATATTTTGGTAAGATTAATTTTGTTTGAAATTTTATTACAGGATTCACCGAAATAGTGAAACCACTTAATGATATGTTAAAGAAAGATGCCAAAATAGAGTAGAAAAATGAAGCTAAGATCACCTTCGAGACTATAAAGACTGCAATTACAGAAGAACTAGTTTTAGTAAGTCTGGATTATGTCAAACTGTTTTATATTTACTCTCTTGCTTGTGGTCACACTTGTGTAGTAGTATTAACATAGAAAGGAAAAAAAAGAAGAAAAACCAATTTCTTTTGTGAGCACTCCGTTTAAGGAAGTAGAACTGAGATATGTGCAGAAATTGAGAAACAATCCATTTCTTTTGTCAAAGTGGTGCATAAATTCAGACATTGCATCCTCAGAAGTATAGTCAAAGCTATTGTTCCATATTCTACAGTCAAAATGTTGTTAACACAAAGAGAGCTCGACGAAAAGAGAGCCAAATGGGTTACATTTTTACAAGAATTTGATCTAGAAATCATACCCATGAGATTATTTCGGGGACAAGCTTTGGTTAAATCTATTGCAGAAATAGACCCACAAATTTTGAGTCAACAATACACTTGAATATAAAAGATCAAGAAGACTGGTATTCAAACATTTGGCACTATTTGGTTAGCCATACTTTCCCTGATCATATGTAGAGGAATCAAAGAAGATCCCTCAAATTAAATCACATAGTTACATGATCAAAGGAGGATCTCTATTCAAATGAAACCATGAAGGTATCTATTTAAGATGTTTAAATAGAGCAGAAGATGATAAAGTGTTGTAGGAACTACATGATAAATTTGGAACAGCTCACAAAGGCCCCCTAGCTACTACGCACCTCATTCTAAGAGCTGGTTACTACTGGCCAACAATTTTTGAAAGATACATATGAACATATTAAACATTCCTATACATGTCAAACTGCATAACAAAAAAAAAGGTTTATTTCTCAA
Source organism: Sequoia sempervirens (assembly GCA_007258455.2). Classification (NCBI taxonomy): domain Eukaryota; kingdom Viridiplantae; phylum Streptophyta; class Pinopsida; order Cupressales; family Cupressaceae; genus Sequoia; species Sequoia sempervirens. The sequence goes on along the minus strand of VDFB02000008.1, from coordinate 111,520,850 downwards.
CCATTACAACCGATGATGGATATGTGTCCCTTTTCATAGTGGGGACTAGATTTTATTGGAACCATCAATCCTCCATCTTTAGCTGGCCATAAATTTATATTAACTGCTACAAACTATTGCACCAAATAGACATAAGTGTTTCCCAACAAACAATGCACTATAGATGTGGTCATCAAATTCTTGGAAGATAATATCACCACCAGGTTTGGAATGCCATATGCATTGGTATGTGATAATGGCCCTGCTTTTGCTTCATTGAAAATTTCTAACTGGGCATTTGAATATGGCATAACAATAAAATTTTCATCTAACTATTATCCACATGGAAATGGATTAGTTGAATCATCAAATAAAAATCTATTGGATATAATTAGAAAATTGAATGAAAATAATCCAAGGGAATGGAATTCTTTGTTAAAATTCACCCTTTGGGTAAATTGTACTAGGATGAAAGTTGCATTGGGGAATTCTCCTTATCACTTATTCTATGGGGTAGATCCTATACTACCAATAAACTTAAAAATCCCTACTTGAAAGTTTGTACAAGAATACATTAGATTAGATGACCAAACAGAGGCCCAATTGTTGCAACTGATGTATTTAGATGAGAAATGTACTTGAGCTATAGATCATTTTGCCAGGCATCAATCCGTGGTAGAAAGATTGTTTGATAAGAGAGCTAGATTAAAGACTTTTAGAATAGTTGATTTGGTCCTATATTGGAATAAAGCTCATGAACATAAAGGTGAACTTGGTAAATTCAACAAATTATGGACATGCCCGTATCAAATTTCTGAAATCTTGGGCGATAGCACTTATAGGTTGAAGTCTTTGAATAGTGAAGATATCCCATTGCTTGTAAATGGGAAGTTTCTAAAGCATTATTTCTAGTCTTAAGTAAATTATTTTTTTTGTTTTTGTAAAAAGTATTTATTTTTTTTTTTGTAAATAGAATTTTGTTTTTGTAACTAATATTTTTTTGTAAATAGCTTTTTCTTTTGTAAATAGTCATTTGTTCTTCTTTTTTTTTGGTTGTTGCGTCATTTGACTTTACAGTAATTAGCAACCTTTGAAGGTCTACAAGTCAATAGAACATCAACTCTAGAACTTTATTCTATCTTGACCAAAAATAGTCTTCTCTTTATAAATTGTCAGAGAATTGTTCAATTCTTTATACTTTTATTAGCATGAATCATTCAGTTGATGTTGAGCTACAAACAAATACATTTAAATCATTCTACTGAAATTTGGGATAGCATTTGTTTACATTAATTGAAAAATCAAAAGACTACCTTTGCTACCACTATAATTTACAACCTAATGGCAGTGCTTTATTGCTTGCAAGTTGATAAAAGAGCTATCATTAAAATATCAAAAGTGAAAAATGAGTTTTCATTGCTATATCTAAAAAAAAAAAGAAAAAAAAATATAACTCTTTAGGCCATCCAAATAACTCTATCGGGGCTATGGATGCCTAACCAATAGTAGAACTATGTTTGGGGGAATTACGAAGATAACCTTGTCAGGGCTATGGGCGCTTGATTGGCAGGAAGGCTCTATCCCTAGTTGGATTAAAAGGAATTGTCATATTATGTAGATTAATGCAAATAGTTGCTATTTCTAAGTTTACTGGTGTAGAAATAATCTATTGCACACACATGAGCTCAGTAATACTTAATCTTGCATGCTAGCCAAAGTGAAATATGAATGTTGGAATAAGGATCCCATGATTTATAATTAGAAGATTGAAGAAAGTTGGTACAATGATGCTAGTTCTAGAATTGAATTTCTATTATTTTGTTTAGTTTTGTTGGTTGCTAGTTGTTGTGTGGTCTCACAACATGCCCCATTTTTCCCTCTGGAAAAATGTGGACCCCCTCTTTTTTTCTTTTCCTTTGCCCCTTTTTTCTTTTGTTTGCTTTGGCATCATTTTTTTGCTCAGTTGGTTGTTGTTCATCTTTCAATTTTTCTTGGCCTTTTATTGTTTTATCCTTTTATTTCCCAGATTCAGTGTTTCGGTCTTTTTACAATGTTTAACATTTTTAATAGAAACTGGAGTCCCAAAGTCTTACGTTCACACCAAGGGAATTTGTATCTTCATGAGATTTGAGCTCCGCCTGGTACTTCATTTGACCAGAGTTGTCAATCTTGGTAGTTTCCTTTTTACCGGAGCTCGGTATTTTATTGTTTCCTTTTCTTTTCTTACTCAAAAGTCGAAAATCGAAGAGTTTTTTTTGAAATTTTTTTGACCCATCTTTTGGACTCAATTTTTGTTCTTTTCTCTTGTTCTGATTTTCTCTTTCTCAAGCTTAGAAGGTATTTCCCAGATCCAAGTGTTTCTTTTTAAGGATAATACCTGAAAGCCTCAATCCCGGTGATCACCAATTGATCATGTATCTTTAATAACATATGCCTTACAAGGAATCAGTGTGACATTTGATTGCCACATATAGTCATTGCACTATCTTTCTCCTCTAGTGGCGAGTCCACACAAAAATCTAGGTGTTGATGATTTGAATGATAATCTATAATGATTGCACCTTTATTCGAGGAATTAATGTGAAATAACAGGTAATTAATGAAGGTGGTGAACTACCTATGTACTTAGCACCACCTCAAGCATGCAATTGCTTTTGTAACACTCCACTTTGCATCATATTACAAATTTGAAAAGGAAATTGAAGTAATGAAATGACACTAGCATGCAAGGAAAGGTAAAATTTGAGAAACCAAGATGTAGCTACTAATGGTTTTGAAGTTGCATTCTGAAAAACAATCATTTTCAACTAGAACCAGGTATGTATTGAACAACCAATATTCTCTTAAATGTTTTTCAAACTGAAAATCTTGATAATGGTATTTCCATTTAGAAATTGAAATGTGTATTATTCTTTGATTTCTTAAATTTCATCGAAAATGAATTGAAAATTTTATAAACTGTAAGTTTTGGTTAAATTTAACCCTAACTCACACATAACATATTTTGAAAATTGCATAATACATTATACAAAATGAGCACTTCTGACACAAGGCTAGAAGATGAATTTAAGTATTTCAATTTGCAAGTTGTACCTATCAATGTAGTGGTCACAGACACTCATATGGTTTGGTCTTCCGACATTGAAATCGGTTCACGACTATTACAATAAAATGCTTCTCAATGTTCCAAGAATGTTGTGGAAAATGGGTTACTTCCTGCAAGAGGGTTTCCACCAGTGATGGAGGCTCCTAAATTAGTTATGCAATGTATAAATTACTACAACCCAGCCAAGAGGGTCGTTGAGAAAGAAGGAATAATTTAGGAAAACCTATCATAGAAAGAAATCATATACACATTTGGTATCCCCATTTACACAAAAATGTTCAATGTTGATATAAAGGCTAAAAGCAAGACATATCAAAATTTTGAAGAGTGTAATAGAGAAATTATGAGTACCCAATGGTGCCAAGAGCCAATTACACAAAAAACCAAGGTAATTTAGAGGTCTATGTTCAAATAGGAAATGCAAGACATTATAACTTTGCTGAACATAGTAGCTAGTTTAAGAGACAAGCAAATTTGAACCCTGGATGTTTGTAATAATATCCCACCTGATGGAAAGTCTAGTGGAATTGCATTGGGGAAAGCTAATAAGTGATAGAATATATGAACAAATAACTACATTCCTGAAAACTAGGTGCTTATATATGTCATCGTATGTTATTTACTCCTATGCTATGACAGACTATTGAAATCCCCCATCACCAACCAATTACCAATAGGATGTGCCAATTCGAAGGAACCAAGATTCTCCCAAAACTTCTTTCTATCACTCTTACTATTAGGGGCATAGATATTTGAGAGGGTCTAGGAGAACCTACCCCGCATATTATAAAATGAGTTAGCAACATGATTAGAATCCTAAAAAACCTTAGTCCCTTGCACCAATGTCATATTCCAAAAAGTAACAATCCCTCCTGAGGCACCAACCGCATCAGAGTAATGCATACCACAATCCTTAAAAAGCTTATGCTTAAGTTTAGAAATTTTATCCTTGCCCATTTTAGTTTCATGAATTAAGATAATGTCAGGATGATGATCCCTTACCAGATTAGCAAGAAGATCATGCTTATGAGGGTGATTTAACCCTCTCATAAATTTCATGATATGATGTTCACGATAGTTTGTGGGGTGTTCTCTTGGAGAACATCTCCAACGAAGCTCTCTAAGTTCCATCAACAATGTCCATTCGACTCTCCTTATGTAATGCCCAAATATTTCAACCAGTAAACTCACCTAAATTTCATAACACAAATTTCAAATTTTCAATCATAACACAAGACTCACTAACAATATGTATGCTTTCAAGCAAGAAATAAGGGAACCTAAGGGGCCAGACCTAATTCCTCGAGGGCTCATCTCTGATGGCCTTGCCTACGTACGCATAGCGCAGAGGAATCGTAGTTCGGCAACATGGACTTCAACCAGCACTCATCTGGGTTGGCTAAAAAAGGTTATAATAACTAGGTTCATAAAATGCCTCGATCTCATATTGAAAACACAAATCACATAACTATCTCACACTATATAATAATGCAAGGATACTAATAATAATTTAGAAAAGAAACTCTTTATCACTAAGTCCCTAATATACTTGTAAGACTATCATTAACAAAAGATTTTCAAAATTGACTTACTACAAAAGTCCAAAGTATATCCATATCCTAAGCACTTATTTTATTATAGAAAATATTGAGGGAAGTTCAAGTACACACCTATCATATAATACTTAATCAATTCAATTCACTCTAGGGAGGGTAATGAATGGGTAAGAGCTTGGTTTATTACTTGAGGAAAAACTAAGACTATAGAGCCAATCCAAACCATAACTATTGCAATTGTATTAAGAGTTATAGAATTTTTTTACTAATCCATTCTATGTAACTATGTAGTGCATCCAGACTAAAGGCCTCAAAGCTGATAATATTTCTAAAAGAAATCTTATTTATAACAATAAATAGAATCTAATCTCTCTATCACTTATTCCTACTTATCTCCATAATAGGTCATATTACCTAATAAAAACCTAACTCTGGAATTGAAACATATTTATTTTAAAAATTATAGATTCAGATTTGTCATTATCTAGATTAAGGTAGATCCAATGAACATTAACTTTACTTAAACAAAGAGCAAAAAAAAGAGTTCACAACAAACATAAAGAAGCATTATTAGTACGTGAAAATAACAAAGTGATATTTTGGATGACAATGGGATATGCACCAAAGATCTGAATAAATGGACATATAAGTATCAAACAATATGGTTCAAACGAAGAGAAAGTTCAACTGTCATAACCCACTTACAACTATGCCAGATATTAAGTTTATATAAGGAAGATTAGATTCATATTGGTAGACAATAAGATCAAGATGATTTATGTATTAAAGATCTATTGTTTTGACCTAAAAATAAATAAATTACGAACTTTAGACTACTTGCCAAACCAGTGGGCTTCCTTTAATAGTGAAATCTTCTTTCTCCTGATGTTATATATTTCCTATATGTTGGTCCACAATAGCACGTGGTAATGGTAGATAAAAAAAGATTGCATATGTGAGATGTTTTTTCTTTAAATATTTTGAAAAGGCCAACCCAATAAAAATATTATTACCAGTGCAAAGGAGGCTTGACAAGAGCAAAAATAAAAGAAGAAAGGACTAGAATGCATCAATGTTGGTATAAGCAGTTTTAGCATTTGTAAATTTTCACACTTAGATAAGATTCATGAATTGTTTCATAGATTTCCTTAAAAGGCACGTGGTCCTAAGGAAGGTTGATTGTATGATTTTTACAAAATAGCTTAGCTAAAAATGATTAAGTTACTAATTGGTAATCTTAAAAAGTAAAAACAAACGGATTGGCTGCATGATATACATTTCCAAAGACTGGATCTGTTGAATAGAAAAAGAAAACTTATAATCTTAACAAACAGAAAACAATATCTATTTAAGAAAAATTCATCCCAATTATAAAGCATCATAGAGAAAATTCCTTGCTACTGGAACCGATCATTACAAGGTAATGACCTAGGCAGATGAATGCATACCTGGCAAAAACATACCTTAATTGGATTTGGAATTCTTAGAGATTAATATTCATCCAGTTTCTCTGTCACCATAGAGACCTCCACCATGAACATGCTACAATCCACCATCAACACACCAACCAATATTTGTGGGAATAATGAATTTTTCCTCTGAGAAGACACACTATTGGAATCAATGATCTGATAGATTGATGGGGCAAGTCCCTTGAATTTTGACCTAGGTTGCCTACAGTAAATAGATTGACAACCCCCACTATGCATTTTGAATCCCTCTCACCTATCTACTACCATTGAACCATATATCCCATCGATTGGATTCAATAAAGATGACAACAGCTAGTAAATAAATATTCATAGCTCTTATCAATTTCACACATAGAAATTCGAGAAAATTAAAAGCAGTGATAAATAAGACCACTCTATTCTCTCCCCCCCCCCCAAATAAAAACTTTGTATTGTTCTTTAAAACTTAACCAACTACCCCCCCAATAGCGATCAATACCCTGATTTATAGAGCTAATAAAGCTTTAATGAAAGGAAAAAAATAGAGATATCTAATCATAGGGAGTCTTTTTTTCTACATGCAATAAAACTGCTCGAAAGTTTCTAAAACTATGATTTAAAGCTTAACAAAATAAAAGCATAGAAACCCGTAGATTTTTTTACCAAGTAGAAACTTATAATCCAATACTTAGTACTGAAGTTAACTCACAATAATAATAGAGTTTAATAAATTTGGAAACATACTTTTCCTGGGAATTCAGAGTTGAAAATATGCCAATATTGTTATTAATTGCTGATACGTTATTATATAAGTTAGAATTAATGTTAATAAATTAGTAACAAGAAAAAAGAAATCCACAGGAAAAGGTGAAAAAACATATTATATGCAGCTAAATCCGTTTTATATCAAAGAAACTATATTCATTTTAACAACTTTTCTTTAAATAAAATAATAAATAATAAAAGATTATTATTGTGGGAGACACTAACAATTTTATAAATATTTAGACAGGTAATAGTAAAATAAAATGGAGTGAATAAGATGCTTCACGTTTCTCTCCTAAGTGTCCCATTCTTAAAATAAAGATTCCCTAATATTCTTTTAAAAGTTTAAAAAAAATGGAAACTACTTTTCCTTGGGATGGGAAAAAGTGTTATTTTAAAACAAGAACAAAGATAAGGATGAATATTAGATATTATTGGCATTATCAAAATAAAATCAATTCTTTTATGTCTTCTTTTTATTTATTTCCCTTTTTTTTTCAAAAAGTAAATTTATATGCAAATGAAAAGATATTCTTATCACTTGTTTATTTTAGTTATTAATCTTAAAAATTTAAGTTTCTTTTAAAATTAAATAAATTATATATATAAGAAAATTATTATAATTATTGATAATAATAAATTAAATTAAAAATTTATTGTTTATTAAAGAATCTATGATTAATTTTTAAATAAGCATGTATGCAATATATATTGAAATGGTCTATCTCTTACACTCCATTCGAGATTAACAAACTTGGAATATTTACATAGCTTAGATGAATATGTCAACTATATCAATATTACTAGAACATATGGTGTCGTTACTAAGTAAAGTAGTGTTTATACACTGTACTTTTAAAAAATGTTGTGTTATTTTCTCAAGGTGTAAATAATGGGTGTAAAATAACTAAACCAGTTTATCCATAATTCATATAGGGTACTTTGCTAGTAGCTATTAAAAGATCCTTAGTTTGCTTTATAAAGAGAATTTACTCGATGGTCTTACATTCTCTCCCCCTTATATAGACTTCCTCCTGGAAGTCCTGAAGGACGGGGAGACTTAATCTTCAATATAGAAACACAAATAGATAAGAATAACCTTCTAGTTGAAATTTATAACTTGAAATGATACCTTAACCTTTGACACTATTTTATATGACATCATAACTAGCCAAACTATAACACAAGGAGTTAGAACTTTCATATGAAGGGAGGAGCCCTACACCTTATCCCTTGTGAAATTTGAAGGAGGGTGACCTCTACCTCTTAGCTCTGACCTATAGTCATACATTTTCCTATTTCTTATTACAACTCCTAGAGAAGGAGAATGCTTCTTTCTATTTCGACCTCTTATTGGGATGAAGGGTTGGTTATCGGGATCATTAGAAGCTCCATTATCCTTGGACACCTCCATCCCCTCAATATTTGAGCATTCCTCCAACGTCATATTCCCATAGCTTTGAGTCCCCGCAGGAGGGGAGCTAAAACCATCATCCACAGACACCTTGTCTTCTACAAGAGCCTCAGAACTAATAACATCAACTAACTCCACCATATTAGGAATGGTAGAGGAAATTATGTCCTCACCCCCCTTGTCCAGTTCCACATTAGGTCTTTCCAAATCCTTCTAACCCTTAGGAATCTCAAGATTCTGACCCTCAACCACATCCATTTCCATAGGATCCTTAGGCACCTCAACCAATTCTCCACTAGGGACCCCTTTCACCAAAGAATCTGAAGACGGAATCTTCAGGGCCTTCTCCTTTTCCTTTCACTGTTTAGTCACCTGCTTCAACATCTTAAGGGGGCATTTCCTGGCCCAATATCTAGCTTTCTTGCAATGGAAGCAAGCAAAATGGATTGACTAAAATTCCACCTCTTGCTCCCATACCCCAAACTTGGAGTTGACCTTCATCATAGATGGCAGGTCTATTGCTTGTTCCACATTAACACATAATCTGGCATAAACAAGATGCTTCCTAGAAGTCATCATTTGGTTAATCAATAGAAAACAACCAAAGGCAATTATTGTCCCTTTAAACACCTCTTCATCCCAAAATTCAAGAGGGAGGCCAGGAAGTATCACCTACATAGGAGTAGTTGAGAAAGAGCAGGAGTTAGGATTGAAACCTAGTTCCCACCTTTTCAACATCAAAGAGAAATTTCCAATGACCCAGGGGCCACCCATCAGTGCCACCAATAAATCAACCTCACAATTGAATGTGAAGCTAAAGAAACCTTTGGCCATAGTAGCAACATAAACATATCCCTTAGGTCTCCAACGATTGAAAGAAAACTTGTGAACCAATTTCTTGAATGTTGAATGTGAATGCTAGATAATGTTGATTATATTTCAAATGGTAAATAACTAGGTATTTATATGTAATTGTTCCAATTTCTTGAAAATTAAATTCCAAAATCCCACAATTAAAATTTGAATTCTAATTGTTAAAATTCTACCAACAACATAATAAAAATTTATCCTCGGTAAGATAGGGGGACACATATTCCCATGGGCATATGGGTCCTAGCCTTATCTGCTAGGACATTCAATTTTGAGATCATAACATTAATTATTTGCATTTATTTAATGCTTGCAACTTTATTGAAAAATGATAAAAATAGGCTTTAGAATACATACTTTAGGAAATTAGAGACTTAATTAGGTCCAATAATTTAGGGGGGCCAAAACATAGTGTGAAATTGTTAAGGGTGACAATTTTCTACATTACAATATTATATGCAACAACTTCTAAAATATATGAAAGATCCTTACATATAAAATCAAGAATGAGGAAGTGAGAAGGTAAGAGTGAAAGTTTGACTATCTCTCCAAGACTAAAACACATATAGGACTGTATGGAAAAGTGTTGGGTCACTTGGTGAGTTCAAATGATGTGACAAAAAAGTGAGAGGTCTCCCAAGTGAGCTTAAGAGCAGTGTGAATAGGATCCTCCTAGATAGGATACAACCTAACTAGTTTGGTAATAATTATTTTCACACTAAAACCCACCTTAAGTGATACTTATGAATAAAGATAAACACTAAAATAATGACCCTCAACAACATGGCTTGATGAGGTACTATGCACAAATAAATATATCTCATAAATGGAGAAAATGAGAAAACCAAATGGGAACATAAATCATGTACAAAAGATAGAATTGGAATGGTTGTACCTAATAAAAATAGGTACCATGAATATTGGATCATGAAGATGATGAATTCCTAAAGCATACAAAATTTATAAACACAATAGAAGATGAATTGATGGTGTCTACTAGAATCAACAAACTTCCAAAGATTGTAGATCAAGATATAAGACAAAATAACACATGAGTGATATCAAGTACACTACCCAAGCATGGATACACATATGGAACAAAGGAAAAATACAATGTGAAACTAAAGATGAAAATAGTGATATTATCAAGGAGCACAAAAGCACTTCATGCGTGACCTATAGTATACTACTAAATATGTATGATTCTCTACATAAGTACTAGAATCTAACAAATAGTGATCAACTAAAAATTTAGATGGTTTCTCTTCTAATCCATTAAAACAAAAAAAGCATTAACATAACCACATGATGATATCCCCTTATTGCTCTCGAGGAAGAGGTATAGGTAGATCAGCTAAAATATGGAACATTTAATATTCAAGAGAATTTAGAATGCCACATCAAATGCAATATGACATAAAATAAACATTAGATAGGTCTTGCAAAAACTAGGGCACACACACATGAGGCAAGAATCTATAGGATTCATTATTGCCATGGAGGTATACTCACTTGAAAATTGCATGATGGAAAAATATATGGTGCTACACAACCCCCCATGACATTTATAACTTAGTACGAGTAAGAAAGAGGAACAATATCTATGTGTGAGATTCCCATCTAAGGAATACAAAATAAGTTTTGGCACTTTATGTGAGTGCAATTATAGATGTATGTTCTCAAAATTCTTAAAAGTATCCTCAAGAGGATGATTAGATTTTATGCAATGAGATAAACATTGAACCTAAAAAAATCACAAAACTATAAAAGAAGTTAGCCTAATTATACAAGACATGACCTCTAGTAATTTTATAGTAATGTGTCACTTTCTATTTGTACATTTATAGTTTTCATAAACTGGGTTTGATGTAAAAATACTAAAAAATCTATATTAAGAAGTCATATTTCTAGAGTGAGTTCAAGGAAAACTAACTACACTGCTAAATAGTACTAAAAAGAAAAGGAAAGTTAAAGAAAAAATAAAAAGGAGTTCACACATTACCAAACAAGCCCTCTAAAGTTCCAACAATTGAAAATTTACAAGGTGACCTTTGAGAACCCATGACTATAAAAATCCAAACATTATATTGAAGAAAAAATTACATAAATTGATAGAGCATGAATAAATACTCAAAATAAAATTGAATTGTATAGTACAAGGTTCCAGTGTAGCTAAGATCAAGGTTCATGAAGCTGAGCCAATTAAATAGACTAGCCAACAATGAGGAGTTTGTGTTATGGAAGAAAAAAGTGACATCATGTTGATGTTAGTGTTAGCCTATTTTCGCCTATGGATTAAATACCGTTTAGTAGCATTTTTTGGAAAATCAATAGGTTTTAAGTCTAAGGAGCCATTTATGCCTTGACAAAAACTCATTAATTTTTTAAACCAAAAACCAAAAGGTGAATTACAAAGAGCTTACATTAGGAAAATGTAAGTGAAACTTTGACCAAGTCTTAGGCACTAAGTATGGTAAAGGAATTTTTTTGCTTGCCTTTATGAAGACCCACCTAGGAAAAAATTAGGGTTTTTTTCAGTTTAGTTGTTTGAAGGAGTCCAAGGGAGGCTTTCCCATTGCGTAAAACCAGTAATTGGTTGCTCTATTTTGTACCCACGTTGCATGGAATAAGAAGGAGAATGGAATATTGCAGATGGTGGATAAAATGTATGTCATGTTGTAAATGGTTGTGAAATAGATATTCAAACAACTCAGTCATATTTACCATGTGTTCCAAGGGCCTCTCAAAAGGTAGGGTGTTATATTGTTTCGGATGTAGATGCTTTTGTGAGTTTTTGCTTCATTTTGTACATCCCTGTTCCAAACATTGAATATAAAAGAAGATTTTTATTAGCAAGTTTCCTTGAAATCTTCCTTAGCTATTGTTCAAATAATTTCAAATGCCTCTTTTTAATAGCTTTAGTTTTCATTGTGAGTGTTTGAGGTATAGAGTACTAGGGCTTTTAAGAATGTAGTATTTGACGAGAAAGATAGCATATATTTTAAGAGAAATAGTCTGCAATGAAAGGACAATACATTCCTAAAGCAATGATGCAAATGGAAGATTCAAACTTAGAATGTAGAAGGCAGTGTCGGTGATATGTGCTTGGATGATAGTATAGGGAAAGGAAATGGAGTTTAATAGGCTTCTTCTAAGATGTATTCAAACATGGCCTTGAAAGTCATATCAAAAGGAGCCTTGGAAAACACAGAGCCATGAAGTATATTAGAACTTTTGAATGGTTTTGAAGTGATCATTTTAAGTAAACAAGCCCCAGAGTTACCACTATAGAGTTTCATGATAAGATTATTTATTGTGATAGTAAATTTAAAGTCTTGGATCTTCAAATGAAAAGATGGATCTTGTAAAAGATAAGCATGATATGACTGTCCTATAGGCTCAAAAGGATAGAAAAGGGGTTTATATGTGAGCTTGGATCAAGGGATGGTCAGACTCAATAAGGAAAAATTTTGAACAAAAGGGTACTTGAATAGTTATTGTTGCAAAGGGTAGTACCCTGGTATGGATAAGACAGTGTTATAGTGACCTATAGCAAATGAAGACAACATAGCATACAAATAACTTGAAGGGGTAGATGAAAATGTTAAAAGAGCTGCATAGTTACAAGAAGGAATTATAAGGACAAAATCAAGCAAAGGGCTAATACCAGATGTGGACTATGCAAGTCAACCTTTCAAGGGATAATCATATGTCACTACAACACAAAAGTAGCCTCTTAAAGAGACAAAGTTTAAACTGTACAAATAACCATGAAAGAAAGGCAGTATTTATGACTACCATTTCAAGGATAAACCAGTGACAATGGCTATGCATAAAGATTCCAAGGAGGATAGTTGGATATGTGTCAAATCCTAGGTGTCATATACATGAAGGTAGATAGAGCATGAGGACCTTTAGGATTCTCAAGCAATATCTCTGAGAAAAGGTAAAGGGACTGCATGGGATTGTGGAAAAGCATGGGACAATGGATCCACATTAAGTCACATTCAAATAAAGGATGGTGACTATCTGTACACGAATACAATGGATAGTTTTATGCTTGAGAGTTTGTTGGGTTGTGAAGGAAAGTGGTAGTTTACTGTCAAGAGGACTATGCTAAGGACAATGGATCAATGATAAATGAAAAAAGTATAGTTAGTAAAAGAGTACTAAGATAGTCCTTGTGAGGAATGATAGTGATAACAGACAGTATTGTATCAATGCAGAGTGTCTAAGCAATGAGAAGGGAAATGATAGATATAGTTTTGTGTTTGGCAGTTTTTAGACTTTGAACAAGGAATTCATGATAAGAAAATTTATTGCAAGCCTCAAAAACTAGTGATAGAGAACCTTTCAATATAATTTTTGGCATAAAGGAGGTTTGTCATTATTATAGTAGTAAAAAAGAGCAGTGCTAAGACATGGAAGAAACAAACTATGAAGAGTGCAAGGGGAAGAAAAATGGTGCTAAATCCTAAGAAGTCAGTCCTCATGACTATGAACATGAACATAAAATGAAGAATAGTGATGTTTGTGAGAAAATTCTATCTCTATGTAGTTCAATTTATGAGAAGGAAGCAACTTTTAACATAGAGGACAATGATCTTTGAAGAAAACATTCAATACAGTCTAGGGAAGGCAGTGAACTCTTTGATTCATAGAGGCAACCTACAAATGGAGAGATCTCCTTCAAGGTGACTGTTGAGGGATTAGTTCAAGTGACAATAGGTAAAGAGGAAACTCTTAAAGCTATAGAAATGTAATGCAAGAGTAGTAGCCATCAAGCATAATGAAAGGAAAGTTGAAAGGTGTGGAGAGGGTATTCCTTTATTCTATACAGAGGCTTGTCAATTTTGAACTGAAGAGTTATGAGGGTTATTGATAACTTCAAGTTGTTTAGCATATTCTCATTAACCAACCTTTCAACTGATATGGTGCAACAACATGATAAGTTTTCCATAAAAAAAAAGAGGAAAATAGTAAGAACATTGTAGAAAAAGCATGAAATCCTTGGTGATCTTCACAGTCAATAATGTCAATCTTCATAAGATAGCTCATTATTCACACTGAACTAATGATGGCTATAAAAAATAAATTATGGCACATCTTTCTTTCCATGCTCTAGAACTTGTTCATTCGATTGGTTCCACGCTCCAAAACTTTGTTCCTATATTCTGGAACATCTTTCAGTGATGCTCTAGAACTAAGTGGGATCTAAGTGAAAGATAATTATGATAATTAGTTACTATTAGTATATTTGTATGTATCCTATGAAGGTGTTAAAGGGGGTTATCAAGAACATGTGGATAAGGGTCTTAAAAACATTTGCACCGAGGTTTAGTAGTTTGGACTTCTATAAGCAGTTAAGGGATAATAGTTGGAACTTTTGAAAGCAATAGTTGTAAGCATTAAAGGAAAGTGGGGTGACTAGGACAGAGGTTGAGAGCATCTAGGAGGTAGTTTTTCATAAAAATGGAAAGTTGTAAGTATTTGGAGAAGATTTGATTGCAGTCAATGCGGTTTGTTGAGCAGTTTGAGCTTCTTTTGAGCAAGTTGAGAGAATATAGGGTCAGTTGCAAATATCTAGGGATCTATTCAACCCATTTTATGGGTGGTTGAGAGCATATAAAAGTAGATTTAAGAGTTTTAATGATAGAAGAGGTCAAGGGAAAGCAAGGCTTCTTCAACACTCTAACACCTTTTTGGAGTAGTTTAAAGGGCCAAAATGCAGGGATTAATGTTTTGGATGACCAAAGGAGATTGACTCAGTAAAATGGAGTAAATACTTATCCTTTTCTTCCCAACACATGTTCCTATCTTCTAACAAGTTGTTTTACAACTATAAGGCTCATCTTTCATGTTTTTTTTTCTTTCTTTTTGCCAGTTAGTTCTTGCATTTGTATTGTTGTAGGTTGTAACTTTCTGAGTTCTTAGCAAATGTCACTATATTGTAGCTCAAAACCAGTCAAGCATATGAATGAATTTCTTTCATGTAATTTCAATTTTCAAGTAATGAAGACAATCTATTTTGGATCACCACTTGACACACTTCTTTGGCATCAATTTTAGTTCAAACTCTGCCTTTTATGTGGCTGATTATATGTGTTTTATTGGTTCATTTTTTTGCATGTTTTATTCTCAAAACCTAAAAATGTGATAAAAAAAAACACTTTTAAATAGATTCAAACATATAAAAATAGGTTGTAAATAGTGGAAAAACTTATTGGGCTATTTTAGTTGTGAAATCTATCATTTTCCTTCCAAAACATCATCAATTTGTGCCCTTTTTATGAAATATTGATGGGTGATATGTTAAAAGACATAGGTTGTGTAGTAGAACTTCTTTTTAAGCCATTGTATGTCCATAATACCAAATTATAGATATGAGAAAACAATTTGGTGCATCACTTAGTTAGTCATAGTTAATCATTTCTAGACATTTAAAGTTATTTAGTCTCTTTCTTACCCTTTTCCTTCAAAATAAGTAGGATTGATCAAGTTATAGGTGATCAAGTGAGAGGAAACAACCTTCTCTAGACGTTCACTCCAAGTTTTAGGCAACCCATAGGCCTAGGAGTGTTCCCATGTATCATTAGGTAGTTAAGTTGATAGCTTAGCTTCAAGTGCATACTTTGTTGATAACAATTTTTGGAACTCTCGATGGGACTACAAACTAATTTTTAGTTCTTTTTATTCATCGATTCACTAATGTTTGTTGTGTACAATAGTTGATTTCTTCCTTTTTAGGTGTTTGAAATACATCCCTAGCGACTCTAAAGCCTTGGTTTAGTGTCTAGAAACAAGTGTAGAACAACTTATGCAAATGATATAGACAAGATTAAGTTCCATTCCTTTTGAATATTTGCAGTTGTCACCACTAAGGAGAAGTGGAAGAACAACAAAAATAACTCTTGTTTCATCAAAAATATTTCAATCAACACCTCCTAGTTTCATACCAGTAGTAACAAGTGCATCTATACCTTCAATTTATGTGCTTGTCAATCCATTTCCGGTCAATCTAATGGCAAGAGTTTTCATTTGTGCCATTTAATGGAGGATTCCCATTAAACCTCACTCAACATGATAACATGCCACTTGCAGCCTTGAAAAAATTTCCTTCTTTTACAAGAGAAGATCAAACTACTCCTACTGAGCATATCAGGGATGTGGCCTCACTATGTGGAGTCCATCACATCACTGAAGAAAACGTTGAGGTTAGGTTGCTAGCTACTTCACTAAAAGGGAAAGCTCTTTAGTGTTTTAGAGGATTAGAAGCTGGCTCTATTACAATATGGGATCAATTGGGAGATGCACTGAATAAACAGTTTGAAGTCAAGTTTGATCAATTGTCACTAGTTGAAAAAATGACTACAATCAAGAGAGATCCTCAAGAGAAAATGACAGACTTCAACTTCCATTTCCAGTAGAAATGGAATAAAATTCTTGCCACAGTAAGACCTTCTACAGAGCATGCTTTTCTTTAGTATTTGAAGGCTCTTAACAGTGACATTTCCATTATGATACAATCCATGGGAGGTACTTCTCTACCACATGCATTTGACGTTGCATTGAGGGTGAAAAAAATCTTATCCAAGTGAGTAAAATAGCACCTAGACCACCCATGTCCATATTCCCAAAAATTTAGCCTTCCATGCATTTATAAATACCACCTTTGGCTACTATACCTGATGCCCCTGCATTACTAGCACTAAATAATTAGAAGTTTAGCCAAGAAAAGGCTACTCCTGATCCATCTTTTGAATTTAAAGAGATAAAAGGCCTCATACAAAGATTTTGTAATGAATTGGTGAACTTGAAAAGGTAGCAAAATCAAAATTACAGACCTTATCAAGCCCCATATCAAGTTAATCAGGCTAATCAGTCTAGTAGACCTCAATACCAAGAAAATACACAAGGTCAAAGGAAAGCTTTGAATGCTAGGACATACCAACCTTATAATCCTAATGCTACAAGCACTTCTAGAGAGTTGGTACTGGTACAAAACAAATTGGCTCAAGAGCCTGAACGGTGTTTCCCATGCAACCAACCTCACAACTAGGCCACGTGCACCAATGGTGTCATCAATCAAGCCCTCATGGTTCAAAGTGCTACTACTACTCAACAAAATCCATTGGTTGATGCAGCTAAACAAAGACCACCTATGCATGGAGATACTCATGGAGACGTCTCTCTCATGAACTTTCAGAGATAAGAGTTTTGTGGGATAAACACCTCCCAAGCACCAAATCAGTCCTACAACTCTATTGTAGCCAACAAAAGGTCAAAAAGAGGGTTGATGATTATGGATAACAAGATAATATTGGCTCTTCTCAAGCCAAAAAAGTGCCAAAAAAAATCCAAGTAGCTATTGGTCCATCAAATGGATAAAATAACACATTTTGGCAAGAAACTAGGTTGTAGCAAGTAAAGAAAAGCCTAAAGATGCAATGCAAAAAACACCTATTCAAGGAGAAGTTATTATTCCTAAAGCTCAAATCAAAGTAAGTGCACCTACTTTTAGCATTGTTGACCATATGAATTCTAACATGACTATGTCTATGTGGGATTCATTAGCCATTCTTGGGAAAAAGGACCTTCTCCAATTAGTTTTTTCAAAGCTTAGTGTTTCTAGTGATCCTACTAGTGAACCACCTAAGGTTGTGTTAATGAATGATTCCAAGAATAGTACTGAACATAAAGAAAAAGAGGTTAGACCACCCCCTTTCTATGTGTCTTTGAGCATTGGAGACCACCTAGTTCATAACTGCATGATAGACTTAGGGACTTGTAGTTTTGTCATACCTAAGCAAATTGTTGACAAGCTAGGAATAGAATACCAGACACTTGAGAAAGGGGTACTACAGTTGGATGCTAATGTTGTTAACACAGTTGGTGTTGTTAAAAACTTGAGTTTAACATTGCATGCATGTCCAAAATTTTCTATTCCTCAAGGTATCTACATTATTGAGTTTCCTCCATACTTTTCCATATGCCTATAGAGGGATTTTACTACCAAGATAGGTGGGTACTTGTCTTATGATTGTTCCCACATGATTTTTAAGACTAGATATGGTACAAAGGTCACTATCAAATTAGAGCCTATTGCAAAAGACCATATTGAACCTTATGTACCTACTGCTATAAATGTTGATTGTCCTATTTTTGACCATGATGATCATCCTATGATTAAGGAGTTTGATACTAAAGTAGAAGGTATTCTAGATATAGTTTTAGATAAGTGGGTTGCTTAAAATGACCAAAATGACATGAGTAAATAGCTGGAGAGGTAGGACTTAGTGTTTACTTGATGCATGAACCCAATTCTTTAGTGCCTAACTTGGTAAAGGGTGATGAGGGTGCTGCCACAATAGTGGTTTACACTTTTTGGGAGATCTTGATTCTTGCTCAAATCACATATTTTTAGAAAATATAATTATTTAAGCCTTGAAAAGTTACATTTAAAGGATTCCAATTGAAGAGGGTTTGATCAAACCACCTTACGCCAAGCCCCCTTGGATAGAATCCTGCTAGTTTTAAACCATACCTATAACAGAGTCTCCTTTACACCTATCAAAATACTGATAAAAAACCACTTTTGATTTACATTTTTGGGGATCAAATGAATTCATTTATTTTTTATTTTTTAAGTATGTAGTCCTTATTATAATCTTCCAAATAAGTATAATTTTAATTAAATTTAATTTGATTATTATACTTATTTTTTATTTCTTGTGAATGTAGGTTTTTCACTAAAAATCAAGCTCTCTATTCTATACATATGAAAAAATAGAAGATTATCAAAAAATAAATTAAAAAAATGAGTGCACCATATATTGAAGTTCTTGAAAGAAAAATTGAATTTTGATATATACCAAAAAAGTTACGTGTTATATGGTCTGCCTATGTCTAAATTATAATTGGTTTGACTTTGAAACTTGATTAAGGAAAAATTATTCAATAAAACCAATTGGAAGCACTAGATATCATAGTTACAAATATAAATTCAAAAAAAATAGAATTTTATCCTTCATGCAAAAAAAGTTATGTGTTATACGGTTAGTATCATTCCTTAAAAATTTTGTTTACTAAAAAAATAGTTTTTGAAGGAGATGGAAAAAGAAGTGCAATCTGATTCCAAAAATTTTGAAAAAAATATATTTAAAATCTATAGACAAAATTCCACAAATCACTTGTTTGTATCGTCTTCAAATTCCTCATGGTTTAGCCGCTATAGGTGCCTGAAAGTGAAGATTTAGTTAGAAAAAATTATTTCAGTGTCCAGTTTGGTCAAAAATTGTAAACTAGTATTGTGGGATCACCCATGAACAATAGTCTAAATAGCAAGATAACAAGATTTGGAAGTTGTTTCTTGATGGCTCAAGGCGAAAAAATGGTGCTAGTGGAGGTTGGAAGTTGATATCTTTTGAAGGTTAGAAGTATTATTCATCTTTCAGGTTCTCTTCCAGTTGTAGTAACAACACAACAGAGTATGATTCTTTGATTTATGGTTTGTTGTGGGAAAGAAAAAGGAAAATCAGTTGTCTCCAAGTCTTTGGTGACAATGAACTCATTTTCAACTAGGTAAGAGGCCTCCATACTACCAAAAATGATGCATTAAAATGTTACAAGCATAGAGTTTGGGATTTAATAGAAGAATTTGATGCATTCAATCTATTGTCTATTCCTAGAAGTAAGAATAAACATGTTAATAGGCTTGTAGCCATAGGTGCATAGTATGATATCCCAAGTAGCATAAATGATAATAGTAAAGAACAATATGTGAAGGTTGTTGTTAGGCCTTTTGTTCATGATAATCATCTTTTTTGGCAAGTTTTTGAAAGTGACCAGTAGATTGTTAATTTCTTAAGAGAAGAGGCTGAGTTTTTAGTTGGAAATTAGGAAAGATTCCAACAGCAGTATGAGGATCAGGTCATACAACTGAAAACTAACAAGCTACCCAAAGGATTAGTTACTTTGGAGTCTATTTTTAATTTAGATGACCAACTAAGGAAAGAAAAAGCCAACATATAGATCAGCCAAGAACATTATGAAGAGAATGAAATATTCAAAGGTAAGCTCCTAAAACTTGGCAAGATTTGTACCAAAGAAAAAAATAAGCTTTTATATTAATTTTCCAAGAATTTAGTGATTTTTTTGCATAGGAGTATTATAATTTGAAAGGCTTTGACCTCGATATTGCACAACATACTATAAAACTTGAGTCAAATTCTAAACCAGTAAGGAAAAAGCAAAGACCCTTGAATCCTAAGCTAGAGCCGCTAATGAGAAAGGAGTTAGACAAGCTAATTGAGAGTTCCATAATATTCCTATCAAGCATACCTCATGGGTGTCAAATGTAGTTCATGTAAGGAAAAAGAATGGTGAGATTAGGCTATGTGTGTACTTTAGGGATTTTAATCGAGCCTCACTCAAAGACCATTTTCCCTTACCTTCAATGGAACAAATGTTGCAAGTAGTTTCAAGATCAGAGAGGTTTTCCTTACTTTATGGCTTTTCTGGTTATAACCAGATTGTAGTCAAAGAAGAAGATCAATATAAAGCATCCTTCACCACAAAATGTGGTACCATGGCCTATAAGAAGATTCCTTTTGGTTTGTCCAATTCTAGTGAAACATTTTAGAGAGCCATGGATATGGCATTTCAAAGCTTAATGTAAAAGATAGTGCTTGTATATTTAGATGATATCATAGTTTACTCCAAGGAAGCAAAGGATCATCTAAATCACTTAAGGTAGATTTTTGAGAGATGTAGAGATCTTGGTGTTTCCCTTAACCCTAATAAGTGTGCATTTGTTGTTCATGAAGGAAATTTTTGGGTTATATTGTCTCAAAACATGGTACTATTGTTGATCGTAAGAGGGTAAGTGCTATTTTGGCTCTTCCTTTATCAGCACATAAGAAAGGGCTGCAAAGTTTCCTTGGTAGAATCAAATTTGTTAGAAGATTTATACCCCATTGTGTTGAGTTATTGAAGGCTAGATAACACCTATGTTAAAAAAGAATGTATCTTTTAGCTGGACAAGGGAAGGTAAAAGCAGTTTTGAAGCAATAAAAGAAGCTTTATACTCAACTCCTACTCTATTAAATCCCAAATTTTCTAAGGATTTTGTCTTGTATG
Source organism: Sequoia sempervirens (assembly GCA_007258455.2). NCBI lineage: Eukaryota > Viridiplantae > Streptophyta > Pinopsida > Cupressales > Cupressaceae > Sequoia > Sequoia sempervirens. The sequence continues at coordinate 111,499,571 of VDFB02000008.1, read as the reverse complement.
CATATATTAACATTGATAGTATCTTATCTATGTTGGTATAGTAGAATGACCAAGGTTTGGAGCAATCTAGAGCCTTTTTAGTCAAGGGATAAAGGATTATGAGCTAAGGTACACCTTTGTTGAAAAGCATGTACTTTCCACTATTAGAAGTTTGAAATTTTTTATACATATGCTCTCTAAACATAAAGTGAAGTTGTTGGTTGCTCATCCTAGTATCAAATAATTTTTACTAAGTAAATACTTGAGAGAGAAAAGAGCTGGTTGGATTACTAAAGTCATGGAATATGACATAGAAATCAAGGTAACCAAGTTAGTTCATGGTAAAGGTTTGTGTGAGCAGCTTGTTGGTCATTTATGTGAAGTAGAAGAAAATGATGAGGAGGTTGTCCTAGCTCTCCTAGATGAAGAACAAACAGCTACACCAACTTCTCCAACAATTTGGGTGCAAGAAATGTTCCATTTTTTACAAACTAGTGAATATCCTTATGGAAAGGATAGAGCCAAAAAAAGGTATTTTAGGTTGCAATCTATTGCCTATGTTCTTTTAGATGGTATACTCTTTAAGAAATATTTTCATGGAGTTTTATTGAGATGTATAGAAGTTGATAAAATTGACAAGATTTTGCATGAGTTCCATGAAGGGACAATTGGTGGAAACTTTCACCAAGAGCTACAACCCTTAAGATAATGAGAGAAGGCTACTTTTGGCCTACTTTATTCAAGGATTCACACTTATGGGTAAGGAAGTGCAAAGGATGTGCCTTATTTGCAGGTAAAGAGAAGTTAGAAACTCTCCCATTGCACCCAATTCAAGTTGAACAACCATTTCTAAAGTGGGGTTTAGATTTCATTGGAGTCATCAATCCACCTTCAAGTGATGGTGTTAAGTGGGTTCTTACAGCCACTAATTATTTCATGAGGTGGGTAGAAGTTGTGCCTCTTAAGGAAGCAAATGAAATTGATGTCTTTAACTTCTATGAGGACTTGGTAACAAGATTTGGTACACCTAATTCAATCATCTTAGATAATTCCTTGGCATTTCTAGGTACAAGGATAAGTGAGTGGGCTATCCAGAATAACATATTTTGGAATACATCTTCAAATTATTATCCTCAAGGTAATGGACTAGTTGAGTCCACAAATAAGAACTTAATCAAAATAATTGAACAATAGAAAAATGGGTACTCTATAACCTAGATCATAGAACACCACTATTCTCATATTATCATTTAATAATGTCCTAAGAAACCTAATTGGATTGACTATTAACCTCACAAGGTGAGTTTATTCTCAACAAGGAGGACCTAGGAGGAGGTTCTTTAAGATTTTAGGGGTTCACCACCAAGCAAATACTTGGAAAAGACAAATGAATATTCAACTCACAAAAATCAAGCAATGTAAGACAAATAAGGAGATCAAATGACAAAATTAAACCACAAAAAGTTAGGGGGTACGTACCTGGAAAGTCTCGAGATGTTGTGAGGATTTCAGAAATGCAAAAATGCTATCAAAATATGGTAGGGAGGACTAAGACGCCATTAAAATTGTCTTAGTCTTGTTGCTGAATTTTGGGGCAGATGTAGAATCTTTGGATGCCAAAAAGAATCCAAAAGAATCTCTGAAAAATACCCCTTGGAGGACTAAGACACCCTTACTGTTGTCGTAGTCCTGTTTAGAATTTCTGAAATCTCTGAATGTGGTCATGAGCTCCTAGGTCTGCACTTGCTTCTTCTTAGATCTAAGGTTCTGAAACTTCCAGATATGGCTTGTAGGTGACTTTCTATGAAGACTTGACAACTTTGGAAATGAAACTTTGCAAATGTTCAATCTTGGACACCAAATGATCTTCAAGTCTTCAACCTAGATTTTCAAATACAAACACACAAGAGAGGGAAAACTTGTTGATTGTTATTAAATGGGGGTTTGTGCTGGTCAAACCCCTTGTGGGTAATTAAACCAAATGATGAAATGAATGAAATGAAGCATGAAAGATGAAATATTTAAATGATATCACCTTGGATAATGTCTTGTGAAGAAAATCTACAATCTACCATGTAGTGGCCATGAAGAATATAGATCTTGGATCCTTGGATTTGATATGAACAATAGTTGTAAATAGATCTTCAATGCTACATCCACAATATTACCTCAACAACATGAATGGATGAATATACCATTGACATGATGCTTGAATCTTGATGATGGCTCCAAATGCTTGATGAATTGCTCTTGAATGCATAAACTTTCCTTAGGAATGAATACTTGAATGCTTCTTATCGAAATGAGTGGAGGAAAATTATCTATGTTTAATATCTCGAAATTACACCACAACAAGCCGACATATGAGATCATTAATTAAAGGAGGCTAAATCCCACCAATATTTGAAATTAAATCTTGAAAACAAGTCAAGGAGGACTAAGACGCCCTAGGTGTCATCTTAGTCCCAAGGCTAAAAACATGGCACATAGACTTCAAAAAGGGACCTTTTCAGGTACATTCAAAATCAGGGTCCCAAGACCCATGGAGAACAAAGATGCCCTAGGTGGCATTTTATTCCAAGTCCACAAATTAGGGACACATAGATAGAATCATCAAATGATCATTTATCTTTTGATGTTTTTTGAGATTTTCCATAAAAATATATATATTTTATTAGGCTTGTGGATGCAAAATAGAACCACTTAAGACATAAATAGGGATAAATAAAGAAAGATGGGCCCAAACAAGTGTAAAAATGCAAGGGTATGCATTTTACTACACGACATTTATCCCCCAATTTAGTGAGAGGATGAAGTTGTTTCAAACTCACACTAAAGTAGCCAATGATGCAATCAAGAGGGGTTCAAATGTACCAATGTTAGCAAGATAGGATGATAACAATCAAGAGGGATGATCAAGCCCCCAAGGTCGAGATCCTATGAAAAACCAAAATAGGCACAAATGAACACACTTGCAGATGATATATGAAACCATAACCAGATCACAAACATACACCATCAAAGATAGACAAAACAAAAAAAAGGAAACCAAAAGAAGGAAAAATAAAAATGCTACAAATCAAGCCTTGATTGGCCATCCAATGTGGTGGATTGAGTCTAGACTAAAAAAGCTTTACAAGTGGGACATGTTGTCCACTATGCAAAAAAACTCATGCTCACAAGGGCTAGTGAAGCTAAGTGTTCACTAGGTGATCCCCAAGAGGTCCATATCAAAGTCATACCCCCATGACTATGATAAAGAAAAAAAGAAAAATGCACGCTCACAAGGGCTAGTGAAGCTATTTGTTCACTAGGTGAGCCCCAAGGAACCATATCAAAGCCATACCTCCATGACTTAAATAAGGTACAAAAAGAAAATGCAACAAGAAAGAGGGACGTTCAAAGGGATTTTACTTAGTTCATGCAAGGTCTCATCTTAGGGAACACTGTGCTTAACATCTCCAAGAGAGGACAAATGCAAGTTCTAAATATCATGCTCTCAAAGGAAATAAAACCCAACGAAACCACCAAGAAAGGAATGTATCACAGGAAGAAAGAAAATCACATAATGAAACATGCAAAAAATGCAAATGAAATCATGCCAGAATAGTGCCAACATATGCCCCCACTTTAAAGAAATTGCTAAAACTATGTTGTGAGCAATTACTTTAAGGTAGAAAAACATGAAAAAAAATGATAAGAGGGATGCCCCCAAAACTTAGTACATTACATGCAAGCCAACTTAAGGAATGTCATCCTCATCCCAAGCTTGCTCTTATATGTACATGAAAGGTGGTCAACTAGCCAAAAGAGACAACAACAAGTGACATACTAGGACAAGGCTACCTAACCCCTTTCCCCCACTTAGTGTAGGACAATAGTGAGCCGAATAGGATAAAAATGAGTATTAGTTAGAGGAATTAGGTGATTCAACATAAGGAAGACCACCACACTCCTTGAGATGTTGAATTTTGTTACTTAAATCCTTACATTCATTGGTAGCATGACCATGAACTCTATGATTGTGCAAAATGAACTCTTGTAGTAGAATTTATTTTGTGTTCTTGGAGGGAGAGAGATCAAACAATCTTGAAGGAGTCTCATCAAGATACTCTCTTGATCAATGGTAGAAGGTGTACTTTTATTTTGTGACAAACATGTCTCTTGCTTAGTATTATGTGTCATAGTTACACAAGACTTTTTAGGTTGCGGTGTTTTGTTCTCTCCTTTATAGGAGGGTGTAAAATCTATCAAATTTAAATCGTTAGTGTTTTGTGTGATGAAATTGGCACTAAGCGATGATATCTTTATTTCTTGCAAATGATAGCAATCAAGACCACAAGTGTCTATCAGTTCAGAATTCACTACTATCAAAGTTGGCTTAGATGAATCTTTTGTAAGAGTGTTGATATTAAGTGAGGGTTTGTTTGATGGATTAATTTCTATGAAAGGACAATAAACAAGACCATGAGTTGTTTCTCGTGTGTTAGGCTCTATAGGGACACAAATACCTTGTTCTCAAGCACCACATCCTTTTCCACTATATCCAAGTTGTTTCATAAGCTCATAACCTTTTTCGTAAAGCTTGTTCATTTCTTTAGGATTTGGTGATTGTTGATAGTCAGTTTCTTTGAAGTTTGTTATGTAATTTGTTTTCTTTTATTCTAAAGTGGTTGAGGTGGATGCTTTTGAAGGGTCTTCCAAATTTTTTGTTGAAAATACAACTTTTTCTTTTACCTTGTCAGAGTATTTGTTGATGATCTCATATTCTCCCGTGAATGTTGGTTCAAAACTCAATGATCCCACATCATCTAGTGATATCATTGTGAAGGGTTTAGGAAATCTATCTTTTTGTTTTCTTGCATGGGTTATACTTGTGTATTTTTTCTCAATGTATTCAAACGATTCCCTTTATTTTTCTCAAGTTGTAAGACACTATAAGGCCCATTATCAACATCCAATGTGTACACTTTGTTGTTGTAGATGCATTTCATTTTACGATGAAGAGTGGAAGGAACCCCATTCATTTCATGAATCCATGGTCTTCCTAAAATAATATTATATCAAATATCATGAGGCATAACATGGATCGATGTTTCTAATGTGGCCTTTCTAGCTATAATAGGAAAAGTTATCACATCGAGCGTTTGTTTTCCTACATTGTCAAATCCCTTAATAGATAAAGTTCATCAGGTTGAATTTTTTATTTATTCATGCCAATCCTATTGAAAAGGGTCATACTACAAAAATTAAGGGATAAGCCATTGTCAAAAAGGGTTTGTTTTATCCCTATTCTTTTATATTGAGCTATTATCATGAAAACATCACATTGTTTTTGTACTTCCAAACTAGGGAGTTCACTTTGGTGGAAAACAATGTTAGCATTTATTCCTTGAATAATGGACCTTGCTACATCATTTGGATGTGCATTAGAAGGGATAGGAACTTGTTGTAAGGTGGTTTGAAGCATAGTGTGATAGGTGAATTTTGAATCAAGTCCCAGAGGGATATCTTTGCGAGAGTATTCTTAAGTTGGTTAACAAGATCATACTCTTTTCCACTTTGTGAAGGAAAACCAAGGGCACTAGGCAAGATAGAATTAGGCATTGGGAGGGATGTTGAAGGTGTTTGTATTGGTTGCAGATTGTTCCTAGTGTTGTATGTATGAGAAATGATATTGTAACTCAGTTGCTATGAAACATTGTTCTTGGGTGGTTCGATAATAAGGAAAGGTTTGTTTTAAAATTGTAGTTTTTGAGAGGGTGGATAAATGATAAGCTTGGGCTCAGGAGGGTACTCCAAGGGGTATCTAATCTGCATAACCTCAGAAGAATTATCCTTATTTTCATGATCTCTTAGTGAAGAGAAGACTAATTTTACTTTATCATCTTCATCTAAGGATACTTTGTCATTATTGTGAATGTTATAATGTTCTTGCATCATTATATCCTTCATAGGAGAAGAGTTTTTACAACTAAAAACTGGATGTTCTTGACATTCAAGGTTTGGTTCCTCCAAAATAAATTCATTGCAAGTAAGGGGGTTATCAATGGTTGGCTTTTCTTGTTTATCAATAGTGGGGATATTATGAGAAGGCTCTATTTGATTGTTATGATTGTTCATGACTTTATCCTTTTTTTTTGAGGTATCATTCTCTTGTGTTATACCATCTACCCTAGTAGGAGAGCTTATAAGATGTTCATCATATTCCAAAGTAGCTTCATCACAAGTAAGGGAGGCATCAAGAGAAGGACAACTGTGATTACCAAATAGATTGTTCCAAATGGTAGGAGCATTAGGAAAGGGGGGAATGAGATTCTCATGACTTGATAGGTGCTTCTTCTAATACCAACCTATCTTCTTTGTATGGTGGTGGGATATTAGGAGGAAAATTATGGCTATCTATGATATCATCAGCTTTTGCTAAAACATTCTCACAAGAAAGGGATGAATGGAGACTAGGTAAGGCGATGTTTAGAAATGTTTCTATGATCTCATCTTCTTGTTTTATAATATCTTCCAAAGGGGGAGGAGGATAGGGACAATCAAGACTCTCAATTCTTGTATCTTCTTTCACCAAGATACCTTCATCACTAATAGGAGAGGTATTGGGAGAAGAACATATATGATTGTTATGATTTTCTACACTACCATCCTCACCTATGGGAAATGTAATATTAAGGATTGTATCAATGGTTTCATGAAAGATAGTAGAAGGATGACTAACATGTTTCTTAATGACCTCATTGGTGTATTCTATATTGAACTCATAAGAGGGGATGTTGTACTTATGCAATCCATTTTAACCATATCAAAGCCACATCTCTTGAAAGAAAATGTGCTACCAAGGAAGAGTAAAGAAATTGCAATGCAATGACTTAAAGTGAAATGCAATTTTTAGATTAGAAACAAGGTAATTTGCTGATTACACTATGCAACAACATGAAAGATGAAATATTGTAAATGCAAATTTGGAATTGAACAATGCATGGAATGAAGCACTTTAAGCTAGATTTAGTAAAATGCATGAAATAGAAAGTCAACCCACTGAAATAGATAAGCAATGGAAGCAAACATAAGCATAGACAGCAGATTTAAACCCTAGAAACAACATATTCAAACTCAATAGGGACTAAGACACCAATAAGGGCATCTTGGTCCTAGTGAACGAATTTGGAGGGTCTAGAAAGTGGAGCAGAAAGCACACAAATTAGACAGGGTTCTGAGCTAGAAACCCTGAGAGGGACTAAGACACTAGGAATGGCATTTTTGTGCTAGTGGAGGTTTTTTTTAGAAAAGCAATAAATTTCGAGTTGTTAATAGTGTTCCCAAGTTTCCTACCCAGGGACCTGATGTTTGGAAATAAAAAATTGTACAAATGAATATAAGAAAAAAAAAAAACTAGTGACAAGCAATTGGATGGAAAGTTGAATGCATTTTTTGTCAATTTTGGATGAAATAAGAATGTTTCTAAATTTTACAATTAAGATGATGAATAATGAACCTTTCAGTTTTTGGATGAAATGAAATGATGCAAGAAAGAAAAAATGCAACCTATATGCATTTTCACTAATGCAAATATAAGAAACCCTAGATGCACTTTCACTAAATATGAGAAACCCTAGATGCAATTTCACTAATGCAAGATGCAATGCAAGAATGAATTCAACCTAGATCTAGGGTCTTAATGAAATCCAAATCATAAAATGAATGCTCAAAAATGTTAGGTTAACGAAAATGAATAATAAGAAAATGGGTACTTTATAACCTAGGTCATAGAACACCACTATTCTCCTATTATCATTCAATAATGTCCTAGGAACCCTAATTGGATTGACTGTCAACCTCATAAGGTGAGTCAATTCTCAACAAGGAGGACCTAGGAGGAGGTTCTTTAAACTTTTAGGGGTTCACCACCAAGCAAATGCTTGGAAAAGACAAATGAATATTCAACTCACAAAAATAAAGTAATGTAAACCAAATAAAGAGATCAAATGACAAAATTAAACCATAATAAGTTAGGGGGTATGTACTAGGGAAGTCTGGAGATTTTGTGAGGATTTTGGAAATGCAAAAATGTTGTGAAAATATGTTGAGGACTAAGACGCCATTACTATTGTGTTAGTCGCACTGCTAATTTTCAGGGGAGATGCAAAGTCTTTGGATGATGGAACAAAATCTGAAAGAATCTCTAAAAAAGTACCCCTGGGAGGACTAAGATGCCCTTAATATTGCCTTAGTCCTGTTTGGAATTTCTGAAATCTCTTAATGTGGTCCTCATCTCCCAGGTCTGCACTTGCTTCTTCTCGGATTTGAGGTCCTCAAACTTCCAAATCTGGCTTGTAGGTGAGTTTCCATGAAGATGACAACTTTGGCAATGCAACTTTGCAACTTTTCAATCTTGCTCACCAAATGATCTTCAACCCTTCAACCTAGATTTTCAAATACAAACACATAAGAGAGGGGAAACTTGTTGATTGTTAGTAAATGGGGATTTTTCTTGGTCAAACCTCTTGTAGGTAATTAAACCAAATGATGAAATGAAGCATGAAACATGAAATATGTAAATGAAATCATCTTGGATGATGTCTTGTGAAGAAAATATACAATCTACCATGTGGTGGCCATGAAGAATGCAGATCTTGGATCCTTGGATTTGATGTGAAAAATTGGTGTAAATAGATATTCAATGCTACATCCACAATCTTAGGTCAACAACATGAATGGATGCAGTAAACCCTTGACATGATGCTTGATGAACTTCTCTCTAATGCATAAGCTTTCCTGAGGAATTGATATTTGAATGCTTGTTACCAAAATGAGTGGAGGAACCTTGTATTTATACTTATCCATGCTTAATATTTTGAAATTACACCACAACAAACCGACATATGAGATCATTAATTAAAGGAGGCTAAATCTTGCCAAGATTTGAAATTAAATCCTGAAAACAAGCCAAGGAGAAATAAGACGCCCTAGGTGGTGTCTTAGTTCCAAGGCTAAAAACTTGGGGCACAAACTCCAAAAAGGGACCTTTTCAGGTACATTCAAAATTAGGGTCCCAAGACCCATGGAGGACAAAGATGCCCTAGGTGGCGTTTTAGTCCCAGTCCACAAATCAAGGACATACAGTCATAGTCATTAAATGATCATTTATCTTTTGATGTTTTTCGGGATTTTCCATAAAAAAATATATAGTTTATTAGGCTTGTGGATGCAAAATAAGACCAATTAAAACATAAATAGGGATAAATAAAGCAAGATGGACCTAAACAAGTGTGAAAATGCAAGGGTATGAATTTTAATACACTACAATCATTAAGAGGACTATTGAAGATAATCAGAGAGCATGGCATACTAAGTTGAAATCATCTCTATGGGTTGATAGAATTACTCCCAAAAGGTCAATTGGGAACTCCCCTTACATGCTAGTTGAGTTGGAGGAGAAGAGAAATGAGGCTATGAAGTCTATGGAAATCCACCAAGTGCAAGTCAAAAGGCCTTTTGACAAGAGAGAAACCCCTAGAATTTTCAAAGAAGGGGATATTGTCTTGAAATGGGATAAGTTAAAGAGCAATATTGAAAAGAACTCCAAGTTTGATTCCTTTTAGACTAGGCTATACATGATTATGGAGAGCAAACAACACAATTCCTTTCAGCTTTCCAAGTTGGATAGAGAAATGGAACCAATCCCAGTTAATGGGATTCATCTCAAGCACTGTTTCTAAGGTGCTTTAAGCCTTTTGTACATATTAGAGTGGGTTTTTTTTTTGGAGTCCAATAAGTGTTGGTGGACATGTTTTGTCAAGTTTTGTTTTCCTCCGAGAGTAGGTTGCACATTTGTTTCCAATTTGAGTCAGTTTAGAGTAGTGGTTTCAGTTTGCTTTCCTAGTTTTAGTGTCTTGCAGCTATTGTCTGGTCTGGTTTTGAGTTGTTTCAGGTATCTTGTTGACTCCATGCCCAATGGATAGGTTAAGGCAACTAGTCCTAGAGTTTTAGTAGGAAAAAAATTTGTAGAGGTCGTAAAAAATTCTTAGCCTATTTTCGCCTATGGCTTAAGTAGCCTTTAGTAGCATTTTTTGGAAAATCAATAGGTTTTGAGTCTAAGGAGCCATTTATTAAATCCATGACAAAAACTCATTAAGTTTTTAAAGAAAAATCCAAAAGGTGAATTAAAAAGAGCTTATATTAGTAAAATTTAAGTGAAGCTTTGACCAAGTCTCAGATGCCAAGTATGGGAAAGAAAGTTTTCCGCTTGTATTTATGAAGACCCAACTAGGACAAACCTAGGGTTTTTTTCAGTTTAGTATTTTGAAGGAGTCCAAGGGAGGTTTTTCCATTGTGTAAAAATAGCAGTTGGTTGTTCTATTCTATACCCATGTTGCATGGACTAAGAAGGAGCATGGCATGTTGTAGATTGTGGATAAAGTGTATGTCATGTTGCAAATGCTTGTGAAACAGAGATTCAAACAACTTAGTCATCTTTTCCATGTGTTCTAAGGGCCTCTTGAAAGGTAGGGTGTTATATTGTTTCGGCTGTAGACACTTTCATGAGGTTTTGCTTCATTTCTTACATCCCTATTCCAAATGTTGAATCTGAAGGAAGAGTTTTGTCAGCACATTTTCTTAAAAGATTCCTTAGCTATTGTTCAAATCATTTCAAATGCCTCTTGTTAATAGCTTTAGTTTTCGTTGTGAGTGTTGGAGGTATAGTGTATTGGGGCTTATAAGAATGCAGTCCTTAATGAGCAAGATAACATAGATTTTAAGAGAAATAGTCTACAATGAAAGGATAAGACAGTCCTAAAGCAATGATTCAAGGGGAAAATTTAGACTTAGGATGTAGAAGGCAGTGGCAATGATATGTGCTTGGATGATAGTACAAGAAAAGGATATGATGTTTAATAGAGTTCTTCTAAGATGTATTCAAACATGACATTGATAGTCGTATCAAAAGGAGCCTTGGAAAAAATAGAGCCATGAAGTATATCAAATATTTTGAATGGTTTTGAAGTAAAAATTTGAAGTAAACAAGCCCTAAAGTTCCCACTATAGAGTGTCATGATAAGATTATTTATTGTGATAGTAAATTTAAAGTCTTAGATCTTGAAATGAAAAGATGGATCTTGTAAAAGATAAGCATGATATGACTGTCTTATAAGATCTAAGGGATAGAAAAGGGGTCTATATGTGAGCTTGGATCAAGGGACGGTCAGACTCAACAGGGAAAACTTTTGAAAAAAAGGGTACTTGAATAGTTATTGTTGCTGATGGCACCTTCATATTTTGCAAATTTGAAGTGTTTATATCTTTTCAATGTGTCGACAGAGCCTAGGCCTGCTTCCTATCAAATATTCCCCGAAGGCCCTCTTTGTCGATTAATATTTTTTAATTTTGAGCTCATCTTGCAAATCCCTTTAGTAGAATTTTTTTCGGTACATATGGTAACACGCTTGTTCATTTTTGCGCCCCCTGGATGATTTTTGATGGGTTAATTAATGCTTTGCTGACTACGACCAGGCCAAATTTGGTGGTCCAAAAATTTCAAATTCTAAAGAAAACCCATTTCTCATTTCGGTCTAAAACATTGCTAGCTCCATTTTCATAAAAAACGAAGGTCATTTGATACATTATTTTAATGTATTTTAGGTGTGGTGAACACATCCCAATGGCCAATTTACAAATGGGGTACCTTATTTTTTATGGTTGGGCGAAGTTTGATTTAAAAACCATGTTCTAAATAATTGATCCTGACTACATGCAAAAAAAATTGGCTCCATGGGTCACCATTTGTGTACAGTGAAATTTCTTCATTTGGCCTACAAATATAATTAAAATTTACATTTTTTCTAATGTTTCAAATGCTTATGCTTAAAATATTTTTGAATATTTTAAACATTATGCAAATGTAAAAATGCATTTAGGGAAAAATGAAATGTATATACAAATATTTTTTATGAGAGCAAGTTTAATTCTTGCTTCTCATTGGTCCAAACACGACACTCACAACACACGGAAATTCCATGAAACTCCATTGAGAATCGTTGAAAGATAGTGGAAAGGGAAAATGTTACAACAATGCAATGTTTCCAGTGATGAGTTCTTCATTTGGCAGATTCGTTTTCATTGGCAGAGTTTCCAAGGCACGCCAAATTCTATTGCTAGTCGCCATAACCGATGAAGAAGTGAAATTATTTCAGCAATGATCGATGGCCATCGCTTATCTTTGTAATGATTTTCTTTTTGAAATTGCTTCATCAATGGAGCGATGGCATCGCTCATCACTGCAATGAGTTTTTTTTTTTTAATTATTTCAGCGATGGTAAAGGAGGAAACATTTGAGGCACGTGAACAACATTTGGGGCAAATATAATAACAATATTTTCAAAAGTTTATTGTAAAGGGAAATTAAATTCTCAATTTCTATTGGTTGTTGAGTCTATGGGGAACCTTTGAATCTTCACAGAAAATTTCTCACAAAAGCTACATCGAAATGGAGGAAGATTATAGTGATGGTCAAGTTCAAGTGATGGCTACAAACAGAGCATATTTAACTGCAAATAATTTCTAATCAATGGTGGACAGGCATTCAGAAATGGAATTTCACATGGAAGAAGGGGAAAAAATGTGATTTATTGCAGCCATTTTCTTATATCTGGGCACAATTTTTAGGCACCATGAATAACAAAGGGAGCTGAAAACTAAAATGTAATCACGTTTTTTTGTCTTTAAACTGAATTTTAAACACATGTACATCATATAAAATGCTCTTTTATGCCCCAAAAAGATGCTTCAACCATTTCCATTACCTGGGAAGTATTTTTAGAGAAGTTTTTAATGTTTTTGAGTGCCTGGTAGTGACAAAAATGACTGAGATAAGGTGAAAAAGGTTAAAATGCAGCATTGAAAAGCATTTTTAAATAGCTGGGTAAATGGGCTTTCACCTAGAGGTTAATATTTTTCACTGATAAGTGAAATTAGAGCTGGCAATTTGGTTTTTACATGCAGATAAAAGATTTGCACAAAAATTGCAAGTGAAAGCAAGCAAAATGAAGGGAGTGGGAAAGCAAAATGCAAAAAGGGCTTTCCTTCAAGTTGAAGCGGTTATTGATCTGAGGAACTAAATTGTGCCTGTTGTCAACAGGGATGTGCATTTGGGGATTCTTTGTTTTCTCTTAAATCTATTTTTTTGTTTCATTTTGGGGGAGTTGCTCGTTCTTTGGTCTCATGGGAATACTCTTTTGTAATAGGGTCCAAAAATAAATAAGTGTTGGTTTCAGTTTTTGGAGTGGTTTTGAGTCATGTAATGAAAAATTTATTCACAACATTGTCATATTTGGGTGTAATTGACAGTATATTCTAAATTGGTTGTCTTCGTAGTGCATATTGTATGAATTATGAATATGAATACTCAAATATTGTTATTATTTTTCCTCTTGTCTTTCCTTGAGTGTATGTTTTGTGTTATTACTTTCATTCAAAGAATGAATTAAATTGTATTAATATAAACATAGGCTTATGCAATTGTGTACTTGGATCATTAAGTATGTTTGGTAAAGTTTCTGATAGCAATGGTGTAAGGTATCATCTAGTAGGCTAGGTTATGATAGAATAAATATTGTGTTGAATTTTGAATTGCATGGTTTAGGTGACTCCACCCTGGAATATGGTACTAGTCTTTTAATGTTACAGTTTCCTAGGACTGTTGTGGCAGCTATAATTTTAAATCAACTTTAATTTCCTATCTCAGTATGATTGTGTGTGTGGAATTTAATAAATTACATCTCTCTTGTTTAATTTGGACATTTCCACATGAAGGTCAACTAAACCTTCAGGGTATTCTGTCTGTTAAGCATATAAAGGATAATTATTTGTCTATAGTGTTCTAGGTACTTTGACACACAAGAGTATCTATAAGCATATTGTCAGGATCACCCTCCCAGGTTTCACAGAGCCTGAAGTGTAGGGGAGAAAGGGTTTTAATTCAATCTCATGTTTGTTGGCCAAATCTCTCTTTGAATCTGACCATTAGGCCTAACAAACCTTTACGATTCAAGTGGATTGTAGATTTGGGAACCCACAATTGTAAAGGGTAGTACCCTGTTATGGATAAGACAGTGTTATAGTGACCTATAGCAAAGGAAGACAACATAACATACAAATACCATGAAGGGGTAGATGACAATGTTAAAAGGGTTGCACGGTTACAAGAAGGAATTATAAGGACAACATCAAGCAGAGGGATGATACCATATGTAGACTATACAAGTCAACCTTTCAAGGTATAATCGTATGTCACTACAACACAAGAGTAGCCTTTTAAAGAGGTCGAGTTTAAACTATACAAATAACCATGAAAGAAAGGCAATATTTATGACTATCATTTGAAGGATAAAACAATGATAGTGGCTATGCATTAAGATTCCAAGGAGAACAGTTGGATATGTGTCAAATCCTAGGTGTCATATACATGAAGGTAGATAGAGCATGAAGACCTTTAGGATTCTCAAGCAACATCTCTGAGAAAAGATAAAGGGACTGCATAGGATTGTGGAAAAGCATGGTACAATATATTTACATTAAGTCAGTCAAATAAAGGATAATGACTATTTGTACACTAATAAAATGGGCAGTTTTATGCTTGAGAGTTTGTTGGGTTGTGAAGGAAAGTGGTAATTTACTGTCAAGAGGACTATGCTAAGGACAACGGATCAATGATAAATGACAAAGTATAGTCAGTAAAAGAGTGCTAAGATAGTCTTGTGATGAATTATAAGGATAAAGGACAGTATTGTATCAATGTACGGTGTCTAAGCAATGAGAAGGGAAATGATAGATATAGTTTTGTGTTTGGTAGTTTTTAGACTTTAAACAAGGAATTCATGATAAGATAGCTTATTGCAAGCCTCAAAAACTAGTGATAGAGAACCTTTCATGATATTTTTTTGCATAAGAGAGGTCTTTCATGACTATAGTAGTCAAAAAGAGCACTGTTAAGACATGGAAGTAGCAAACTATGAAGAGTCTAAGGGGAAACAAATGGTGCTAAATCCTATGAAGTTAGTCCTCATGATCATGAACATGAACATAAAATGAAGAATATTGATGTTTGTGAGAAAAGTAAGTCTTTATGTAGTTCAATTTATGAGAAGGCGGTGACTTTTAACTCAAAGGATAGTGATATTTGAAGAAAACTTTCAATACAATCTAGAGAAGGAAGTGAACCCTTTGATTCATAAAGGAAACCTACAAATGGAGAGATCTCCTTCAAGGTGACTATTGAGGGAGTAGTTCAAGTGATAGTAGGTAAAGAGGCAACCCTTAAAGCTATAGAAATGCAATGCAAGAGGAGTAGCCATAAGGCATAATGAAAGGAAATTTAGAAGGTTATGAGGTTTACGGATAACTTCAATTTGGGTAGCATATTCTAATTAACCAACCTTTCAATATGGTGCAACAACATGATAAGCTTTCCTTAAAAAAAATTGAGCAAGATAGTAATAACATTGTAGAAAAAGCATGAAAGCCTTGGTGATCTGCACAGTCAATAGTGTCAATCTTCATAAGATAACTCAATCTTCACACTAAACCAATGATGGTTATCAAAAAAAAAAATTGGTGTATCTTTCTATGCATGCTCCAGAACTTGTTCATTCGATTGGTTCCACGCTCCAGACCTTTGTTCTTGCATTTTGACACATCTTTCAGTGGTGCTCCGGAAGTAAGTGGGATCTAAGTGAAGGATAAGTATGATACTTAGTTACTATTTTTTAAAGGGGGTTATTAGACACATGTGGATAAGGGTCTTAAAATCATTTATGAAGAGGTTGAGTAGTTTGGACTTTTATGAGGAGTTAAGGGACAATAGTTGGAACTTTTGAAAGCAATAATTGTAAGAATTAAAGGAGAGTGGGGCAACTAGGAGAGAGGTTGAGAGCATCTAGGAGGTATTTTTGCACAAAAATGGATAGCTATAGGTATTTGAAGAAGATTTGAAGGTATTCAAGGTAGTTTATTGAGTGGTTTGAGCTTCTTTTGAGCAAGTTGAGAAAATAGAGGGGCAGTTGCAAATATCTAAGGAGTCGTTCGACCCTATTTATGGGCAATTGAGAGCATATAAGAGCAGATTTAAGACTTTTAATGATAGAAGAGGTCAAGGGAAGGCTTCTTCAAAAATCTAACACCTTTTTGGAGCAGTTTAAAGGGTTGAAAAGTAGGCACTATTGTTTTGGACGACCAAAGGAGATTGATTCAGCAAAATGGAGTAAAAATTTATCCTTTTCTACCAAACACATTTTCCTATCTTCTAGAAAGTTGTTGCATAAATATAAGGCTCATCTTTCAGGTTTTTTTTAGTTAGTTCTTGCATTTGTTTTGCTGTAGGTTGTAACTTTGAGTTCTTCTCAACAAAAGTCACTATATTGTAACTCAAAACCAGTTAAGCATATGACTGAATTTCATTCATGTAATTTGAATTTTCATGTAATGAAGACAATCTATTTTGGATCAACACTTATGTAATACTTCTTTGGCATCAATTTTAGTTCAAATTTTTCCTTTTATGTGGCCGATTATATGTGTTTATTGGTTCATTTTTTTGTGTTTTATTCTCGAAACCTCAAAATATGATAAAAAAAAACACTTGTAAATAGATTCAAACATATTCAAACAAGTTACTAAACTGTGGAAAAACTTATTGGACTGTTTTAGTTGCGAAATATGTCATTTTCCTTCCAAAACATCATCAATTGGTGCCCTTTTTATGAAATATTGATGGGTGATATGTTAAAAGACATAGGTTGTGCAGTAGAACTTCTTTTAAATCCATTGTAAGTCCATAACAACAAGTTATAGGTTTGAGAAAACAATTTGGTGCATCACCTAGTTAGTGATAGTTAATCATTTCCAGGAATTTTAAGTTATTTTTAGTCTCTTTCTTACCCTTTTCCTTCAAAATAAGTAGGATTGATCAAGTTCTAGGTGATCAAGTGAGAGGAAGCAACCTTGTCTAGAGGTTCACTCCAAGTTTGAGGAAACCCATAGGCCTAGGAGTGTTCCCATGTATCAACAAGTAGTTGAGTTGATAGCTTAGCTTTGGGTGCATACATTGTTGATAGCAGTTAGTACACATAAATTGCCAAAATATTCTTCTAACACATGAAATATTTTTCTAATGGTTGGTCTAGTCAAAAGTAGCCAATGAGCTTTGAAATCATGATCTAGTTTCTAAAGTACTAAATTTCACTAAAAAAATGCCTCTATATAATGGTAAACCATAATTATTGCCCTTAAATTTCTCCCACAAAATAATCATTTTGTGTAGGAATATTCTAGAGTGAATTTTTTAATTATTATTGTTGGTGCACTATTGGGGTGATGAAATAGTGGTGAGTGATAGAGGAAGGATACTTAGGTGGGATCAAAATGGGGAGTGCCATTGAGCAAGTGATCACAGATCCTGCAAGTGTTATACTTGCACAAAATAATGTCATGCCTATGTAGTTTGCACTATATAATACATAAATAAATGTTCTAAATTAAAAAAAATGCTTCCCCTATATAGATGATGTACAACAAGTGCAAAGTATAGAAATCAATGGAGATCAAGGGATAAATTGATGTAGAATTTGTATAAAAGTTGTATAGATCTATACTAACTATATAAAATTTTGGATGACCTCTTCCTCTCAAAAACTAAAAGTTTCTCTATTGTGAAAAATTAAAAAAAAAATCAATTTATATTCAAATTCATTTATCGGCCCCTTTGAATGCAATGGTGATGTTCGTTTTCATTAGGATGCACCATTTGAAACTTGATACCCATTACTCTCACAAATTCAAGCCAATTTAGGAAGAGATTTGTAATAAGGATTTGATGCCATGTTGGGGCAATCAAGATCACTTGAAAGATAAAAATAGTTCTACAAATGAACAATATGAAAATATTTAGATCTAATTATCATATGCAACAACTTTTAAAATACATGAAATAGTCTTGCATATAACTTAGGCAAGGACAATGAGGTTAGAAAGTAGGAGTGAAACTCTAACTACCCCTCCAACAATGAAACATGTGTAGGACTCTATGGACAAGTGTTGGGACATGTGGTGAGTCCACATGAGGTGACACAAAAAGTGATATGTCTCCTAAGTGAGATTAAGAATAGTGTGAATAGGACCTTCCTAGATAGGATACAATCTAACTAGTTTGACCAGTAATAACTATTACCACACTAGTTACAATTTATTTTCCAAACTTATAATTGGATTAAAATATACCCCCAAAACTAGCAATTCCTCGTTACAAATTTTTAATATGGTTTCAATTTGACCCCAAACATGTTTTCTAAATACCTATTCTAGATATCTATAATGATTAAAGAACCAAAATTATAAATCATGAATCAAGCTTTGGATCTTACATAACATCAAATTTGACTTCAAGGAATTGAGATCAATTTCCATCTTCTGTAGTAACCATAAGATTGCTAGACCACTTGAAGCAATAGTAGCACTAGAAAATACTCTTTCATTTGGATAATTTTTCAACAAAGCATTAGTGAATTCTTAATTATATTTTATTTTGAGTATGATAAAAATATTAGAATTACTTTACTATATTTGATACTTAATTAAGTGTTATCTTTTAATGATCTATGTTCAAAATATTACGAAAATATTTTATATATAGATAAATTCATACATTATAAGAAAATATTATTCACTAAAAAATAGTGAAAAGTGTAAGAAACACTTTATTAACAATTTAAAAAAAAGCTATATCATTAAGAAAGAGTCTTCATAGAAAATTTTGCAAATTATTAGTTTGTATTATCTTCATTATCTTAATATTTTTCATGCTTTAATTAAGAATTTGTTTCAAATGTTCATTTGCAAGGTCCACTTAGGCCAAAAAAGGAGATACACTATTACGTTCTCACCTTAGATTATTAGCTTTTAGATTGGCCAATGTTAATGTAAATAAGATGTGGACATCATATATTTTCTGTATATTTAGACATTGTTAATTTATTTTAATGATATATATGGACACCAATAGTTCTAGTTTGACATGCGATTAATTTCATCAAGGGTTTTATCTACCTTCTTAAATTTTGTGATTAATTGACAGGTTATGGTAAATTGATTGAGTTTAAATTGTTTGGCCTACAAAGTAGTGTTTCCCATATAAATTTATTCTTATGTCTAGGTATTTAAAAAAAATTAAGTGCTCCTTATTTTAATAGAAAATAGTATATATTGTGTATTGTACTACATGATATAAACAATGTTCTACTATTATTTGTGTTGTTATCCATGAAAGATGTGTTCCATTTGATTTTTGTATGTATCAATATCTTATAGAATGCGAAGCACAATTTAAACATTCTTAAAATCATCAACAATTGAAAAATTATTACGTAGTTTAGGAAGAGTAATTGACAATCAACTGTTGGGTAGATGAAAACATAGATTGACAGTATTATGTTAGAACTTGTGAAATAAAAGCATGATATACATTGCTATCATGATCAATAAAATAAATAATGTAGAAAAAATAATCTACTCTTGAAATAAAGACCCCAATAGATTGAATGGAAAAAGATAAAGCTTGAGGAAAATAGTATAAATTATGAACTAAATAAAAATAGAGAAGTATTCATGAAAACAGTTCAACCATTGCATTTCTCGGAAGAACTTAAAAGTCTGGTAAGAAAAATCAATATTGACAAAACTCAATTTTATGCGTATGGGCTGCTGCAACTTAGTTCCTAAAGTTTGTCAACTTATAAAATGAGATTTCAAATTGTTGGTTACATGTATAAGATACAATATTTTTGCAGTCAATAATTAACAATTATAATAATTGTTAGCATCGTTTTCTATTTATAAAATATATTCTTTTATACAATAACAAGTCCCATGGAAAGAAAAAGCTGGAATGACATTACTGACATTTATTGAAACTCTCAACTTTTCTAACAATGCCCCATATCAAATTTTGTTAGGACATACTTTGGGTTAGAAATTTAACTACCGTTACATTTTTAAAGTTAGATATGACAACATACTAGTATTTATGGGAGGAGATACTATTTGTACTAATTACAAATTTAATAGAGTTGTTGGATCAAAAGACTTTAAATTTTTTCAATCAACATCAAATTCAAAATTGAAAAATATTATGATTATTGAATTATTTATATAAGAGAAGAAATATCGTTATAATCCATCATATAATAATATTTGAAATCTACATTTTATCTATAAAGTATATTTTTCCACACAATAAATCTTACAAAATTACATAATGTGTGTGACTTTAGAAAAAATGGAAAGGGAAAGTTTGAAATGATATGACTAACTTATATAAGAATAGATGTTCGATTTGATGTGTAATTTTGTTTATAAAAACATTAGTTTTTTATTAAGGGATAAAAATCGTCTTGAAGGGCCCCTGAAACCCTGATACATTAAAGCATAAAACATTAAAACATCAGCGAGAGCATGGAAAAATGTTTGCAAAGCAAACCAATAGCACACAAATGACAACAAAAAATAAATAGGCTAGAGTAGACCACTTAATGGAATTTTAGGGTATCAATTACTTTCAATTCCCACACATAAAATTTGTGTTGAAGGTTCATGAACTCAATTAGGTCATTATTTTCAAGTTCAAATAATTTTGCTTTTCTAACCCTTGTCCTTGTGCTAGGTCCAACAATGGGTTCCATGTCCTTAATTTACCCCTATTCAAGCACTTTTTGCTTGTCAATTATAATTTTGAACCTTGTGGCACTATTCCTTATGGTGCATTCACTTACCTAAATAATATTTTTCAAATTTTATTTTATAAATTGAAGATATTTTTCTAAGGAAGTGAGTCCATTTTTTCCTTGTTCTCATTTTTCATAACCACCACCACACTTTTTTGATTAGCCAAATCTTCCTCAAATTACTTTATTTTCTAGAATCCCTCCCAATCCTCAAGGATGGCCTCATCTTGTTCCTTGGTAGCAATACTTTGACCACCAAATTTATTATATATATTGTCAAGAATGATATTAAAGAAATTTATCTAAATAAAAGATCATTGGTCATGCATGATGTGATTTCACAACCATCGTTGTCATTCCCAACATCCATGCCAGCTACTCTCAGTTGGAATATGTGAACACCAACTTCATAAAATCATCCTCCACCTTCAATTTAGGGTCAAGAATGGTAGGGAAAGGTATCCTAGGTTTAGGTTCCATGAGCTTCACATAACTACCCTATTTCAAACATAGGGCAACATGTCCCTTATTAGTTTCCATACCTGTACTAGGCCCTCTATACAATCAACCTCTTTTTCCATAGACATCTTCAACCCAATAGTACTCTCAAATTCCCCCTCAACACAATGTTTTCCTTTTGATTTTTTAAGGGAGGTGGGAATTTTTGTATAACAATTGAAATAATGAGAGGGGGGATGAATCAATATTCCCTAAAATTCATCAACTTAAATGTGCATTCAAAGCATCTCATTAAACTTGTAGAA
The DNA here is from genome assembly GCA_007258455.2 of Sequoia sempervirens. Taxonomy (NCBI): domain Eukaryota; kingdom Viridiplantae; phylum Streptophyta; class Pinopsida; order Cupressales; family Cupressaceae; genus Sequoia; species Sequoia sempervirens. The sequence goes on along the minus strand of VDFB02000008.1, from coordinate 111,478,051 downwards.
ATGGAAAGGAACAATTAAAGCATGCATCACATTAATCAACAAAAGAACACCAAATTTATGTGTAAAACCCTTAGAAGGGAAAACGATGGTGATGATTGGCTCACAATATATCATAACCATTTACAATAGATTAAAAATTTGGAGGACTCACTATCCAGAAAGAAAGGCTCACTACCATGGGCTCATTGCTTAGGAAGATGACTTCTTCAAGAATTATAAAAGATAGAATAATGGTTCACTGCCAGAGAATGAACTGCAAACAATGCATTTGCAACATGTTGAAGATATAGATCTAGTTAGGCTCTGAAAACTAACTTTACACACTTCATTATTCACAACTAACACCTTTCACACTTCACACTCACACAATCATCTCACACATCATCATACAAACACTGAATTATCCTTCTATATATTCATATATTCCAAAAACAATCATATCATCAATTAGGTTGTCCTAATTGGATGAAACATATAACATCATAACTTGTCGACCCAAAAATCCATCATACATACCTTGCAAAAGAAACCAAAACATGTTCTTCATAAAAATAGGTTGGCATGACCTATAATCACCCCAATTAATCTACTCCATACATAATTCAATACTGCATGACCCCAAAACCATTAGGTTAGCATCACACAACAAAACTAGTGAAGCAATAACTTAATCAACCAACAACTCAAACACACTTGCTCTTCTCCGGACTAAGTACATACTATTAAACTATCACTTCTATAATTCTATAATGGGTTTCCATCAATGACAACACCAAAAACCATCATGCTCATGTTGCCAAAAAATTCCCCCTTTGACATTAGGGGAAAAGGGTATCAAAAAGATACTTCTCTTCACTCCCCCTTACTAATATATTTACATGAAGGTATCCCCCCATATCTATGTTATCTACCTCCAGAAAAGACAAAATTGTACTACAACATCATCTACTAACTCTACATATGTATATTGAGATAAAAATTTGGCTATTGAATTCAAAAATGTACACCTTAAGTGGATGAGGGTAAAATACCTTGATATAATGCCTTAAATTTTGCTAGGTGTGCCTAATAATCCCTCTTGGAAAAGGCATTGGAGGTCTTCTTATTCTTCAAACCACACATGGAGGTCTTCCCCTTCCAAAGAACTTCACATTGATGGATTTTCCACAACCTTCTCTACATTGACCAAAAATTTAGTTAAAGATGTAAGCCTTACACTTACCATATCTCAAAGCTAACTATATTGCATTATGATCTTCTCTTTTTGTTCTTGTAATAAGAAGAGTTGACTATATAGATTTTCAATAATCACTCTAGTTTTTCCATCTCCATCATTCATTGAATTATATACACCTAAGGAATGACCAATTTGAGACTCAATTGAGTCAATCTAATCTTGTATGCTCCTTGTAGACAATGGCCACATTAAATAGGACTAAAAACAATTGTGTGGATTCCTCCAAATACTTTTGAACTTCCTTCAAGTTGTCCTACAACTTGGCATGTGTAGTGGCACACTTATCTGAGGAATCAATTAGTCTCTTATCATTCAACTTCTTTGCAAATTCCTTCTATATCTTCTCTTCCAAACTAGCAGAATACTCCTTAAAAGAATCTAGTAATAACCTCAATTGTTGTATACCTGACCAAGAAGTATCATTACATACTTTGGAATGCCTTCTTGCAATACCTAAGTAATAGCTTTGTCAACCAACTTCGTGCTCTTCCAATGAGTTTGAAGAATCTCCTTTCTTGTGGAGGTATGAAATACATCACCAAGTTGTATCTTATGTAGAGGGGAAATCTTGTCCAAGTCCACTTGACCTTGCTATATAGGAATCTACAACAATTATGCGGGAACCACTTATTGGAACTGCAATTGCATGCCTAAAAGATCTTTGAATGAATCTCCAAAGGTTCTGAAGGATTCACCACCTATTTTTATGCTTTCTTCTTCATTTTTATGACTCTTCTCCTTCTCTCCACTGCCAAAACTCTCTTCTGCATTCTTCTCAACTTTTGGAGGAGGAAAAGTTTCTTCTTTTCATGCTTCAGATATCTTCGAGGAATCTTTCTTATCTTCTTTACTTTGCTCAACACTTATCTCCACATTTCTCCACATCTAGAGGGATGCTATCTGTTGATGCGGATGTTAGTCACACATAAAAAAAATAAAATTCACAAAAAATTTTACCTCTCTTGAAAGAAAATCAAATTCTAAGATAGAATTTAATAATCCCAAGGCTCTGTTAGCCAGATCCTGACTGTCCTAGTTTTACTCAATGTTCATTGTGAAGCTATTTTTACAAAGGGACTTACACACTAGATACATGAAATAATGGTTAGATTATAAATATAATTGTTAATTTCACAAAATCAACCTTTAATTTGTGTTCAAAGATCTTTAATCTGAATATATTTAGTCATTTCAGAACACTTTCATCATCATATTTATAATATTCATGAAGTCAAAATATTTGCAACAATATTTCATGAATTTAAATTTCTTTGCTATCACTTAAGTAGATTTAGCTTTAAGAATTCAACAATTTCATAGAAAATAAAATATTTTCAATAAATTTCCATTCATTCATCTATTTTTTGGAACATTTTCAAGAATTTAAACATCTATTCTAAAATAAAGCATAAAAAATACTAAAAAATATAATTTCTCTTGGTTATTCTCAATGCATGCCCCAAAGAATTAACCAAATAAAAGAAAACAGATTATACTTCTCCAGATTGCTTCATAACTACATATAAAATGATACAAGCTTTTAAAGAGAGGGGTTTTAGTTTGGACACCACATAGGTTCTGTAAGCACCCATAAATGACGCAACACAGTCTTGTTCAGATGAACTAACAAAACCAGCTACAAAAGATTCATGAGATGGGTAGCTATCAAATTGGCTATGATATTCATTAATGTCTACGTGCATACAATTTTTTAGATCGAAATGATTCAAAAAACAAGAAAAAAGAACAAAACTTAGAGAAGTTTTGGCTCTTCCAAAATCCACAAATTTTGAACTTAAAATGAAAATAAGACAACATTTAGCATTTTATAGAGCATAAGCATTCATAAAATCAATTACAAATGATGAATTGTCAAGATTCATCCTCCAAAATCAATGGTAGCAGATTAATCTCTTCACATGGGTGATGTCAGCAAGTAGTCCTGCTAACAATCACATGAATTCCCTACAAAATGAACAATTGAACTTTATCAAATATCAAGTCATTTATAAACTTAATTGACATATACATTTAATTCATGACTTTAGAATTAAGTTTAGAAAATGCCTTAGTGTTTCCCAAACATCAAATAAGTCCAATTTTAATTTGTATTCCTGTGAAAATGTGATTTACTCATGTTTTAAACATTCATTTCCATATTTTTTAATTTAGAAAATTACCTCAAATGATTATCTGAGTTTTGTTCCTCGTCCTCTCAGCTTTCTAGATCATTTTTAATTTTTGAATTTTGTTAAGAAACGAGGGAGATATGGCCGTTTTTTGTGAAACTATTTTTTTTTTCAATTTGAAAATAGAGAACTCTTAAAAAAACAGGAATCCTTAAAAAACTAGAAATCCTCAAAAAATCGAGAATTAGAAACCTTTTGAAAAACTGAGAATCCTTAAAAAACCTGAAACCGAGAATCAGGAACTTTTTGATTTGAGTTTGCAAATGCATACCATTCTTTCAGTAACCCTATTCCCTACAAGCCATAACTTTTTTATTTTAAAGTATTTTCTAGTATATTTGCAGGATCATGATGGGCCAAAAAGTGGCGATATGATGGGTATGTGTAGGGTATGTGGCTGATGACTTTTTTTAACCCAAAATTGATGAAACGAAAAGGGTTTTTAAAGGAGATTCTCAGCTTTCCACCAATATAAATTATGCTTTACTTTGAATTTAATAAATAATTATTATTCATTTTCTATTTGAATTACACTAAAGTCCTGATTGATAGGTTGATTGAAAAACATCTATAGTTTTCAAACAATATCACATTTTTTGAGTCTGAAACATGTGTCAAATTCTATGGTTTGCATACTATAGGATTAAAAATAAAAATGAATTTCATGAAGTTTTGACCAAGTTAAGGTGGTCAGACATACGAGTTTTTATATTTTTTAAAAGTTGTAATAAAAATTTCATAATTAATTATTTGTACTAGGAAAAAATTACAAAAAAATATACATCACATCTGGACATGAGTCCTCTACCTATATCTAAAATCTTATAAAAAATATTATCATTTTATTCTAGTTAGGGTGGTCAAACAGACACCTACTTCTTATTTTTTCCCTGAAATTTAACTACTACTGCATTGAAATTTCAAATTTTCACCAAATACATTTTTATTGTTTTGAATAAACCTAGTAGTTTAGAAACTACATTCAATTTGTTATAGATTTTATTCTTACATATTTTTGAAATAATATAGATAACTTATTCAAATATTTACGTCAAGTTTCCTAACTCTGATTTTTCTAAATTTTTCGCAAGTTAAGGGCCTATTTTTTCCATGATGATCCTGCACATACCCTTTCAAAAAATTCAAAAGGAAACCCTCATTATTTTCTCGTGCTCTTTCCATCCATGATAAAAAAAATTAACTTTTTGGAAAATTTGAAAAAAACCAAGAACCGAGAGTTTGGTGCATAGTTTCTTCTCGTAAGATAAGAAACCTCTTTGAACCTGAACCCACTTATTTTCTGAGTATCCTCAAAAAATTCCAAAAATTAACTCATTGTTTTTAATGTTCTACCCTTTCATGACGATGTTTCAACCATTAAGAATACTAAATTTTGGATTTTGAACTTGTCATAGATTTCCAAGTGTTTTGACCATTAAGGTAACTAATTTTGAGGTTTGGTGGACCCAAAGAAACCATAGAGACTGCAAGGAAAGCCATACCTAAGCTAAAAAAAGAAGAGGGGGTCCTTATTTTTCCAAAAGGAAAAGGGGTGTGTTGTGAGACCACACAACACTATCTGTCATTATTTATTCTTGATACTCATGCTCATGCTCATGTTGCTCAGTGATAGGATCATTGCTTTCTAGGAGGATATATCTTGATGCATTTAATCTTCATCACCTTGAGGAGTGGTTGCCTTGTCTGCAGGCATAAATTTCTTTATTTCTACAATCTATCTTGATTGTTATCTCCTTTGTTTTCCTCTCCATCCTCTTGATTTATTCTAAGTCCTTCCCCATTAGGGTATCTACCTTGTGTTTGGTCATGAATTATTTTTCTTGCAATGAGAAAATCATATTCTTTATTAATGAGTAAGGGTTATTCTAGTTCTCTCCAGGGCTCATTTTCTAATCTTTTCTTCTTCTACCACAAATTTTTGTTTGTTGGCACAAGGTGAATCTGCAAGACTAACTATGTCATAGAAAAATGTCCCCTTGTCATTTTCATGGACTTTTAGGTCTTGTTTCATGGTGTTTGATATATTTTGCTCTAATTTTGTGTTGTAACATGGCTTGAACATGCATATTTAGGTACTAAAATTCAAATAATTATGTCTTGTGAAGGTGTTATGAAGTATTGTAAGACATTTATACACTTTTCTAGAGTCTATTCATTACAATTCACCTAAAAATCACCTTTTCATCACTAAAAAAGTCCTATTTTGAAGTGTTGTAAAGTCTTGTACCAAGATTTCACACTATTTATCCCTTTTTTATTCATTATTTGGTCCCTTTATGCCCTCATATGCTTTAATTAAGTGTATTTTTGAATTTTATCCTGATAAACAACATTAAACACAACATAATTCCTGACACCTATTTTTAGGTCCTAGGTGGGACCCATTTGCCATGGGTGGTGAATGAGTCCCCCTTGGCTCCAAATTCAAAAATTTTAAAATTTCCTTTCAGTTTTTTATTCAAAATCACTTGATGTCGGCCTCTGATGAGGTATGAATGGGTAACTAAGGCACAAGATTGTATAAATAAATGATTTTCACCTCATTTTACATCTCCTACAATCTCCTCATTCATTCAAACATCCAATCTCACATCTCTAGCATTTAAGCATCTTACAACGCCAATTCAAGCATTACTCAAGCACTTTGGAGCATCCATTGACATTACTTTAGACTTGCATTATCAAGTGTTTAACTTTTGTGTGTAGATTTAACAAGCTTTTTGGTGTTGAAGATTGACCAACAAGTCAACTAGGTGCTTCAAATCAAATCAAGTCTATTTCAATATTGGAGAAGGTTTTCTATCCATTTCCTACAGAATTGACTTCGACAACCAGACAATTAGTGATTTCCAGTTCTAGTGTTGTAGAGTTGTCTCTTGATTTTTCAGAATTTTGGGAGAGGACTAATTTTCCACTAGTGGAGAATGAGTCCCACCTTAGGACTGAAAATCTGAATTTTGTTAGATTCAGGATCCCGACTATTAGAAACTAGTTTCTAACACTTTTTCACTAGTAGGAGGACTAATTCGCCACCATGGGAGAATGAGTCCCATTGCGAAATTTTTATAATTTCAGTCAGTATTCACAACATTCCAAATTCATCAAATCTTTCTCTGGTGCACTCTGTTTCATCCTGTTTCTTTCTGTTATGCATTATTTCATCTTTTAGTTCATTAAAATCATTGGTAGACATGTCCAATTGTTCCTTTGGCTATGATCCTAATGACCTTGAAGTACCACATGCTCCTTTAACTCCTCATGATTGTCCTCGTCATGAAGTAGACATCATTGGAGAAGATGATGGTAGCATGAACAAGTTCTACAATGATTACCTTGATAACTTAGAAGCCAATGCAACCTTTTATCCCTCCATGAAGTCACAAGATCTTCCTACTGTTGCACCTCCTGATCACTTTTCATATTTACATCCTTAAATCAATGTAGGACCTAAGGTTCCTCCCTCAAGTGGACCTTGTTCCTCTAACCAACCACATTCACAACCATTTTACAATCATAAAGTCACAAACACTCATATCAGCCTTAAAGAAACATATGGTAAAGGCTTCACTATTCTAAGTAAACAAGGTTGTGACACAAAACATGAACATGACATTCATCAACTTCTTGAACAACAGTCAATAGATGCACACATAGCAAGACTAGGATATCAAGATCATTTTTATCTTGATAGACATCCTTTTCAACCTAGGAGACTTCAGGATGCTAGTATAGTGATCTTGGATGCTCCTCCTGACTTAAACATTCTCCTTCCACATGAGCAAATATCATACCCTTCTATTGACAAGGATGGTAGGATCCAGATGGGTCCTCTTCCTCCCATTCAAGAACAAGGAGAATCTACAAAATGAAAACGACCTTACAAACTAAAGAAACTCAAGTTCCCTACACATCCTCCACCTGAATGTGAAAGGAGACTTCAACTACTTTTAAACAAAGGTCTTATACTTTTACCACCTATGAATAGCTTGGTTATTCATCCTAAAGACTCTAACATACCATTTTGAAAATATCATCACATCCTTGGACATCAAATAGAAGAATGTTAGACATTGAAGGACATACTGGATAAGTATCACTTCACTAATACTAATTGTTTCCCCCTAATACCTTAAAACAATCTAAACCCCTTTGTCATGCCATAGTTGTAGAACTCCTTATTCTCTCTATTGCATGATCCTTTCCCATCACCCACCTTGCCTCATTCTTTCCTTTACACTTTGTGGGGGGAAAGAATTTTTCAGCCTTATCCTTGTAATGCATTTGCATTTTTCTCTTAACTATGTTATTCCCTTTCCGCTTAACCATTTAAGATTGAGAAACCAATAACTTATTCAATGGTTGACTTACATTTACAATACTTCTTCCTTTTTTTTTTACCTTTTCATGTATGTATCGTGTTCCCTCGTATTGTGTGTTTGATGTTCCCTCTCTTTGTACACTTCTTCTATTCGTACCTCTATTCTTCTCTTTTTCATACATTGTCTTTTTCCCTTTCATTTTGTGTTCTCCTTTTGGCGATGATGCAAAGCATAGAGATGCCCTATGTCTCTTCCATGTTAACCCAAAAGATTCTTTCCTTTTTCACTTTTGTTTTGTGTTCTCCTTTTGGGGATGATGCAAAGTGTTGAGACACCCTATGTCTCTTCCATGTTGACCCAATCAGTTCCTTTTTGTGCCTTCCTTTTGGGGATGATGCAAGGCATCGAGACCGAAATATCTCCTTCATGTTGACCCAAAATATTTTTCATTTTCTTTCACTTTTTTGTTTTCTTTCTTTTCGCTTGTATTTTCCTTTTGGGGATGATGCAAGGTGTAGAGACCGCAATGTCTCTTCCATATTGACCCAAAACGTATTTTATTTTTCCTTTTTTTCTTCTCTCTTTGTGTCATTCTTCCAGTTTTATGTGCTTTGGGGAATGATGACAGTTTCGAGCTCTTTCATAAACACATTGCAACAATGAACATACTGACCCCAAATCCATAGATCCCTTGTGTGTTTGTTGTGCTCTTTTCTAGTGGTAAACTCCCTCTCTTTGTTTTTTATTTTCCTTGACATGACACAGCCTAACCTCGAAACATATGATTTGGCATAGGGATTTCCAAGTTGGCTCTCATTTCTTGTTTTATTTTTTCTTCTTCCCTTTGCTACTTTAAAGTAATTGCTCACAGAACGATGTGTAGCAATTCCTTTAAAGTGGGGGGCATACATTACCATTAATTCATTTGCATTCTTGGTTCCTAGGGTAGCCTTCCTGTTTATGTGATGCGTTCGTCAATTTGTGGATGACATTGGGTGTAATGTCCTTCATAAGTGTGATCTATCTCAGCGTATTACATTCCTCTTGGTGGCCTGATGCGACGCGCTACATCCCCTAAGTTGTGAATATACTATTCTTTGATTGGTCCTCTCTTTGAGACATTAGACACAATGTTCCCTAAGTGACAGACCTTGCATAAACTTAAAAAGAATCCTTTGAACATCTTTCAAATTTCACATTTTTTTTACATTTTACATTTTGCACCTTTTTCCACCTTGTGTAATGTAAATTGCATGACTGTGGTACCTTCCTTTTTGTTCATGAAATTTTTCTTTGTGGTTCCTTTCTAAAGTTATCAGGAGGCATAACTTTAATATGGTTGAATGGGAAGCCCACCTAGCAGCATGACTTTTCCCCATAGCCACCTTTGTGTTTGAGAGTGCATACCAACTAGCATATGTATCTTACCTTTTGGGATTTCTCATCCCATGGACAACCAAAAGTTCCATGGCCCTAGAGTGAGTACATTTGGGCCTTCTCACCCAGTAGACCATCATGTGTTATGTCGCCCAAGAGTGAGTATTCATTCTCTTTTATCCTAGATCTAATCCACAACTAGTTGGACTAACGATCAAAGCTTCATCTGATTCTCTATTCTCAACACTTGTGTGTTCCTTTGTTCTTATGCTTAGTTTTCCATGGGATCTTCATCCTAGGGGCTTGATCATCCCTCTTGATCTTTGTTATTCCATCTTGTTAACGTAAGTACATTTGAACCCTCCTCTCGATGTTCATGGCTACTTTAGTGTGAGTTTGAAGCAAGTTCATCCTCTCACTAAAGTGGGGGCTAAATGTGCAATAGAAAAATGGCCCCTTGTAATTTTCATGGCCTTTTAGGTCTTGTTTCATGGTATTTGATATATTTTGCTCTGATTTTATGTTGTAACATGGCTTGAACATGCATATTTAGGTACTAAAATTCAAATAATGACTTCTTCTGAAGGTTTTGTGAAGTGTTGTAAGACAATTCTACACTTTTCTAAACTCTATTGATTACAATTCACCTAAAAATCACCTTTTCATCACTAAACAAGTCCTATTTTGAAGTGTTGTAAATTCTTGTAACAATATTTCATGCTTTTCTAGGCATAAATTCACTATTTATCCCTTTCTTATGCTTTGTTTGGTCCATTTATGCCCTCATATGCTTTATTAATTGTATTTTTGAATGTTAGATTGATAAACAACATTAAATATAACATAATTCCCCACACCTATTTTTAGGTCCTAGGTGGGACCCATTTGCCATGGGTGGTGAATGAGTCCCCCTTTGCTCCAAATTCAAAAATTTTAAAATTTCCTTTTGGGTTTTTATTCAAAATCACTTGATGTCGGCCTATGATGAGGTATGAATGGGTAACTAAGGCACAAGATTAAATAAATAAGTTATTTTCACATCATTTTACATCTACAATCTCCTCATTCATTCAAGCATTCAATCTCACATCTCTAGCATTTAAGCATCTTACAACACCAATTCAAGCATTACTCAAGCACTTTGGAGCATCCATTGACATTACTTCAGACTTGCATTACCAAGGGTTTAACTTTTGTGTGCAGATTTAACAAGCTTCTTGGTGTTGAAGATTGGTCAACAAGTCAACTAGGTGCTTCAAATCAAATCAAGTCTATTTCAAGCTTGGAGAAGGTTTTTTGTCCATTTCCTATAGAATTGACTTCGACAACCTGACAATCAGAGATTTCCAAATCTGGCATTGCAGAGTTGTCTCTTTATTTTTCAAAATTTTGGGAGAGGACTAATGCACTACCAGTGACGAATGAGTCTCACCTTCGGACTAAAAATCTGAATTTTGTTAGATTTTGGGTCCTGACCGTCAGAAACTAGTTTCTGACACTTTTTCACCAATAGGAGGACTAATTCACCACCCTGGGCGAATGAGCCCCACTGTAAAATTTTTGTAATTTCAGTCAACATTCACAACATTCCAGATTCATCAAATCTTTCCCAAGTGCACTCTTTTTCATCCTATTTCTTTCTGTTCTACATTATTTCATCTTTTAGTTCATTGTTTGTATATCATAATGTGTTTTCCATCATAGTTTAAATCTTAGTTTTGCATTCATATTTTAGCTTTCTAAACCATTTAATTGCATTTAGTTTACTTCATTTAGCCTAGACAACATCATACATAACATAATTTGAATGAACCCTTAGCATTTTTGGTCTTATCTCTCTCCTTTTAGGTGAAAAATCCTAGAAGAGTAAGAGAAGTACCTAGGAACCAAAAATGTATGGTTCACTAACCAAGAGTTGATCATGAATATCACCTAGATTCACATAAAATGCTATCATATAATCTTCTATTTCCTTTTCAATTGCATCTTTTTCAGCAGGGGCGATTCTTCATATAGTAGTGTTATTTCCTTTAGTGCACCATGGTCTACAATTGCATTGAAAGTAGAGTTGAGATGAAAAGGATTATGTTCATATACATGTAGAGGGGTCTTCTTAGATTTCATAGCTATTCCGTTTCCTTTTACCTTATCTTTAAATGATCCTTCTTCTTCTCTAGACTTAGAACTCTTTTCTCTTATTTGAAAAATAAAATCTTTCTTTTCCTTTCCTACTTCCTCTTCACTTTTTTTTTTCATCACATTAATTTTATCTTTTTGTATTGGTAGCTTCTTGAGAGACTTGAGACTCCCTTTTCATACCAATTGATGTTCTTCCACTTCCTCTTCTTCTTCTTCACAATTGATGTACTTTTCTCTGGTTTATTTTTCTTTGCTTCTTCTCTTGGGAGACTTTTGTTGCACAAAGGTGTTGGATGTATCTTTCTTCTTAGAACAACCTATGAGATTTTTTCAGAAGGCTTCACAATAGTAGGTGAGGAGAATCGGGTCCTACTTAACCTTAATGATCTTTGTGGAGTCTTTGGAGGAGTAGATGTGCCTTTATATTTCTCTCTAGGGTCCAAAGGGGCACCAAACTGATTTTCCAAATCAGTTTTCATCTTTTCAACCTATTATTCAATGTATTTATTCTTCTTTTCAAAGTTCACTTGTCTTATTTTCTCCTCATTATTACCAAACCTTTCAGCATATGCATCTTTGGGTTTTCTCAACACAATCTCTGCAATACCAATGAATTCAAATTTAGCTACCTCATAAAGCAGCTCTAAAGGCCAAGCAACTCTAGTCTCAACTGCTTCCATATAAAAGTAATCTCTTCTAACCATAAAATTCATTTCTATAAGTGCTCTTTGTTATACTTTTCTACAAGTGCTCTTGAAATTATTTATCTTTCTTGCATCTTTTCTTAGAATATATTGAAAAAACCCCAGAACATTGTCTATTGGGAATCAAAATCTCTATATATCATTAAATAATTTCTAATTTCCATAGCTACTGAAATATTGTCTAGCCACACTACATTATTTGCTTAAAGTGAAACATCAAGAAAATAACTAGAGTACCATACTAGAAATGGTATTTTGAATCCTTTGTCTTCTACAAATTCTCCATCAACCGTAACCTTAGGAACTCACAAAGATCAAAATCTTTTCTATTTTTCACCATCTGATGGGCCATGCGTATTATAGTGGTAAAGATAGAATTATCTTTTTTTCTATAGAATATCTTATTATAAATTATCATTAAAGAATATTTGATTGTTGGATCCTTAATGTCATCCACTATTAGGGCACACTTGTCAAACTTGGCTACAATAAGCTTCATCACCATATCATTCTTTACCACCTTCAATTTCAGGATTGGTCCAGTAGAGCTTAAGACAATAACAATCCTAATTAAATCTTTATTTATCATATGTGGCATGTCCAACCACATGAATTCATCATGTATTCTACTTAGGACATAGTTCACCCACTCATCTTCAAGACTAAAATAGGGAAAATTTACCCACACATCCAACTTCTTCTCCGTCAAGCTGGATTACTCTAGTTTCAACTCAAAATAGTCTCTACTCATATCCTTTTCCCTAAATTATTCCAACATCAAATGATCATATTCATCCATCTTTGAATGAATGTAAATCCACACATCCTTTGTGTGCATTACACCACTAGGAACCCTAGAAAATGCACCTTCATGATCTGTTTTCATTGATTTATACGGCTTCTTAAACTTTTGGTCTCAACCTCTCAATCACATCAATAACTTGTGGAGTAAACATTTTAAACTTTTTTGAACTAGGGTATCCAAGAAATTGAAAAATACCTTGTGGAATTCACTAGTAGGGTTTTGTCCAACACTTCACAAATGCTTTTTCTTTGCTCTAGTCTTCAAATACTTGAACATAAGTGACCTTCTGATTTTGTAAAATAAAATATAAACACCTTTATTGTGTCCTAAAATGCACAATAAATGCAGAAGAAAAAGTTACGTAAAAAGTTGTCAAGCCCTCTCTGTGTCATCACACACTCTTCCAAACTTTCCACAAATATTTACATTAAGAAATTTCTCACTGGGTATTTCCCCAATAGATCAAGAATATCATCATGCACATGTACTAGTATGCTTAAGACATCAACATCACATATTTGGTGGGGTATTAGAGGAATTTTTGTTAAAACTCCCCCTGAGCCAATGCTCTCTATCTAGTTTTTGGAGGAAACTTATGCACCAGAATCTAGCATACACTCATTCTTCACATCATTATCTTCCTTTTTCTTCCATATATTGTTCATATCCTTCTTTATCTCAACTGGATCAACCTTCTTTTGTGGAGCTAAGGGTTTCACATTCTTTCCTCTGTAAAACTTAGCTACGTGTCCTAATTTATTGCATTTATAGTATTTGGCACCTTGATGTAGAGAAGACTCATTTCTTTCCATTTTAAATCTACATTTAGAAGCCTTATTCTCAAACCCATTGCATGAATAACAATAACCATTAAATGATTGGAACATCATACGATTATTATAACCATTCATCATCTAAATTTTTCATTCACTAGCCTTATGACCAAATCTATTGTATGTATAGCATTGACTAGGAAATGAATTATAATTCTTATTCATCATGCATTTACATTCTACAACTCTATTTCCAAATCTATTACAACAAAAATGTTTAGTAACCATTAAAAGATGGTTACCTAGTTGTGCAGTTGGTTGTCTAATAGGAGGTCTCTTCAAATCTTTCTTCTAGTTCCAAACATGTCTGAAATTGCTCTTCTTATCTCCAATCTACCTTTGTTCATCATTATTTGGAGTCTCATTTTCCTTTGAGATTTCTTATTTTCCAAACCCTAATCATTCTTTGTCCATAGATTATTTTTGAATAGCAAGCATATCATCAAGAAAGGTGAAGCTCTTCTTGAATTTTTCCTTTGGACTCTTTGCTTTCTCCAAATCTATCCTCAAAGTTAAAATATCTTCTTCAAGTGTCGAGTATTCTATAAAATTTTCTTTCAAATTGGCATTCAAACAATCTTTAACCCTTTTTCCTTCTTCAACCTACACCTTTAGATTAGTGATCGTCTCATTTGAATGTTTGAGATTCTCATTTGTTTCCTTGATTTAATCTTGAAATTTCTTGACTTGATTCCTCAACTTCTTGATGCTCTCATTTGCTTCCTTAATATTTTCTTTTAGATCTTTATTCTCACATTCTTCTTCATCCAAATCATCAACAGCAGATCTGAGTTCTCCTTCACACTTTTTTGGGCCCACCTTGCCTTTTTTATCATTAGTTATGTCTTAATTGGTCCTATTTTGTATCCACAAGCCTAATAAACTATATCTTTTTCTGGCTAATCCCAAAAAACATCAATGGATAAATGATAATTTAATGATTCTCTCTGAGTATTTTTTATTTTTGGGTCGGGACTAAGATGCCACTTAGGGCGTCTTCATCACCCAAAGGTCTTGGACCCTAATTCCAAGTGTGCCTTAAATGGGCTCCTTTTTGGAGTCTATGCCCCAAGTTTCATGTCTCAGGACTAAGACATCACCTAGGGCGTCTTAGTACCCCTTAAGGTATTTTTCAGGATTTAATTTCAATTTCTGGTGGGATTTAGCCTCCTTGAATTAATGAATTCATATGTTGGCTTGTTGTGGTGTAATTTTGGGATATTAAGCATGGGTAAGTATAAATACAAGGTTCCTTTCTCTCATTTTAATATTCAAGATATCCAAGCATTCTAGAAATTTCAAGAGAGCATTATAGAGAATTCAAGAGCAATTCATCAAGCATTTGGAGCTATCATCAAGATTCAAGCATCATATCAAAGAGATTCTTGCATCATGTTTGTTATTGTGCTAAAATTTGTGATGTAGGGTTTATGATTCAAGCAAGTGTTTTATGAAAGATCAACATCCTTCAAGAAAGATTCAAGGACCACATCCATTGCATCCATTTCAAGCATATTTGTAGCACCTTATTACAATGGTTTGGTGAGTTGCAACATAGCATTTTGTTCATTCATCATTTCCCCCCTTTATTTCATTTCATTTCAAGGTTTAATTACCAACAAGGGGTTTGACCAAGGAAAACCCCCATTTACTAACAATCAACAAGTTTTCCCCCTCTTATGTGCTTGTGATTGCAGATTTAGGTTGAAGACCTAAAGATCATTTGAAGTGTAAAGTTGCAAAGTTGCATTGTAAAGTTGTCATCTTCATGAAAACCTAACCTACAGGTCAGATTTGGAAGTTTTAGGACTTGAGATTAGAGAAGAAGGAAGTGCGGACATCAAGCCTCAAGATCACATTCAGAGATTTCATAAATTCAAATTGGGACTAAGACGATATCAAGGGCTTCTTATTCCTCCAAGTGAAATTTTCCATAGATTCTTTCAAATCTGGTTTTAGCATCCAAAGATTTTGCATCTGTCCCAAAATATAACAATAGGACTAATAAGATAGTAAGGGTTTCTTAGTCCTCCATAACATATTTTGATAGCTTCTTTGCATTTCCTGAATCCTTGTCACATTTCTAGACTTCCCAGGTACACATATCCTAACTTGTTGCATTATTTCATCATTTGCATTCATCATTTAGCTTGCATTACTATGTTTTGTGAGTTGAATGCTAAGTTGTATTTTCCAATATTTTTCTTGGTGGTGAACCCTTCAAAGCCTAAAAGAACCCTCTAGGTCTTCCTTGTTGAGAATTGACTCGACTTTGAGGTTGATAGTCAATCCAATTTGGGTTCTTAGGACATTATTGAATGAGAATTGGAGAATAGGAGTGTTCTATGACCTAGGTTATAAAGCATCCCTCATTTCCCCATTGTTCATTTTGGAGAACCTGACATTTTAGAGCATTCATTTCCTTATTTGGAGTCCATTAAATTCCTAGATCTAGGTTGTATTCATTCTTGCATTGCATCTTGCATTAGTGAAAGTGCATCTAGGATTTTTCATATTTAGTTAAAGTGCATCTAGGGTTTTTAATACTTGCATTAGTGAAAGTGTAGCTAGGGTTTCTCACATTTGCATTAGTGAAAGTGCATATATGGTGCATTTTTTCTTTCTTGCATCCTTTCATCTCATTGGAAAACTAAAAAGTGCATTGTCAATCATCTTAATTGCCTCTAAGAATATTGTTATTGCATTCAAAATTAAAAAAAAATGCATTCAACTTTGCATTCAATTTCTTGTAATTAGTTACTTTTTCTTTCATTCCTTTGCACTTTTTTTGTTTCTAAACATCAGCTCCTTGAATAGGAAACTTGTGAAACTTGTAAACAATCCAGATTCTATTGTTTTTCTGACAAAAACCTCTACTAGGACTAAACACCCTTCCTGGCATCTCTAGTCCCTCTGTGGGTTTCTAGCTCAGAACCCTCTCTCTACTATTTGTTGTTTGTTCCAATCCTTGGAACCTTAGAATTTTATCAATAGGACCAAGAAGCCCTTGTTGATGTCTTAGTCCCTGTTGACTTTGAAGTTACAGTTTAAAAGGTTTAAATCTTCTTTTCTGTGCTCCCGTTTGCTACCATTGGCTATCTATTTCAGCAAGTTGAGATTATGTTACATGCATTGCATTAAATCTAGCTTAAAGTGGTTCATTTCATGCATTTTTCAATTCCAAATTTTCATTTACAACATTTCATATTTAAGGTTATTGCATAGTGCAATCAGTAAATTACCTTATTTCAAATCTGAAAATTACAGTTAAACATTTCACTATAGGTCATTGAATTGCACTTTTACTTTTCTATGATAGCATGATTTCTTTCAAGAGATGTGGGTAAACCCAAGAAAGTGGTTTACAATTCAAGTGAGGAAGGATAAGTTGCAAAAAATTACCTCATGCAAAAAAAATTGGTTTTTGGGGGTTTGAACGAACATTTGGTTCGAGTGAACCAAAAGGAGGTTCACTAGAACTCTGGTTTGAGCAAACCAAAAGGAGGTTCACTAGAACCCTGGTTCAAGTGAATGCATTAAATGCAAGGTCCCACCATTCCTAGGAAAAAACCAAAAGAAAAGCTTTGTGGAAAGAGGGTTCACTCGAACCCTGGTTTGAGCTAACCCTGGTTCTAGCAAACCTCCAAGGGGGTTCACTTGAACCCTGGGTTCACTTAAACCCCCCTTTTCCCCCTTCTCCCCCTTTGGCAACAAAAAAATCTTGAATTTTTCCCTTCGAAGCTCTAGTTGAGGATGAAAATGGAGGAGATATCACAAACCCAACTAGATGATGGTTGTCCTCGGAACGAGCTAGCCAATTAATATAGTTTTAATATGTTTTGATTTTATTATGTATTTGTTCTTTTAGTTTTATTAAACATACGTTTTTTACTGAAAATTAAGCTCTATATTCTACACATGTGGAAAAATAGCAGATTATCAAAAAAAAAATTAGAAAACTACGAGTGCACTAGATATTGAAGTCCTTGATCAAACAAAAAAAATAAAATTTGATACATACAAAAAAAGTTATGTTGTATATACTATGCCTATGTTTGAATTGTAATTGGTTTTACTTTGAAACATGATTAAGCAAAAAATATTCAATAAGACATTATGAAACCAATTGGAAGCACTAGATATCATAGTTACAAATCTAGAGTCGAAAAAATTATAATTTTATGCTTCATGGAAAAAAAAGTTATGTTGTATATGGTGAGCGTCACTCCCTAAAAATGATGTTTACTAAAAAAACTAGTTTTCAAAGGATATGGAAAAAGAAGTGCAATCTAATTCCAAATTGTTTAAAAATATATATATTTAGAATCTAGAGATAAAATTTCACAAATCACTAGTTTGCATCATCTTCAAATTCCTCACGGTTTAGCCACTATAGGTGCCCAAAAGTGAATATTTAGTTAGAAAAAACTAGTTCAGTGTCTAGTTTGGCCAAAAATTGTAAACTAGTATTATGGGATCACTCATGTGGCTTTGATATAGTTAAAAATGGATTGCATAAGTACAACATCCTCTCTTACAAGTTCAATTTAGACTACAACAATGAGTTCATTAACAAACATGTTAGAGAAAGGAGATCAAACCATTGACACAATCCTTAATATTACAATACCCATTGGTGAGGATGGTATAATACAAGAGGATGCAAGTGTAGACAATCACAACGATCAAATACTTGTTCTTCTCCCAATACCTCTCCTATTAGTGACAAAGGTATCTTGGTGAAAGAAAATACAAGTGTTGAGAATCTTGATTATCGGTCTCCTCTTCCCCCTTTGGAAGATATTAGAAAATAAGAAGATGAGATCATAGAAACATTTCGAAACATCACCTTACCTATTCTCCACTCATCCCTTTCTTGTGATAATGTTTTAGGAAAAGAGGATGATATGTGATAGATAGCCATGACAATCAAAGTTTTCCTTCTCCTAATATCCCTCCTCGTTGTGAAGAGGATAGGTTGGTTTTATCTAAGAGGTGCCTGTTGAGATTCATGAGAATATTGTTCCTCCCTTCCCTAATGCTCCTACCTATTGATGGGTATTTTTGCACTTCTCAACATAGGTAATGCATAGGTGCATCACCTCTCTTGAAAGGAAATCTCCAACAAGTTGTTGAACATCACCCCAAGGTCTCTCGGGTGTCAGGTCATGAATTGCTTAGAATGTCTCAGTTGTTTCAATGTGATCTTCTTGGTAATCACAGGGAAGACTTACATAAGTTAAGTTAGTTCTTAAGATGGGATAGTTATGATACCATTGCTGTAGGTTCAAATAGTAGTCGAGAACTCCTATTTCAGCTTTAGATTTGGCTTTACAATGTACAATGAACCTTATTCAAAGTCATTATTAAAAAAAAGGTCAAAAGGGTAGGGGAGAGAGTAAGTTCCTAGACCTAAAACTAGCAATGAATAGCGATAATGGAGGACCCTACTACGGATAGCATTCCCAAAACTAAGTTCCACTTAACCAAATTACTTCACAGTCTCATGAAACTAGTGATATCTTCTAAGGATTATAGATTTTCAACCATTCATTCACCATTAGCATGAACACAAGATAAAAATTTAGTGCAGCTTTCAATTTATGCCCAGACTAACTTTACACAACTATTTATCATCAATAAGCAACAAAAAGTATGGACAAGGAAGGTTTCCACCACACAATAGAATTCTTCAATATCAATGCACAACATTAACTAACTTACTAACAACATGAAAAATTCATGAACAACAGTAAATCTATTCTAATTCACTAATTATGAGAAGAAGAATCATGCAACATGAAGTTGGAACTCAAGAATCCATCAAATCAATGAATTTCTAGTAACATTCTAGAAACATGTCTTTACAACAACTTAACACTCTCTTGAAAATGAGAGGAGACCCCCTATTTATAGTGTCCAAAAAGAAAAATGAATGGCCAAGATTTAATCTCATTGTGTGGTCAAGATTCACTACAAACTAGGGTTTCACCTACCCCCAAATATTTTACAATTTAAAATTACATTTTGTCATTTATCCAATTTTTTCCTCTTTGTGAGCAGCAATGTAGCTCTTTTGTCTTTTAGTTGATTCCCTTGTTGCAGCTACACTGTGAGGAATTCATCATCTATGATTAGATTTCCTTCATTTTTCTTGATGGTGGTGTATTCCACAAATTTTTGGATCAACGCCTGGAGCTTGTTCCATTCTAATATATCTGACTGAAGCACTTGGAAGTTCAGTCTCCTATATTTGCTCATAATCTCATCCCGGTCCTTGTCACATTTGGTTGTATTCTTTACTACTTGCTAGAATTGACCAAAGGCTCACATAACAAAACCCATAAAATCTAGTTTAAGTGCATTTGTGGTCCCATTCTCCATCTTCCTATGAAAGTATGACTTTATTTTTTCCTTTTCTACCTCAACAGATGGCATATCAAAATCTATTATTAATCTTAGATATTCTTCACAGGCCACCCTGAACTCCTTAGCCCAATTGACATCCAACTCCACTTCATGGAGCACTCATTCCAACACTTCCTTTCTATGGTCTAAGCCTAGCTTCCATTTTTTCATGAGCCAATGATCATCTTTTTCTAGTGCAAGCTCCTTCTCCTAGGATTTCTCAGGTATCTTGAGGATAGCCTCAAGTTTAGGATACGCAATCCTGTATAACTCTAGAAAGTTTGTGTAGAATTTCTTTATTCCCTCGAGTATTTTTTGCACCTCCAGGAACTTGTTCACTATCCTGATAGCACAACCTATGCCCATATTTCCATTGTAGAGGACCTGCTGGAACCAATCTCGTATGGTCTTTGTCCAATTCTTTCTTCTTTCCAATTTATCAATGTGGTCATTGGACTGCAGTTGTGGTGGTGTTGATGATGTAGTAGGGAGCTCTTCAATCGATGACCATTGTTGAATGTAAGCTGTTAAATCCATCACCTATGCTTTTAACTCCTCTTTGGAGATCTTATCTTTACACATTTGGTGTACAATGGTGGTGACAGATCCCTGGAGATGGTCAATCTTTTATTCTCTTGTTGCTATTCCCAAATGAAGGGTAGAAATGTTGTAACTGACTCCCTCTTCTCTCATCATTGGGGTGGCTATCTGCATGGTCCTAGATCCTTAGGCATCCATTTTTAGATGAGATCTAACATTTGGCTTCTTCTCCATATTTTTACTTATTTGGGCATGAGCCAAGATGGCTTCCAACCTCACCTTTGGATCCCTCGAGGTCAGGGTTTTCTTCTCCAATTGTTTCTTGAGCCATTTAGGCATATGAGATTCCCCTTTTGGTGATTCCTGATCACCTTCTTCTTCATGGGTGCATTGGATTTCCATTGCTTTGCCTCCAAGAGTTTTTTTCTTTATCCTTTCTTCTTCTTCTTCATCGGAATCCTAGATGAATATTGTTTCCTTTCCCAGAGATTTAGTAGTTGTATGCTCTTTGGGGCTATCCTCCCCTTTGGTGGTTTTCTCTTCTTCCTCTCAGTCATGTCCATGTTCTTCATGATGTTTTTATTTTGGTCTTTTGTTCATGGCTTTAGCCTCTTCTTCGAGCTTGTCTTCTTCTTTCTCTTCCATTTCCTTTTCTTCTTGCTCCTCGGAAAGAGGAATCTCTTTATCGTGATTGGGGCTTTCATCTTGTTCCATAGTTGGAGGCTTAGTGTCTTCCTCCCTTTTCTCATCTATATTCCTCTCTTCACCAGAAGGCTTCTTTTCAATTTCCTCTCCAATGTCCTTGAGTTGTTAGGCCAACTCTTCCTCAAGCTCTAGGTCAAAAGTTTCCATAATATATTTTGTGCCTAGCTCCTCAATGTCTTCTTTAGATAAACTTGTTGCTTCCTCCTCTTCTTCATGCACCAATTTATCAATCACTAGAAGCTAGCATTTAGGGTGCTCATGGTAGTCATCTGTTTCTTCTCCTATCTCCTTGGTAGCTTCCCTCTCTTGCCTTTCCAATTCCTCTAATATTTTCATTATTTCCTCCATTATGGGTTGTTCAGTTGGAGGATAGGGGACAAGGAGATTAGCCACAACCTGTGCCAAAGCATCTTGTATTGTTGGGTTCATTAACACTCTGGATAGCTCCGTTGGGATGTTCTGCATGTATTGAGAGAAAGCCTCCGCAAGTGAGAGAGTGGGTATTGGCATTGTTGTAGTAGCCAATGGAAGAGATGATGATGGACACATGGAGGAGGAGGAGGAGAGAGGAGAAGTAGTGGTAGAGGAAGAATCAATTACCATTACTTATGCAGTAGGTGGGGTGGAAGCAAGGTGGACTGAGATATCCAACATGGGTGGAGAAGTAACAACCATCATCTAAGAAGTAGGAAGAATGGAAATAGTAGTGGTAATGGCAACAGCGGTGATTGTAGGAGTGCAAGCAATAGGTGGGGACTTTGGCTACTTAGCCTCTTGTTCTTCTCCGTCATGGAGCGGGTCCTCCTAGATGGTGGGAATCTCTGTGAAATTGCTCGATGTCTTTGATTTCTTGGAAGGTTCACCTTGTGAGGCCTTCCTTGAGTACAACCTAGGTTTAGCCTATCATTCAGCCATCTCTTTTCTCTTTCTTGACTTGGTAGCTAGAGGAGATTTTGAAGTTTCCCTAGATGGGACAACAGTTGTCCTGCTATCGGTCTCACTTCCTGACTCATCCTCAAGCTCTCTGTATGTTAAGGTGACTCCCTATAGCTTCAAATGGGAAACTTTCCTGTCAATCCATTCTTTGGTCCTTGCCTCAATGGGCTTCATAAGAATTTTGAGGTCATTAACCTCTTCTTTGTTCCAATCAATTATGGGTAGTGGTAGATTGGAAATTGTATCATATCGAGGATCAGCCACCATGTTTTCATCCTCAACAAGCTGATCCAACACCGAAAAATAGGTTCAATTTTTTGAAAAAATAGGTCATCATACACATGTAGTGTTGCATACACACCTCCTTATCATCTCTGTAGTTGGCCCAAAATTCCTCCACATTATGCAAATGGGCATACTCTATCTTGACTATTTTCTTTAACTTTCCATATGGGTCCATTCATGATCGAGCAGTGTAGAGTTCCAAGTGGTATTCATTTATTTCCTTGCCGAAATATTCCACACACTAGGATGCAGGAAGTGCATACATGCTCTAGCCAAATGTGAGGGGATAAGGGATCCAAGTTCTATGCTTGTCACTCAAAATTGCATGGGCACATTGTAATTGTGTGGATACCTCCAGTAGTACCATCTGATCATTTGGTTATGAGGGCAATTTATAGGGTTTCTCTAAGGAAACCTTGGTTTGGATGTAGGTAAACTTCATAAATTGTATGAAAAGAAAACCGAACTAGAAGATGAAAGCATTAGTACTATGTGAGACCCTTCTTTCAAAGTCACCTCCAAGTAGTCTAATAATATGGCCTATGAAGGCATCATTGACCTGGCAATAATCCTTCTTGAAATTTCTATATTGGAGCTAAGGATATTTATCATACACCTTTAGTTACCTCCCTAGGGTCTGGCTTGGAGCCACAAATAAGTCTCTGTATTGCATCTAGTCAGCCAATATATAAACCAAGTATGATGTCATGTAGAACTGTGAAGTCCTATTTACCACCACAAATTGTTCATGCAAGCAATTACTAATCATCCCTACCCAATAAAATTTTGCTTCGCCTCAGAAGACTTCTTCCACGAAGTATAGTACCCACTCCTGAAAGAAGGTTGCAGTTGGAAGGCCCATAACTCTACTTAGCAAGGTTACCAAGTCATGGTAATCCTCATATAAGTCACTTCTGAAGAGTTCTTTGGGAACTTTTTTTGTGCTGCCCTTCTTATCCTTTAGGCAGTACTGATTGATAAGTTTGAGGGGTTCAACATCCCACATCTCCTTGGCATACTCTTTGGATGTTTCCTCCATCTCACTGAAGGTAGGGATATGGAAAGTTCTCCCTATTGATTTAGCAGACAAATCAGTTAATACATTCCCATCTTTGTCTACAATTCTTCTAGAATATTCTTGATATATCTCCCTACAAGCCATCACAAGCTCGAGAGCAATGAGAGTAGGCAGGAAACCTACAACCTTGGCCTACCCACTGCTTCTAATTTTCTTGGAATTTTTTGTCGTGGGGTTGATTCAGAGCCTTTTCTTGAATTCATCGATATCAACATGTCCCAAATTAGTATCTAAGATCTCCCTCCAATCTGTGGTAACCCTGGAGTTGAGAGGTTCCCCCTAGAACTTGTATTTCATTTGTTCTTTATCTTCTTTTCCCTTGGGTGCCTTAGCTGACTTCTTTCCTTTTTCCTTTTCCACGGCTACCTCTGAAGGTCATGTACCTAGTTCCATATATCCTGTGAGTGAGAGAGTAGTAAGCACATTCAAGCATAGGAACACGAGAAAATTTAGCAAAAATCCCACAAAACAATGTTAGATTAGATAATTCATTACTTAAAGATCCTAACATCTCTTTTTGATCAACATTGACCTTTCACTAGAGGGGGTTATAACAATGCGAGCCCAGGGGTGGGGATTTCCTTGGGTTGGTGGATATTCTGAAGGTAGCTGCAGAAGGGATGGCAACCAGGGTACATCAGGCCACATGTCCCAACTTGCAAGAAAATTTTGTCATGATATGAGGTCCACCAAGAAGGTCAGGCCATTTAGGCATGTGGGTTAAAGTCACTTTGAAGTTTCAAGGGAATTAAGACCATCTTTTAGTCATACAGGTTCAAGGTAGGCAGAAGCAGGAGATATCTCAGTTGTTTGAGGCTTTTCCGTTCAAACAACATAAGTAATGCAGCCACCCGCAAGCGGTGTTCCACCATGTGGACCCTAGGGGTTCAATGGATGGCATCATGATTCATTTGGAGCTTAAGCTACTATAGATCAGTTGGCACAAGGAGATGTTGGTTCATGGCCGTTTGGAATGGCGAAGGATAGATAGAGGTCCAACAGAGGAGGCCCGCATTATCGGGTCCACGGAGGGCTTTGGCGTTTCCTTGTTTATTATCGATCAGTTAGGGGGAAATGGGAGGGCCAGCTCCACATAATGGGTCGACGAAGGTCTATGGATGTTTTGGAATGACGGAAGCAAGAAAAAAGTCTGCAAATGACCGCCCACAAAAGGAGATCCACCTATGGTTTGGCACTTGTTTTTTTTCATTTGGGCTCAGGCGGAGATGGTGATTGCAGGCTCCACTAGGAAGAAGGGTGTCATGTAAAGGCTATTTGGAATAGAAAACTTTCCATGACAGTCCATAGAAGGAATTTTGTAGGGAAAGGCCCATAGGGAACCTCAGACTTAATCATTTAGGGTGCAGATGATAAACGGAAGGTCGGAGCCTGACCGCTAGAAATGCTTCATTACTTCACTATCTTGAGTGGTCATTTTGAATAGCAGCGAATGGTTGGCGAAACCTCACCTAGGATGATCCACGATGCGTAAATTACTTTGTTTTGATTCAAATGGAAAACTAAAGGGTGGATCCCGATAGGCGGAGGGATGGGCCGTGAAAGCTATTTGGAATGGTGAAGTCAAGGCAGAAACCTGTGGATTGTGGCCCATAGAGAGAACTCTACAATGGACTGAGACTTGGGTGTTTTGGTGAAGTTAGGCTTGAATGGTGATGATTGGAGAGGGATTCACGCATCGGAAGGAAGGCACTATATAATCATTTGGAACAGCAATATGCTAACAGCATCCCATAGGTGGAAACCTGTGCTAGCATACCTAAGTGGATCAAAGGATCCTTTTGTTTTGGTCTTGTGAATTCGGTTAAGTTTAAGATGACGGAGTTGAGGGGGGCCTTCCACGATGGCGAGTCCAATCAGGGTGTTTTCCATTTAAATTTTTAAAAAATTTCAAAGGAAGGTGACAATGATGGATAGGTTGCAGGCCCGCGAGGGACAAATGCTCTAGTTGAAGAATGACCTCAGGGACCTCAAGTCTCGTACGCAGCCCACGGGTGATTTTTGAAGTTTATCAAAATTTTAACTTATGGGTTTTGTTCATCAAGGTTTACTCTAGTTGATTTTAAGCTTTCTTTCAAAGGTTTGGTCAACTTTTATGGAATGTAAAGGAAAAATTGAAATAGGGCACACGGCAGACAACTAACCTATGAAGCCCGATGAAGATGGATGAACAAATAGCTGATAGAGGCCTCAAATTGGCAGATGAACTCAGTGTGTGTGACGATGACGTTGGCGGGAGCCTCTCTGAATCATTTATGAACTACTGATAGATGAAAATGATATCTCAACATGGGCTATTTATAAAATTTTAAGCATTTAACGCCTCTCATAAATGTGGGTATGGCGGTGTTCAGGGTTGGTGAGGAGTCATTTTGAAAATGAAGGCGGGAGCGGTGGGGTCTATGGCGTGGATGATAGTCAAAGGTTGGTCATTTAGGCGGTCAACAATGTAAACGACTATCGATGATGTGGGTCTTGTGGCACATAAGGTCATTGTGTCAAGGCCATTCAGAACAGCCAGGGAGTGAAGGAAACCTGCACGAAGCTGCCCATAGGGGCGGACCTGCCTTGCTCAAAGGATGTCAGTCTTAAAGAATGAAGGAAAACAACTAAGGTAGCTTCGTAAAGGCCTAAAGCCTTTAAAATTTGAGGGTGGAAAAATATGCTCAACTCAAGATGATTCTTCTAAGGCTCCTTGACCACTTAGGACACAAAAATAAGCAGCACACAAAATGAGGTGGCGACAAAAGTGACCTGGCAAAATGAAAAGAGAAAGGTTCCCTGCTTTGAGCAGGGTGTGTGTGTTGTAGGCACAACAAATGGTGACTCTACTGGAGAACTCTCTTGAATGTTCTAAGGATAAGTGTTCATTCAAAACCTAGAATCTCCTATTTCGCGGACCAGGAGCTGGTTTCCAAAAGTGAAGTAAGGGACTTAAAGGAGAAAGAGATCCTTAGTTGAATCATCTCACAAAACATCCCAAAAGTGTGTGCGTATAGTGAATTGATTACTTCTCCTTAGAAGTTGCGACAAGCAAAAGTTAATCAAACCAAACAAGCTATGAATTGTCAAACTCCAAAAGTAACCTGGACATTGCCCCACTACTAGTTAGGCATCCATAGCCCTAGCGGATTTTTCATTTTGACCCCACGAATATTGTTCTACTGCTAGCCGGGAATCCATAGCCCCAGTAGAGTTATCTGCACACCCATACAGTTGCTTGATTTTAGCATTTTCCCTTTTTCTTTTCTTTTCTTTTGATATTTCTTTTAATACTTTTTCTTTTTCTCAACCATGTAAGCATCAAAGCCTATTGTGGGTTTGGGAATCACAATGGTCACTGAAGAAAACTTGAGATTTTTCCTTGTTAGGTCATCATAACAACCACTATTTTTCTCTTCAGAAACACTTAGGGTACATTTTGTGCAAAATATGAGCTGAACTTAAAGGAAGATTCAACTAAGGGTCGAGTTCTAAATCAAGGTTCAAATGAGGAGACGATTCCATGGCAGCAATCTGAGACCAGTAGTTGAGAGTGAATAGTTATCTAAAGAACACTAAGAGTGGGCAACAAAGTGAACTAGTTGTTGAACGAGCATGGCCACCACATTAGGAGCAAAGAGACACTCTCAACAAAACAAAAGTGACGCGAAGCAGCAAAACAACAAAGCAAGAAAAACCAAAGGGAAACCTAAACTAGCCTATATACAGATATTTATAGGAACAACTCAAGAGAACTCAATCCTGGAAATAATGCTTAAGGTACTACCCATTGACGAGCAATAGGACACCTTCACTAGTTAAGGTTTTGAGGTGAAAAGCATTATCACGAAGGATTTTAGCAATTTGAAAGGGGCCAAGCCAGAGCTTGTCAAATTTGTCATGTCCCCCTTTCTTCTCATGGGCCTTGTCCCAACACAGGACCAAATCAACAATTCTAAAGGCCTTGACATTGGCTCATTGATTGAACCATCTTTTGACTATGCCCTAATGTTTCACAAAATTTCCAATGGCGCGGTCATGTACTTCTTCTAAGTTGAGTAGCTTAGCTAGGTGAGCTTCCTTTCGATCCCCTTCTTCGTAAAAGGTATTGATAAATTGGAGGGTGGGAATTTTTAGGTGAATGAGGAACACATGCTCTAGTCCATAGATAGGGTGGAATGGGGAATCCCCCAAGGAGGCCTTATGGCACATACAATTTTCCCAAAGGGAAAAAAAAATTGGGTATGCCAGTCCTTAGGATTCCTATCAAGTAGTTTTTTTATGATGGTGATAAGGTTCTTGTTTGTAGATTCTACCAGGCCATTGCCCTAAGGGTAGTAGTTAGATGAAAACTTAAGGGAAATCCTATAATCAAAGGCCCAACTGGCAAATTTAAGTGAAGAAAATGTAGGACAATTATCACATACTAGGGCATATGGGCAACCAAAATGATTTAAAATGAAACTTTCAAGGAAATTAACAACTACCTCTATTGTACATTGCCTACATGCAATAGCTTATGTCCATCTAGTACAATAATTAGAGGTGGTTAGAATGTACCTGTGACCCACAAATGATGGTTGGATTACCAGACCAATGAAGTTGATACCCCATTGCATGAACGGTCTTACCTTCAGAACTGGTTGCAATGGGACAACGATGTATGTTTCTCTGGTTGCAATGATCTGGTAGACATGGCACATTCACACATGGCTATGGGAATCCTTGAAAACAATTGGCCAGTAGTATCTAGCTCATAGGATTTGATGGGCAGTAGAAGGACCAGACCCATGACCAGTACTAAACTTGTCATGGAACTCCTTCAGTACGTGTGTTGCTTCCTCTTTTTTGAGACACTGAAGGTACACTCCTTCATGATTCCTTTTATAAAGTACAAATCCTTGTAGCATATAGCTATTTTTCTTTAGTTTGAGGGTACACTTATGGACTCCCTATAAGCGATGCAAGCACTTGTTCTTCAACAAGTAATAGATGATATCATCATACCATTCCCCAGGGAGACATCCTTGAGCTGATACTACTGAACGGTAAGCTTGGGTCCTGCCTCAACTATTGTTTCAACTATCATTCAGGTGAGGGCTTGTCCTCATACCAACTTCATTGGTTGAATTTCCATGTCATACTCTTGCATCAAGGTGACCCACTTTTCCCTTGTTTCTCCTAGTTTGTTCTACATTAGCAATGTTTTCACTGTTGGGTCCAGGACAATAGAAAATACCTTATTCCATAGGATATAATGTCTAGATTTCTTGACTCCTTTGACAAGAGAATATGTTTGTTTCTCCACACTATGATAACTTAGTTTAGCATCCTTTAAGGGGGAACTCATGAAATCAATTGGGTGATCATTCCCTTCTTCATGTCCTTCTGGGTCAAGATGCTAGCCCACGAGTGATTTGAAGCAAATGAGTATATGTAAAAGGGCTTCATATAATCCAGGCTGAATAGCACAAGTGCATTAGCAATGGCTTTCTTGATTTGGTTGAAGGCATGCTTAGCCTATGGACTCCACTCAATTTTAGCATCTTGCTTCAACATTGTGTTGAGCGGCTTGACAATCTCAACAAAGCCTGTAATAAATTTCCTAAAGAAATTTATCTTTCCGAAGAAAGACTTCAACTCTTTCTTACTGCTTGGAAACTGAATCTTCAAGAGGGATTGGATGTGCTCGGGGTATATTAGGATTCCTCATTCAAGAATAACATGCCCGAGTAACTTTCCTTCAGTGACATCGAAGATACACTTCTTCGGATTAAGGGAAACCTTGAATTCTCTACACCTTTGAAAAACTTTGCATAGATCAGAAACATGATCAACTCATTTATTTGAGAACACTGTAAGATCATCCATATAAATGATGATGCATTTTCCAATTATATCATTGAAATTTGTATCCATTGCACGTTGGAAAGTGGTGCCAGTATTCATGAGTCCAAATGACATTCTCCTATATGTGAAGATTCCCCACTTTTTCGTGAATGCAATCTTGTGTTGATCTTCATATTGCACCATAACTTGGTTATATCAAGAATACCCATTAAGGAAGGAAATCATCTATGATCCATTAACAATCTACAATACCTCATCCAATGAAGGCACATGATAGTTGTCCTTTTCCAAAGCTATGTTCAGGTTGCAAGAGTCTACACATAATCAGATTTCTCCATTCTTCTTCCTTACCAGGACCAAATTGGCCACCCATGTGGAATGCTTGACAGGAAAAATGATTCTAGCCGACAACAGCTTATGCACTTCTTTATAGATGATGGGATCTAGTAATGCATTGATGGGATGTTGTCATTGTCGAGATGGACTAACATCTGAATTTAATGGGATAGTGTGTGTGATGATGGAGGTGTCATATGTATTCAAATCTTCATAACTCTATGCTGCCACGTCATGGTACTTATGCAAGGCATCAATGATCCCTTTCTTTTCTTCCAATGTGCATAACTTACCAATAAATACATTTTTTACTTCCTTAGTTTTTCTAAGGTTGTGGGTATCACACTAGTTGTTTATGGAATCCTTCTTTGCTTGCTGATCTTGGTATCAGATTTGATCCAAGTCAAATATGTGATCAAGCTAAACCATGCCTCTGGGGATAGTATTTGTTTTGAGGTTGATAATCCCTTCTATGTCTGATTTAGCTTCTTCTGGGTCAGCTTCATCAATTATTTGAGTTGCAAATATTTCAAAGCTAGTAATAAACTCCAAGATATGCTTATCATCATTGAACACCTAGAAATGGGTGACATTGTCTGGCACATATGGGGTGGAAGTGAGCTCAACGGTCAAACTTTTGAGGCTAGATAAAGAGAGGGGTTACAACGTGTTGGCTACTTGAGCTAAGGCATCAATAGTATGGTGTTGGGAATGGGGAATCAACTGTATATTAAAGGCATCAAGTATCTCTACAAGATCCCAAACTCTATGCCTATAATTTGATATCCTTCATTCATGGCATGAATATAGTTTTCTAACTTGCTTTACTACCAGTTCTGAGTCACCAAAGACTTGCAACATCTTAATGTTCTTCCTTAGGGCCATTAAGACACCTTGAACTAATGCTTCATATTCTACTACGTTATTAATGCAATAAAATTAGAGTCTATGGGAGGCAAAGTAGGTCTTACCCATAGGGTTGATGAGTTCAAATCTAGCTCCAACTCCTTGCTTGGACTTAGATACATCAAAACATAGCATCCAAAACTTGGAAGGTTCTTTGACTTCGGGGCCAAACATGCATGCACCCTTCCTTGGTTGCTCATTTGCATTTTCCATTTCTAGAATGGGTACTAGCTCAGCATGGTTGAAGACAGGCTACCTTGTCGGTATCTCCTTTTGATAAGTGACTTGTCCTTTGACATGTTCTACTACTGTCTGACACAAGAAACACTCAAATTCTGAATGGGTAGCATTGTGAACTCTACACCAAGTAGGCAATGAAAGCTCTTGGAAATCCATTCGAGCCCCCAAACTGAGTTGATCTTGTATGCAATTTTCCATGATGTCTTGGAATCCTTCTAGCAGTCCTAAATTACCATCTTTGTAGGACTCATCATCTTCTGATTCTACTAATATTTCTATGCTTTGGGGTGTATAGGACAAGTTGGTTAGAGTGTCACATTGCACCAAGAAGACATCATCATCCATTTCCTCTTCTAGAGGCTCTAGTTCTTCCTGATATGCTATGGGAGAATAATTTCCCAACTCAGTTTCAACAAACAACACTTCATTGGTATTGTTATATTACATGATCATAAACTTCATGTGTGGCTCCCGATCTATACAGATCTAGTTTGTTAGTCCATTCCATGGTAACCACATGTGAGAGAAATTAGTTGTTTCATACTAATTTAATGCTCAGGTGAAGTCTTTTCCTAGGATTATTCCATATGTGTTAGGAATATTCGAAACCTAGATGTCAATAACCTATTGTACCCTTGGATCAGTAGCAATCTGCATGGGACTACGATTGATTTCTCCAATGATGTTCACCTCCATTTTATCAAACTAAGTTACTTTTCTTCTTTGAAGGTGTGGGTACAATCCCAAGAGCCTTGCATACAACCAAAGGCATAACATTAGCTGATACTCTTGAATCAATCAGAAAATTATGCAAGTTTTTCCGAAATATCTTGATAGTGGTGAGGAAGGGACGCATTTCAAACCTTACCTGGAAAAGTCCCACAGGTGTGTTAGCCTAGGCCACTTGACCTTTGTCTTTTCATTTTTCTTTTCCTTGACTTTCCCCTTACCTTGCTCCTTAGTAGATTGTTTTATGGTTTGTTGATTGGTAGGGACATCTTTCCTTTTACATATGATCTCTTGAATTACAGGCTCTTCAAAAGAGACCTTCTTAGTTGGTGTTTCTTTTGTTTCTTTAGAGGAAGGGGTCCCATTAATCACCCTAAAGAAGGTTTGTCAAACTGTAGGAACCTTTAGTAGTTCAAAAGCAGACAAACTGATTTTAACCTTCTTGAACTCTTCAACTGTTGGCAAAACAAGGACACACAACTGAGAGGGGGGTGAATCAGTTGTGATAGAAACTTAAAATTTTCTTACTTAAGTCAACTTAATCTCAGATCTGATGAATATGCAATTAACCACAAGCAATTAACACATCAGAGAGACAAAGAGCACCAAGATTTTTTTATGTGGAAACCTTGGTAGGGGAAAAACCATGATGTATGTTAGTCCACAAGATTATACTTTATTAAAATTATAATGAGAAATACTAAGGGGAATGCACATGCATTCAGGCATACTACCTAGAGCTCACTGCTCAAATACAAAAAGAGGACTCACTATCTAACAATACAAAAATATGGATTGGATCCACAGACTATGAACTAAAAGAATAGCTTCTACACAAGCCTGATTAATGTTCCAATTAAGTTCAAAAAACCTTCTTTACACTTCACTCAAACTTCTTCACTCTCTACTCTGCAATCGAATGATAGAAACACTATTGGCACATTTACACTTTCTCTAGCATACATTCACACTTATGCACACACTAACTTTTCTCAAACAATCGCTCTTATATCTCCGCAACATGAGATTTCATCACAACTTAGTCGAACAATAAATTAAAACATATTTGGAATGTCGGCCCAAATTCACAAATAAATTTCTAATGCAAATCCACCAAGGTCAGCCACAACATAGTAGAAACCCAAATTAACATCTCTGATACAAAAATACTTTAATTAATTTCACCATGAAGATCCTCAACACGCTACCACCAACATGTTGGCCAAGAACATGAAAATCGAACATGCACAAGAAAATATCTTCAACTACGAGCTCTCCGAGTAATGTGGACATACCACAAAGATAGAGAATGATCTAGAGACATCAAAAAATGCCAAGAAACAACAAAGAAGCATCCACAACAACTGAGATTACCAGAATAACACAATATTCATTTAGGAACACTGACAGAGACCACAAAAACACTGTCAGACCACAACACAATCAAAAATTCACGCAGACCTTGAAACTTTCGGTAGATGATCTAGAAAAATTCAACAATAGACCCTTTAATCCACACCAGCTAATCTTCAACGTGCAGAATAGGACACCTTAATGACCTTCACAATTCCACTAGGAACCTAGAACACTTTCTCTTACAATTTTTTCAATATCCTCGACATATACAACAACTGATATACCTAATGCTAATAGTGTTGACATCAATGACAACTACATATCAGCAACCATATCCAAAATATCCAACAATCTCCCCCTTTGGCATTGATGGCAACACATGATGTGAAAAATACCATCAACCCAATACACTGACTTCTTCTTCTCAACTGCACTTCTCCCCACAAGGCTCTTCTCCTTAGAAAGATTTTTCACAATACACTTCTCCCCCTTTTACATCAATGGCAAAGGTAACAATTACCTTTCCATATACATGTTCTGAACCATATATCTATACATCTGACTACTCCCCCTGAGTAGCAGCCACAAAAACATCAATCTGAATCAGAATTAGCAATGAAGTTCATAGATTGATGCAAGAAAATGTATCTTTTAGTTCTTATTAGGAGGGGTAATTACCCCTAGAACATTCCTCTAAGATACTCAAAAGGATCCTTTAGCAATGGCTTAGTAAATATATCTACAATCTATTCTGTGGTAGGCACATATTCCAATCTGACTTCTTTCTCATTCACTTTCTCCCTCAAGAAATGAAACTTGATTGATATATGCTTGGTCTTGGAATGAAACATCAGATTCTTTGAAATATTTATTGCACTTGAATTTTCATAGTATATGGCAATAGGCTCTCTATATATTACCCTGATATCTCTCAGCATCTGTTTCATCCATATCACTTGACTACAATTATTGGCAGCAACAATGTATTCTCCTTCAACAGTAGATAGAGACATGGAATTCTACATTTTGCTTAACTAGGACACCAATTTCTTCCCTAGGAAGAAAGCACCACCACTAGTACTTTTCTTGTCATCTACATCACTAGCCCAATCCGCATCAGTAAATGCACACAAAGTGAGATCATCATCCTTTGGATACCAAGGTCCAAAGTCAACTGTTCCTTTTAGATATCTAAATATTCTCTTCACAGCAGTCACATGTGATTCTTTTGGACCAGCCTAAAATCTAGCAACCATACATACAACATTCATAATGTCAAGTCTAGTCTGAGTTAAATAGAGTAATTCACCGATCATTGACCTATACCTAGTTTTATATTCCTTAGGAGATTCATCATTCTATGTCAACTTACATCCAATCGCCATGGGGGTACCAATAGGCTTTGAGTCATCCATTCCAAACATCTTCAGCAGTTCTTTCACATATTTAGACTGAGATATGAAAATCCCCTTGTCCAACTGTGTAACTTGCAATCACAGAAAGAACTTCATTTCTCCAATCATAGTCCTCTCAAATTCATTCTTGATTTCATCAACAAACTTCATACATAGATTATCATCTCCTCCAAAAATGATGTCATCAACAAAAACTTCTATAATTAACTCTTTATCATTATCTAAATTGAAGTATAAGTTGCTATCAATAGTACCTTTAGTGAATCCAAGATTCAATAGATATTTGTCCAATCTAGCATACCAGGCTCTAGGGGCTTGCTTAAGTACATACAAAGCTTTCTTCAATCTATAAACTATATCTCCCTTGTCTGTTAGCTAAAATCCATTTGGCTATTCAATTTACACTTCTTCTTCTAGTTCTCCATTCATAAATGCTAACCTCACATCCATCTAATAAACTTTGTAATCCTTGTGTGCAGCATAAGCAAGAAATAGTCTAACAAGTTCAATTCTAGCGACAGGGGCAAAGGTTTCTTCAAAATAAAAACCTTCCATTTGAGAATACCCTTTACATACTAGTCTTGCTTTATTCCATATCACTTCACCTTCTTCATTTATTTTGTTTCTAAATACCCATTTAGTACCAATCACATTTTTGTCTTTAGGTTTCGGAACTAGTAGCCATGTGTCATTCTTTTCAATCTATGTCAGCTCTTCCTTCATAGCTTCCAACCAGTGCTCATCGTGATAGGCTTCAATAACATTTTTAGGTTCAATCTTGGAAATCAAACAATTTTTTTCTACAATTTTTTTTCTAGTTTACACTTCTTTACTCTTATCTCCTATGATTTGATTTTCAGAATGATTTAGCCTTACATACCTTCAAGTTTTGGGACATTCTTGAACTTCTGACTCTTCTGATCTTTCTTCTACACTTGCACTTTTACGTTCCTCCTAATTTACTTGATTTACTAGAACAAATTGAGGTTGCTTCACCAAAACATATGGAATAATCTAAAGTAGATTTTTTGTTTGAGTATTATTCCCTCGGCTTGTAATATCTTTGTCTAAATCATAACTATGATGTCTAGATGATTTGACAGAGTCCTTATCAACTCTGACATTTGCACTTTCAACCATCTTTCTCAATCTTTTGTTATAGCACTGGTAGGCCTTACTTTTAGTGGAGTAACCTAGGAAGATTCCTTAATCACTCCTTGCATCAAATTTTCCTATATCATCATCTCTCCTGATATAACACTTGCTTCCAAATATTTTGAAATGTTTTACAGTAGGCTTGTGACCAAACCATAACTCATAAGGGGTCTTACCATAATTACCATTAATATTTACCCGGTTCAAAGTATACATAGCAGTGCTTACCGCTTCATTCCAGTACATCTGAGATACATTTCCTTCCATCATCATTGTTTTGGAAGCATCCAAAAAATTTCTATTCTTTCTCTCTGCAACTCCATTCTATTGAGGGGTTCGAGGAACAAATAACTATCTTTTAATTCCATGCTCTTCACAAAAAGAGTTGAACTCCTTAGAAATGAACTCACCACCTTTGTCAGATCTTAGGCACTTGATTTTCAGACCTTTCTCATTTTCTGCCATATCCTTGAAACTTTTGAACTTCTCCAATGGTTCACATTTTTCTCTTAAGAATGAAATCCATATCATTCTAGAGTAATAATCAATAACCAACATGAAATACCTTTCTCCATGAATACTTCTAACTCTAGAGGGACCACAAAGGTCAATATGGAGCAGCTCCAACAAATTATTTGAATGAAACTATTTGCTCCGGAAAGAGACTCTAGTTTTTTTACCCATTTGACATTCCTTGCAGATTATATTAGCAGGATTTACTAACCTAGGCATGTCTCTTATTTCTTGAGTAGAACTTATCTTGATAATGTTGTCAAAGTTTACATGACACAACCTCCAATTCCACAAACATCTTTCATCTACTTGAGCAATTAAACAACTCCATCTAGCAATATTCAGATGAAAAATATTACCTTTTGTTTGTTTTCCTGTTGCAATCATATTCCCAAAACTTCCATGTATCTTGCATCTTCCATTTTTGAACTGAAGATCATAGCCCTTGTGAAACATCTGTCCAATACTCAACAAGTTGTGCTTGAAGCCTTCAACATAAAGAACATCATCAGTGTTATCCTTACCACCAAGGAAAATAGATCCTCTACCACGAATCACACCAGCATTGTTATCTCCAAATATTACAACCCCACCGTCATACTTTTCTAGAGTCACAAATTTTCTTTTATCACCGTTCATATGATGTGAGCATCCACTATCAATGACCCACTCATCTTTTTCTTCAACTTGGGTTGCACAAGCTTTCTCATCTTTAGCAAATTCAGTAGCCACAGGATTATCTTCAATGGTAGCATTGAAAGCCCATTCATCTTCTTTTCCATTATCTTTATTAGACTCATCATCAATCACTTCTTCTTCAAAAAAGTAGCATCTCTTTTAGAATCTAGAGTTCTTAGGATTAGATCTAGGAACTCTTTTAAGACATATTGATGCAAAATGACCTATTTTACTACATGAAAAATATTTAATAGGAAATACATCTTCATACTTACCTTTTCCTCTGCCTTCTTGCTTTGCAATCAGTGCTTCCAGTTTTTCTACCTCTCTTTCTTTATCTTCAAGCTATTTCAGTTCTTCATAATACTTGGATATCCTTCTAGAACTCTCTCCTAGATTATATATTTGCCTATTACTTCTAGATATAGTGGCCTTGAATGCAGATTTAGTCTTCAGTGTAGATTCACCAAATTCACTTATTTCAAAAGCAGCAAGCTTCCCGATCAACGTGTCTCTTGTCATCTTGTTTACTGATCTGAACTCTTCAATAGCATGAACCTTCATTTTGTAGGAGGGAGGCAAGGATCAGAGTACTTTAGCCACAATTTCATCCTCATCCATAGAACCACTAGCACATGTAATACTGATCACTATTTCATTTACTCTTTGCATAAAAGAAGTGATATTTTCGTCCTCACCCATCTTCAAATTATCATACTTGCCTTTCAAGCTCTGTAGCTTAGCCATCTTCACTTATGCATCTTCTTCATACAAAGTTTCTAGTTTCGTCCAAATCTCATGAGCTATCTGCAATCCTACTACGTTAGCCATCTTTGAATCTATCAGAGCACTCACTAAAGCTTCAATAGCCCTAATATTATTTTTAGCATCTTTGATCTCACTAGCAGTGGAGGGACCATTCTAAGGAATAGTATATGGATCTCTTGTAATCTTCCAGAAAGCTTCACCAATACACCTTAAGTGACATTGCATCTAATTTTCCATAGTGAATAGTTGGTGCCATCAAATCTCAGACTTTCCTTCTTGAATTTTTCCATCCTAGATCACCTCAAGCTTTTAGACTCTTTAGAGGAACCTACTCTAACACCAATTGTTAGAAAAACAAGGACACACAACTGAGAGGGGGGGTGAATTAGTTGTGACAGAAACTTAAAC
The DNA here is from genome assembly GCA_007258455.2 of Sequoia sempervirens. NCBI lineage: Eukaryota > Viridiplantae > Streptophyta > Pinopsida > Cupressales > Cupressaceae > Sequoia > Sequoia sempervirens. The sequence continues at coordinate 111,440,121 of VDFB02000008.1, read as the reverse complement.
TTTTCTTACTTAACTCAACTTAATCTCAAATCTGATGAATAAGAAATTAACCACAAGCAATTAACACATCAGAGAGACAAAAAAACCAAGAATTTTTTTACGTGGAAACTCTGGTAGGGGAAAAACCATAGTGGATGTTAGTCCACAAGATTATACTCTATTAAAAGTATAATGAGAAATAATAAGGGGAATGCACATGTATTCGGGCACACTACCTAGAGCTCATTGCTTAATTACAAAAAGGACTCGCTATCCAACAATACAAAAATATGGACTAGATCCACAGACTATGAACTGAAATGATAGCCTCTACACAAGCCTTATTACAATTCCAATTAAGCTTAGAAAACATTCTTCACACTTCGCTCAAACTTCTTCACTCTCTGCTCTGCAATCGAATGATAGAAACACTATTCACACATTAACACTTTCTCTAGCATACATTCACACTTATTCACACACTAACTTTTCTTAAACAATCGCTCTTATATATCTGCAACATGAGATTTCATCACAACTTAGTTGGCTAGGAAAATAAAACATATTTTTAATGTCGTCCCAAATTCACAAATAAATTTCCAATGCAAATCCACCAAGGTTAGCCACAACATAGTGGAGACCCAAATTAACATCTCCAATGCAAAAATACTTTAATTAATTTCACCATGAAGATCCACAACACGCTACCACCAACATGTCAGCCAAGAACATGAAAAACCGAACATGTGCAAGAAAATATCTTCAACTACGAGCTCTTTGAGTAATGTGGATGTACCACAAAGATAGAGAACTATCTAGAGACATCAAAAAGAAACAAGAAACAATAGACAAGCATCCACAACAACTAAGATTACCAAAATAACACAATCTTCATTCAAGAACACTAACAAAGACCATATAAACATTGTCACACCACAACATAATCAAAACATCATGTGGACCTCTAAAAATTTTGATAAATGATCTAGAAACATTCAAAAATAGACCCTTTAATCCACACCATCTAATCTTCAATGTGCAGAATAGGACACCTTCATGACCTTCACAGTTCCACTGGCAACCTATAACACTTTCTCTTACAATTTTCTCAATATCCTCGACATATACAACTAATATACCTAATGCTAATAGTGTTGACATCAATGACAACCACATATCAGCAACCATATCCATAATATCCAACATTAGCAACGTAGTCCCCCATTTGCTCAATTTTCGCCTCGAAGGATCTACCTATGGAAGAGCTAGCTTGTTGGTTCTGTGTTTGATTTGGTTGTTTGTTTTTGTTCAAGTATTGTGCAGGAACATGAGGATAGTCGGGGTTATTGCTAGCATTGTGGTCAAGTGGGGTGCTAAAGTTATTTGGTGGAATGGAAGTAGTGAACGGTCCTCCTACTTTTCTATTTATTAAATTATATGGAGAGGCTCTTTGATGGAACATTTGGACTTCATCTTCATGAGACTCTTCTTCATCTATTATACCATTATCTACTGAATTAAAAAGATGGGATAAATCTTCCTCATTACTTACCTCTTTTACTTCTTCAGTCTTTAGGGAGGTGGCCTCATTTTTGGGTTCGTTTCTCTCGCTTCACGGAAATGGAGCTTGGTTGACCATGAGCATGAAAGATTCATATGGTTTTGATAGAACTATGTCTCTGCAACCCACATTGTCAATGGAATTTTGAACTTCAACTTGGAAGATCTCTATAGCTGTGAGGAACTCAGGGAAATCCAACTCAGAGTGTCTATTTGTTTTGTGAATCTAACACCATCTAGATAAGGTAGCCTCATCGAGATATACTCCACTAGTTGCCTTCTCTGTATTAGCAGGCTGATCAAGAGGGGTGGAAACACCTCCATTGTTTGTCCCGGTATTCCACATTCGGTTCTACCTTTGTGAGGGTCTTCTCTTGAAATTTTGGTTGGAGTTTTGTCCTCGCTCATAATTCTGCCCTGATGAGGTACTTGTTTCATGGTTGTCCCTATTGTCTCGACTGAGGTTGGTCTGAATGTTGCGGTGAGAAGCTTCTAGCTAAGTATTTTGGTTCCTGAGGTGAGTCAAATCCATGGACATCTTTCTAATCATCTCAGTCAACTTGTCCAACTGGTCTTTCTTGACACTACTTGGTTGCGATGTTTGGTTTTGGAGAAATATGGGTTGTGCTACTGATTGGTTCTACTGAGCAAGTGGAAATTCAGGGCTTTGTAGATATAGCAGCAATTTTGGGTTGATGCGAGTATGTTTTCTACTATTGGCATTGTAAGTAATGAGGCACTGGAGGTGCTTGGTTCATGGGCTGCCCCGAATGAGGAACTATAAGAAGCCATAGAATTTGATTCATGTGGGGCGTTTGGTGTTGGAGAGCTTGATTGAGCCCTTGAATCTACATAAGATGAGAAATATGTCCCAAAGAAGGTAGTGAATTGGAGATGTTTTGTCCCAAATCAGTGTTGGTTGTGACTGCCTCGGCATAGGAATCCACCAACCTGGCTGGTGGTGGGTTCATTCTCTTCACCAATGGGGTTGTGATTTTGTCCAAGGAAGTGTAGTAAACCAACAAGACAACGACATCATTGAGCATGTATTGAGGTTGCAACCTCGTGTACACTCGGTGGAAACAATAGTTGAAGGAGCTGATTGGTTCATTAACCTCCCTATGAATTGCCATGAATTGCTGATATAGTTTTGATGGGCTGATCAAAATCTTGTATTTCCTTAGGAATGTGTTCTTCAACAGATCCCAAGTGGTAATCGATCCCGTTGGAAAGTTGATGTACTAATAGAAGGCTTCTTCTCCAAAAGAATAAGGGAAAATTCTACATGCCACATCTTCATGATTAATCTACATGTCTTTCAGTGTCATTTGGAATATCTTAATGTATTACTCAGCAATCCTTTGTAGATCCTGAGGATTGAACTTTGTGCAAAATCCCTCTGGGTTCTTGGGTATGTCATGGTAAGCATTGAACAACAAAAGAGAGGGGTTGTTCCCCAGCCAAGCCATGAGGGGAGGTGGAGGTGGTATTTGCTATTGAATAGCAACTTGGGGCTGCACAGGGGCAACGATATTTGGGACTATGCCTTGGACTTGGAAGCTAGGGATATGGGCAACACCCCTACCGTAGGAAGCAAGTGGTTGAAATGTAGTTCGGGATGGTTGGATGGAGGAGGTGGAGGTGGAAGAGGAGGGATGAGTGAGTGACTGATGGAAGGAGGATGGGTGTGAATTGAATGAAGTGAATGAGGAGGATGAAGTTGAATCTGATCTTCAAGTCCTTCTAGTCCTTGTAGGGGGTTGTAGTTCTTGAAATTCCCCTTTATTTGGTGTTGATCTTAAAACTCTTCGAAATATTTTAGGGGAGAATGACCCAATTCGATCAGCCTTAACTCAAAAGGGGGGGGCCCTCCTTCTAGCACCAGTTCTGTTGATGGGTGTTTTTTCACTTCTCAACACAGGTAATGCATAGGTGCATCACCTCTCTTGAAAGACAATCTTCAACAACAAGTTGCTAAAAATCACCCCAAGGTCTCTTAGGTGTCAGGTCATGACTTGCTTGGAATGTCTCAGTTGTTTCAATGTGATCTTCTTGGTAATCACAGGGTAGACTTAAGTAAGTTAAGTTGGAGGGGACTTGGATCTTCCAATGGAGCTCTTAAGATGGGATAGTTATGATACCATTGTTGTAGGTTCAAACAGCAGTCTATAACTCCTATTTCAACTTCAAATTTGGATTTACAATGTAGAATGAACCTTGTTCAAAGTCATTATTAAAAAAAGGCCAAAAGGGTAGGGAAGAGAGTAAGTTCCTAGACCTGAAATTTGCAATGAATAGTGATAATGAAGGACCCTACTATAGACAACCTTCCTAAAACTAAGTTCCACTTAACCAAATTACTTCATAGTCTCATGAAACTAGTGCAATCTTCTAAGGACTACAAAATTTCAACCTTTCATTCACCATCAGCATGAATAAAAGATAGAAATTTAGTGCATCTTTCAATTTATGCCTAGACTAACTTTACACAACTATTTATCATCAATAAATAGCAAAAGGTATGGACAAGGAAGGTTGCCACCACACAACAAAATTCTTCAATATCAATGCAAAACAATAACTAACTTACTAACAACATGCAAAAATCATGAACAATAAAGTAAATCTATTCTAATTCACTAATTATGAGAAGAAGAATCATGCAACATGAAGTTGGAACTCAAGAATCCACAAAATCAATGAATCTATATTAACATTCCAGCAGCATGTCTTTACAATAACTCAACTCTCTCTTGAAAATGAGAGGGGACACCCTATTTATAGTGTCCAAAAATAAAAATGAATAGCCAAGATTCACTACAAACTAGAGTTTCACCTACCCCCAAATATTTTACAATTTAAAATTACATTTTGTCATTTAGCCAATTTTGTCCTCTTGTGAGCAGCACTGTACCTCTTTTGTCTTTTACTGATTTCCTTGTTGTAGCTACACTATGAGGAATTCATCATCTATAATCAGATTTCCTGCATTTTTATTGATGGTGGCATAATCCATGAATTTTCCTATCAATTCCTAGAGCTTGTTCAATTCCAATATATCTGACTGAAGCACTTGGAAGTTCAGTCTCCTAGATTTTCCTGTTATCTCATCCCAGTCCTTGTCACATTTGGTTGTATTCTTTACTACCTGCTCGGATTGAGCAAAGGCTCACATAGCAAAACCCATAAAATCTGGTGTAAGTGCATTTTTGGTCTCATTCTCCATCTTCCTATGAAAGTATGGCTTTATTTTTTTTGGGTCTAACTCAATAGCTAGCACATCAAAATTTGTCATTAATCTTAGATATTCTTCAGAGGCCACCCTGATCTCCTTAGCCCAATCAATATCCTGCTCCACTTCATGGAGCAATCGTTCCAACACTTCCTTTCTGTGTTCTAAGCCCAGATTCCATGTTTCCATGAGCCAATGATCATCTTTTTCTTGTGCAAGCTCCTTCTCCCAAGATTTCTCAGTTATCTAGAGGATAGCCTCAAGTTTAGGATACGTAATCCTATATAACTCTAGAAAGTTGGTGCAAAATTTCTTTATTCCCTCGAGTATATTTTGTACCTCCAGGAACTTGTTTGTTGTACTAATAGCTCGACCTATGCCCATATTTCCATTGTAGAGGACTTGCTAGAACCAATCCTCTATGGCCTTTGTCCAATTCTTTCTTCTTTCAAATTTATCAATGTGGTCCTTGGACAACAGTTGTGGCAATGCTAATGATGTGATAGGGAGCTCTTCAACTGATGACCATTGTTGAATGTAAGTCATTAAATCTGCCACCTATGCTTTTAGCTCCTCTTTGGAGATCTTATCTTTATGCATTTGGTGTACAATGGTGGCAACAGATCCCTGGAGATGGTCGATCTTTTGTTCTCTTGTTGTTATTCCCAAATCAAGGGTAGAAATTTTGTACCTGATCCCCTCTTCTCCCATCACTAGGGTGGCTATCTGCACGGTCTTGGATCCTAAGGCATCTATTGTCAAATGAGATCTAACCTTTGGCTTCTTCTCCTTCTTTGTAATTATTTGGGCTTGAGCCAAGATGGCTTCCAACCTCACCTTTGGATCCCTTGGGGTCAGGGTTTTCTTCTCTAATTGTTTCTCAAGCCATTCAGGCATCTGAGATTCCCCTTTTGGTGATTTATGATCACCTTCTTCTTCACGGGTATGTTGGATCTCCATCGCTTTACCTCCTGGAGTTTCTTGCTCTATCCTTTCTTCTTCTTCTTCATCAAAATCCTAGATGAATATTGTTTCCTTTCTTGGAGATTCAATAGTTGTATGCTCTTTAGGGCTATCCTCCCCTTTGGTGGTTTTCTCTTCTTCCTCTCGGTCGTACCCATGTTCTTCATGATGTTTTGCTTATGGGCTTTTGTTCATGGATTAAACCTCTTCTTTAGGCTTGTCTTCTTCCTTTTCTTCCTTTTCCTTTTCTTCTTGCTCCTTAGAAAAAGGCATCTCTTTATCATGATTGGGGTTTTCATCTTGTTCCCCACTTGGAGGCTTAGTGTCTTCCTCCCTTTTCTCATATGTATTCCTCTCTTCATCGTAAGGCTACTTTTCAATTTCCTCTCCAACACCCTTGAGTTGTCAAGCCAACTCTTCCTCGAGCTCAAGGTAAAAAGTTTCCATAATATATTTTGTGTTTGGCTCCTCAATTTCTTCCTTAGATGATTGTGTTGCTTCATCCTCTTCTTCGCACACCACTTTATTAATCACTATATGTTGGTATTCAGGGTGCTCATGGTAGTCATCCACTTCTTCTTCCATCTCCTTGGCAGCTTCCCTCTCTTTCCTTTCCAATTCTTTTGATATTTGCATTGTTTCCTCCATTGTGGGTGGTTCAGTTGGAGGAGGGGGGACAAGGAGATTAGCCATAGCCTATGCCAAAGCAGCTTGTACTATTGGGTTCATTAACACTCCAGACAACTCTATTGGGATGTTCTTAATGTGTCGAGTGAAATCCTTCGGGAACAAGAGAGTGGGTATTGGAATCGTTATAGTAGCCAGTGGAAGAGATGATGATGGAGACATGGAGGAGGAGGAGAGCAGAGAAGTAGTGGTAGAGGAAGAATCAATTACCATTACTTGTGTAGTAGGCAAGGTGGAAGCAAGGTGGACCAAGATATCCACCGTAGATAGAGAAGTAGCAAACATCGTCTAAGAAGTAGACATATTGGCAATAGTAGTGGTAACGACAACATCGGTGACTACGGGAGTGGAGGTAGCAAGTGGGGACTTTGCTTGCTTAGCCTTTTGTTCTTCTCAATCATGGAGTGGGTCTTCCTGGATGGTGGGCATCTCTGTGAAATCGCTTGATGTCTTTGATTTCTTGGAAGGTTCACCTTCTGAGGCCTTCCTTGAGTACACCCTGGGTTTAGGCTGTCGTTCAACTGTCTCTTTTCTCTTTCTCAACCTGGTAGCTGGAGGATATTTTAAAGTTTCCCCAGATGGGGCAGGAGCTATCCTGTTGTCAGTCTCACTTCCTGGCTCATCCTCAAGCTCTTTGTAAGTTAAGGTGACTCCCTATAGCTTCAATTGGGAAACTTGCATGTCAATCCATTCTTTTGTCCTTGCCTCAATGGGATTTATAAGAATTTTGAGGTCATTAACCTATTCTTCATTCCAATCAACAAGGGTAGTGGTAGATTGGCAGCTACATCATATAAAGGATCAACCACCGTGTTTTCATCCTCTACAATCTAATCTGAATCGGAAACAAGTTCACTGTTTTGACAAAATAGGCCAACATACACATGTAGTGCTACATACGCACCTCCTTATCATCTTTTCAGTTGGCCTAGAAGTCCTCCACATTATAAAAATGGGCATACTCTATCCTGACCATTTTCTTTAACTTTCCATATGGGTCCATTCATGGATGGGCAGTGTAGAGTTCCAAGTGGTATTCATTCAATTCCTTGCTGGAATATTTTGTACACTGGGATGTGGGAAGTGCATACATACCCTAGACAAATGTGATGGGATAAGGGATCCCAAGTTTAAGCTTTTCGCTCAAAAGTGTATGGGCACGTTGTAATTATCTAGATACATCCAACAACACCATCCAATCATTCAGGTATCGGGGAAATTTATAGGGTTTCTCTGAGAAACCCTTGGTTCGGATGTAGGTAAACTTTAGAAATTTTATGGATAGAAAGCCATATCGGCGGATGAAAGCATTAGCACTATGTGATACCCTTCTTTGAAAGTCACCTCCAAGTAGTTTGATAATATGGCCTATGAAGGCGTCATTGACCTGACAGTAATCTTTCTTGAAATTTCTATATTGGAGTTGAAGATATTTATAAAACACCTTTAGTTCCCTCCCTGGAGTTTGGCTTGGAGCCACAAATAAGCCTTTGTATTGCGGTCATCCAATAGATAGACCAAGTATGTTGTCATGTAGAACTATGAAGTCCTCTTTACTGCCACAAACTATTCATGCAAGTAATTACTAATCATCCCTGCCCAGTAAAATTTTGCTTTGCCTCAAAGGACTTCTTCCATGAAGTATAGCATCCACTCCTGAAAGAAGGCTATAGTTGGAAGGCCCATAACTCTACTTAGTAGGGTTACCAAGTCATGGTAATCTTCATAAAAGTCACTTCTAAAGAGTTCTTGGGGCACTTTGTTTGTGTTGCCCCTCTTATCCTTTAGCCAATATTGATTGATAGGTTTCTTTCATTTGAGGGGATCAACATCCCACATCTCCTTGGCATACTATTTGGATGTTTCCTCCATCTCACTGAAGGTAGGGATATGAAAAGTTCTCCCTATTGATTTGGCAAAAAAATCAGCTAATACATTCCCATCTCTACCTACAATTCTTCTAGAATCTTCTTGATGTGCCTCCCTGCAAGCCATCACAAGCTTGGGAGCAATGAGAGCAAGCAGGAAACTAACAGCCTTAGCCAACCCACTGCTTCTAATTTTCCTATAATTTTCTATCATTGGGTTGATTCAAACCCTTTGCTTGAATTCATTGATATCAACATGTCCCAGATTAGTATTTGAGATCTCCCTCCAATCTGTGGTGACCCTAGAGTTGAGAGGTTCCCCATGGAACTTGTATTTCATTTGGTCTTTATCTAATTTTCCCCTAGGTGCCTTAGTTGACTTCTTTCCTTTTTCCTTTTCCATGACCACCTCTAAAGCTCCTTCACTTGCTTCTATATATCCTACGGGTGAGATTGCAGTAAGCACATTCACGCATAGGAACACGATGAAAGTTAACCAAAATCTTGCAAAATAGTGTTAGATTAGATAATTCATTACTTAAAGATCCTAACATGTCTTTTTGATCAGCATTGGCCTTTTACTAGAGGGATTTATAACAATGTTGGCCCAGGGGTGCGGACTTCCCTGGGCCGGTGGACATTCTATAGGAAACTATAGAAGAGACAACAACTAGGCCACGGTGGCATGCATGTCCCAACCCACACCAAAATTTGGTCATGCTATGAGGTCCACCAAGAAGGTCAGGCCATTTAGGCATGTCAGTCAAAATCAATTTGAAGTTTCAAGGGCATTAAGACCATCTTTTAGTCATGTGGTTCCAAGGCAAGTGGAAGTAGGAGGTATCTTAGTTGTTTGAGGCTTTGCCATTGAAATGACACTGGTAAGGTAGCCACCCATAGGCGGTGTTCCTCCATGCGGGCCCCAGGGGTTCAAGGGATGACATCATGATTCATTTGGAGTTCAAGCTTGGTGCAGGAGCACCCAAGGCCTTCAAGGAGCTCTTCAAGGATCAGGAGTGTGCAGGGGTTAGGAGGACCTGTCAAGCAAATCAAAACATCAACTATGACCTTTTAAAGCCTATAATGGCATTTGGAAAGGATAAATGTGTTAAGAGAGTCAATTGTCCTAAGGGTCCTAATAAGGACCCTAGGACCAAAATGCTATGTAATTGGAATTATCATGTTCTAGGGCTTTAATAGGAATATAATGCTTTAGTTAGGTTAAATAAGGTTGGATATTGAAGATCCAATAGGTTTTAGTTTGGGGAGTTCAATAAATTTCAAGATTGGAAATTCAAATTTTTAAATTCCAATTTGGGCGGGTAACTAGTCTTTATGAGTTTTAATCACTTTTATGCAACTTAATCAATCCCAAACGGTTTGAAAAGTTGGGGAAAGGATATACAAAGCCAAAATAATCATTTGTATGGAGGTTGGGCGTGTGGAGAGGTGACTGTACGGACTGTTTTATGGAAATAGTGAAAAATACATTTTTCTTGCATTTTATGGTTTTTTTTGTTGAATACTTGATCTCTATTGAATCTATGTCCAGTAGGAAGCTTTAGGGATTTGAGTTTACATGTTTCAACACCATTGAAGGCTCTAAAAGTAGTAATAATTAATTTCTTTGCATAATATATTGACTGTCCTCAGGAAAACTTTATTTTTTCATTGATTTTGAGAGTCATCATGAAGTAATGATCCATTTCATGAGATTTTGTGACTGAAACTTGTGAAATGGATCCTATTTAACTTGTATCATACCAATCTAACAAGATAAAGTGCAGGAAAGAAGAATCAAATGGTGTACACCAAGATTTAATAGTGAAAAGTGCTTGAAGATGGGGGCTTGGGTATAGCAGTAGAAGATCTGCCTTAATGAGGGGCATGTTTGTGAGTTGGGATAGACTAAATATGTTTTCCTAATGGTCTAGAGTCAATGAGAAAGTTCTGGAAGTGATTGGAAGGTTAGTTTTCAAGAAGCCCTAGTTTTGAGGCAAGTTAAGGAGGGTTCTATGTTTGAGCATGTTAGAGGTGTCCTAGAAGCCTAAAAACTTGGAATCTTTGGTTTTGAGACATTTTGAGAGACTTTTGAAAGTTTCATGGTTAGGGGACAACTTTAGAGAGGGGTTGCTTTGAAAAAGAGGGCTAATTAGGCCTAGTTTTTGAGGAAACAATAGGTTTTGGAAGAGATTATCTTAAACAAGTGATATGAGGGTTTGGATATGTTGTTTGAAATCACAAACCACATTTGAAATAGTCACTAGATTGGATGCTCCTTTGGAAAGTTTGAGAGAAAATTCAAAAATCCTTCGCTAGAGGCCTAATAGGGCTAGAAGGCTAGTTAAGGTGGGAAAGTGGATTTTGTTCAAGATAGAGGTTTGGGGCCTTGATTTCATTTAATACAAGTGTAATTGTGTCTTTTAAGAGTATTCCTAGGGTTTGGGTCCATAAGGGAGGAAAATAAGTCATTTGGTGCATTATTGAGGTTTGTCTCCACTAGGGTGCCTGAAGAAGGGTTGAGATTGCATCATTAAGTTCCTTGAAATCTTTGTGTTTGTTTCAAAGTCCCAGACCCTCTACATCAAAGCTACTATGGGTTAGATGGTACGGGGAGATGTTGGGTCAGAGCCGTTTGGAATGACGAAGGCTAGATGGAGGTCTGGCAAAGGAGGCCCACCTTTTCGGTTCCACGAAGCACTTTGGCATTTCCTTTTTTATTATCAATCAATCAGGGGGAAACGACAAGGTTGAGCTCTACATAACCGACCAATGGAGTTCTATGAATGTTTTGGAATGATGAGAATGAGATAGAATTTTGCAAATGACCACCCGCAAAAGGTGATCTTTGCCTAGAGTTTGGCACTTGTTTGTTTTCATTTGGGATCAGAAAGAGATGGCGAATGCAGGATCCGCTAGGTGGAAAGGCATCATGTAAAGGTCAGTTGGAACGAAAAACTTGCCATGGCGGTCCACAGACAAAATCCCATGGGGCGAGGCCCATAGGGAAGCTCAGACTTAATCATTTAGGGTGTAGATGACAAACGCAAGCTAGGGGCCGGCCATTGTAAAGGCTTTATTACTTCGTTGTCTTGAGTGGTCATTTTGAACATCAATGAATGGTTGATGATACCTCTCCTAGGACAATCAATGACACATAAATTGCTTCATTTTGATTCAGATGGTAGATTGGAGGGTGGAGCCCAATAGGTGGAGGGATGGGTCGTGAAAGTCATTTGGAACAGTGAAGCCGGGGCAGAAACCCATGGACAGTGGCCCGCAAAGAGAACTCTACAATGGACCAAGACTTGGGAATTTTGGAAAAGTTAGGCATGAACGACAATGATTGGAGTGGGATCTGCACATCAGAAGGAAGGCACTAGATAGTCATTTGGAATGATGATACGCTAACAACATCCCGAAGGTGAAAACTCGTGCTAGTGGACCCGAGTGGGTCAGAGGATCCTTTCATTTTGGTCTTGTGAATTTAGTTAAGTTCAAGATGACCAAGTTGAGGGGGGCCTCCTGCGATGGTGGGCCCAATGAGGGGTATGTGCAGGATCATCATGGAAAAAACAGACCCTTCAGTGGCAAAAAATTCAAAAAAATTAGAGTTAGGCAGCTTGACGTAAAAATTTGAATAAGTTTTCTATATTATTTCAAAAATATGTAAGAATAGAATATGTAGCAAATTGAATGTAGTTTCCAAACTACTATGTTTTTTTTAAAAATCTATTTGGTGAAAATTTGAAATTTCAATGCAATAGTACTTAAATTTCAGGGGAAAATAAGTAGGTATCTGCCTAACCACCCTAACCACAATAAAATAATAATATTATTTTATAATATTTTTGATATAAGTAGATGACTCATGTCTAGATGTGATGCATATTTTTTTGTAATTTTTTCCAAGTAAATAATTATTTATGAATTTTTATTACAACTTTTAAAAAATATAAAAACTTGTATGACCACCTTAACTTGGTCAAAAATTCATGAAATTCAATTTTTCTTTTTAATCCTATAGTATGCAAAGCATAGAATGTGACACATATATTTTGGATTCAAAAATGTGATACCATTTGAAAGCTATAGATTTTTTCAATTAGCCTATCAATCGACTTTAATTAATTTAAATAGAAAATGAATAAAAATTATTTATTAAATTCAAAGTAAATCATAATTTATATTGGTGGAAAGCTAATAATTTCCTTTAAAAACCCTTTTCGTTTCATCAATTTTGGGTAAAAAAAAGTCGTTAGCCATAAACCCATCATATTGCCACTTTTTGGCCCATCATGATCCTGCACATACCCTGAGGTTGTTCGTCGTTTAAAGTTTTAAACATTTTCAAAGGAAGGTAATGGCAATGGATAGGTTGTAGGTCCGTAGGGGACGAATGCTTTGGTTGAAGAATGGCCATGGGGACCTCAACTCCCACATGTGGCCTGCAAGCGATTTATGAAGTTTATCAAAATTTTAACTTATGGGTTTTGTTCGCCGAGATTTACTAGCTGATTTTAAGCTTTATTTCAAAGCTTTGGTCAACTTTTATCGAATTTAAATAAAATATCAAAATAGGGAATGCGGTAGATGAATAACCTATGAAGCCCGACAAAGATGGATGAACAAATAGCTAGTAGAGGCTTTGAATAGATGGATGAACTCAATGGGTGTGACAGCGACATTGGCGAGGGGCTCTTTGAATCATTTCTAAACTACTAACAGATGAAAATGATAGCTCAAGATGGGCTATTTATAAAATTTTGAGCATTTAATTCCCCTCATAAATGTGGGTATGGTGGTGTTTAGGGTTGGTGAGCAGTAGGTGTCTGTGTAACCACCCTAACCACAATAAAATGATAGTATATTTTTATAAGATTTTAGATATAAGTAGAGGACTCATGTCGCGATGTGATGCATATTTTTTTGTAATTTTTTTCCAAGTAAATAATTAATTATGAATTTTTAATTACAAATTTTTAAAAATAAAAAACTAGTATGTCTAACCACCTTAACTTGGTCAAAACTTAATGAAATTAATTTTTTTTAAATCCTATAGTATGTGAAGCATAGAATGTGATGCATGTTTGATTCAAAAATGTGATACCATTTGAAAGCTATAGATGTTTTCAATCATCCTATCAATCAAGACTTTAGTTGTAATTCAAATAGAAAATAAATAATAATTATTTATTAAATTAAAAGTAAAGCATAATTTATATTGGTGGAAAGTTGAGATTATCCTTTAAAAACCCTTTTCATTTCATCAATTTTGGGTAAAAAAAATTTGTCAACCACATACCCTACAAAAACCCATCATATCGCCACTTTTTTGCCTATCATGATCCTACACATACCCGTGTGCTATAGGCACAACACTACCATTTGGAAAGATTTATTTGGTAATTATAGTTATCCTTCTCTTGATGGCTCCCCTAATTGTGATGAAGGTACTTTACAAAATATAACCATGGAATGTGATGAACATCTTACAAGCTCTCCAAATAGGGTAGATGGTATAGTACAAGAGAATGAGACCTTAGATAAAAAGCATAAAGTCATGAAAAATCATAACAATCAAATAGAGCCTTCTCCTAATACCCCCACTATTGATGAACAAGACAATTCAACCATTGATAATTCCCTTACATGCAATGAAGTCATATTAGAAGAACCAACCCTTGAATGTCAAGAACATTTGGTTTGTAGTTCTCTTAAAAACCCTCCTACTAGGGAAGATATAATGATGAAAGAAAATGAGAACATTGACAATAGTAATTCCTTAGATGAAGATGATGAAGTAACATTACACTCCTCTTCACTAAGAGATCATGAAAATAAGGATAAGTCTTCTAAGGTTACGCAGATTAGATACCCCTTAGAGTACTCTCCCGAGCCTAAACTTATCATTTATCCACCCTCTCAAAAAGCACAATTTCAAAAAAAAACCCATCCTTATCCTTGAACCATCTAAGAACAATGTTTCACAACAACTGAGCTACAATACCATTGCTCATACATACAACACTAGGAACAATATACAACCAAGGAAAAAACCTTCAACATTCCTCCCATTGCCTAATCATATCTTACCAGGTCCCCCTTATTTTCCTTCACAAAGTGGAAATGAGTATTATCTTGTTGAACAACTTAAGAATACTCTCACAAAGATACCCCTATGGGACTTGATTCAAAATTCACCTAACTATCACACTATGCTTTTAACACCCTTGCAACAAGGTGTGGTTCCCTCTAGTGCAAACCCGAATGACATACCAACCATGATTCAAGGAATAAATGTTGACATTGTTTTCCACCAAAGTGAGGTCCCTCCTTTGGAAGTGCAAAAAAAGAATGATGCTTTCATGATAATAGCTCAATGCAATAACAAAGGGATAAAATGAACCCTTGTTAACAATGGCTCAACCTTAAATGTGTGTAGTGTGAACCTTTTTGATAAGCTTGGTGTTGATAAATCAAAAATCCTACCTGCCTCTTTATCTATTAATGGCTTTGATAATGTGCAAAAGCAACCTCTTGTTGTAATCACTTTACCTATTGAAGTTGGAAAGGCCACATTAGAAACACTGATCCATGTTATTCATCATGATCTTTCATATAATCTCCTTTTAGGTAGATTGTGGATTCATGCAATGAATGGGCTGCCTTCTACTCTTCATTGTAGAATGAAGTATATTTACAACAACAAAGTGTCCACACTTGAAGTTGACCCTAAACCAAAGAGTTGTTTAAAAAATCAGAAAAGTAAGGAGAATCCTTTAGCAACATTGACGCCAACTACACAATTGGAACCCACGCAACAAAAAGACAAAGAAAAGCATATTGAGAAAATCACGAAATTTTTAGAAGATGATTGGGGTTCCTTATACTTCAAACCAACATTCATGGGAGAATAAAAGATCATAAAAAAAGAGCCTAAAAAGGGTAAAGAAAATGTTGTAATGTCAACAAAAAATTTGGAAGACTCTTCGAGCATCCATCTCAACCACTTTAGAAGAAACAAGTTACACAACAAACTTTGATGAAGCTGACTATCAACAACCTAGATGAATCCTAAAGAAATGAAGAAAATTTATGGAAAAGGTTATGAAATTTTGAAACAACTTGGATATAATGGAAAAGGATGTGGTGCTAGAGAACAAGGTATATGTGTCCCTATAGAGCCTCACACGCAAGAAAAGACTAGTGGTCTTGGTTATTTTCCTTCGATAGAAATAAACAAGCCTTCACTTAACATCAACACTCTTTCCTCTAAGCCAAATTTTACAATAGTGCATCCTTAATTGATAGACACTAGTGGTCTTGATTGTTATCATTTGAAAGAAACAAAGAATTCCTTGCTTAACATTAATGTCATCATCCAAAACACTAATGGTTTGAATTCATTAGATTTTACACTCTCTTGTATAGGAGATAACAAAATCTCTCAATCTAAAAAGTCTTGTGTAAGTATGACACCTAATACTAAGAAAGTGATATCTTTGTCGCGAAATAAAGGAACATCTTCTACTTTGAATCAATAAGGTATCTTGTTGAGACTCCTCCAAAATTGTTTGATATCCCTCCCTCCAAGAACATGAAAGAAATTTTATTACAAGAATTCATTTTGTGCATATCATATAGTTCATGGTCATTCTACTAGTGAATGTAAGGCTTTGAGTAGTAAAATCCAAAATCTTAAGGAGTTTGGTGCTATTTCTTATGTGGGGGCCCCTAATTCCTCTAATTAATACTGATTTTCACTCTAGCATTCATCACATCAATTATTTTGGCTCATCATTGTCTTGCACTAAGTGGGGGAAAGGGGTTAGTTAGCCTTTTCCTCGTATGTCGCTTGTCATTGCCTCTTTTGTCTAGTTGACTATCTTTCATGTATATATAAGAGCAAGCTTGGGATGTGGATGACATTCCTTAAGTTGGCTTGCATGTGACATATAGAGTTATGCATTTTGGGGGCAACCCTCTTTTCCTTTTTCACGTTTTTTCTACTTTAAAGTAATTGCTCACAACATGGTGTTAACAATCCCTCTAAAGTGGGGGCATACATTGGCATTATTTAGGCATGATTTCATTTTCATTTGTTTTCATGTTCCTTGCGTGATTTCCTTTCTTCTTGCAATGCATCCTTTTCCTGGTGTTGTCATTGGGTTTGACTTCCTCTGAGAGTGTGATATTTCCTTGTCCTCTTGGAAACATTAAGTACAATGTTCCCTAAGATGAGACCTTGCACTTGTCCTCTCTTGGAAACTTTAATTTCCCTAAGATGAGACCTTCACACTTGTCCTCTCTTGGAAACATTAGGAACAAGCTTCCCCAGGATGAGACCTTGTATTTATCCTCTTTCGTAGATGTTAAACACAATGTACCCTAAGATTAAGACCTCGCATGAACTAAGAAAAATCCCTTTGAACATCCCTCTTTCTTATGGGGTTGCATTTTTGTACCTTATAAAAGTCATGGAGGTATGGCTTTGATATGCTCATGTGGGGCTTACCTAGTGAACAACTAGCTTCACTAACCCTTGTGAGCATGTTTTTTTTTTTTTTCCTTATCATAGACATTGGGATATGATGTTGATATGGACCTCTTGGGGCTCACCCAGTGGAGAACTAGCTTCACTAGCCCTTGTGAGTATGTGTTTTTTTTGTGTAGTGGATAGTGTGTTCCACTTGTAAACCTTATTGGACAAATAGTCTAGACCCGGTCCATAGCGTGTTGGATGACCAATCGAAGCTTGATCCATTGCATTTTTCTTTTTCCTTTTTTATTTTTCTATCTTTGATGATGTATGTTTGTGATTTGGTTACGGCTTCATATATCATCCACAAGTGTGTTCCTTTGTGGCTATGTTGGTTTTCCATAGGATCTTGATCCTGGGTGCTTGGCCACCCACTTGATCATTGTCATCCTATCTTACTAACATTTGTACATTGGAACCCCTCTTGATTGCATGGTTGGCTACTTTAGTGCGAGTTTGAAGCAATTTCATCCTCTCACTAAAGTGGGGGATAAATTTAGTGTAGGAAAATGCATACGCTTTCCTTTTCACACTTGTTTGGGTATACCTTGCTTTGTTTATTCTTATTTATGTCTTAATTGGTCCTATTTCCCATCTACAATCCTAATAAACTTCTTTTTTTGGCTAATCTCAACAAACATCAATGGATAAATGATAATTTAATGATTCTATCTGAGTGTCCCTAATTTTTGGCTCAGGACTAAGATGGCACTTAGGGCGTCTTTGTCCCCCAAAGGTCTTGGGACCTTGATTTCAAGTGTGCCTTAAATCGGCCCATTTTTGGAGTCTATGCAAGACTAAGATGCTACCTAGGGCATCTTACTCCCCCTTAAGGTATTCTCGAGATTTAATTTCAAATTCTGGTAGGATTTATCCTCCTTTAATTAATGAATTCATATGTTGGCTTGTTGTGGTGTAATTTCGGGATATTAAGCATCGATAAGTATAAATACAAGGTTCCTTACACTCATTTTCGTATTCAAGGTATCCAAGCATTCTAGCAATTTCAAGAGAGCATTCAAAAGCAATTCATCAAGCATTTGGAGCCATCATCAAGTTTCAAGTATCATATCAAAGAGATTCTTGCATCATGTTTGTTATTGTGCTAACATTTGTGATGTAGGGTTTATGATTTAAGCAAGTTTTTTATGCAAGATCAATACCCTTCAAGCAAGAGTAAAGAACCACATCCATTGCATCCATTTCAAGCATATTTGTAGCACCTATTACAAGGGTTTGGTGAGTTGCAACATAGCATTTTGTCCATTCATTATTTCCCCCCTTTATTTCATTTCATTTCAAGGTTTAATTACCAACAAGGAGTTTGACCAAGGAAAACCCCCATTTACTAACAATCAACAAGTTTTTCCCCTCTTGTGTGCTTGTGATTGAAGATTTAGGTTGAAGACTTGAAGATCATGTGAAGTGTAAAGTTGCAAAGTTGCAAAGTTGCATTGTAAAATTGTCATCTTAACGAAAACTGACCTACAGGTTAGATTTGGAATTTTCAAGACTTGAGATCAGAGAAGAAAGAAGTGCAAACATCAAGCATCAAGATCACATTAAGAGATTTAATAAATTTAGATCAAGACTAAGACAGTAGCAAGGGCATCTTAGTCCTCCAAGTAGAATTTTGTAGAGATTCTTTTGGATCCAGTTTTATCATCCAAAGATTCCACATGTCCCAAAAAACAACAATGGGACTAAGAAAGTAAGGGTATCTTAGTCCTCCATAGCATATTTTGATATCTTCTTTGCATTTCTAGAATCCTTGTGACATTTCCATACTTCCCAGGTACACATATCCTAACTTGTTGCATTATTTCATCATTTACATTCATCATTTAGCTTGCATTACTAGGTTTTGTGAGTTGAATGTTAAGTTGTCTTTTCCAAGCTTTTTCTTGGTGGTGAACCCTTCAAAGCCTAAAAGAACGCCCTCCTATGTCTTCCTTGTTGAGAATTGACTCACCTTTGAGGTTGATAGTCAATCCAATTTGGGGTCCTAGGACATTATTGAATGACAATTGGAGAATAGGGGTGTTCTATGACCTAGGTTATAAAGCATCCCCCATTTCCCTATTGTTCACATAGAAACTTCACATTCTTCTTTAGTAAACCCTTCCATTATGGTCTATTTTAGAGGGATAGGATACTTCCTAGTTCCCATGTGTTCAACCTCAAAGATATACCTCAGTGATTAATCCAACTGAAGGCACCTTCCTTTGATACCAATTGTTGAAAAATTAGAATACTAAGAGTGGGAGTGATCAGTATTCCCTAAAATTAATTAACTTAAAAAGTGCATTCAAAGCATCTCATTAAACTTACACAATGGAAAGAAAAAATTAAATCATGCATCATAAAAATCAACACAAGAACACCATATTTACATGGAAAAACCATGATGAAGATTATCTCATAATATATCATAGGCACTAGTTACAATAAATTACAGATTTGGAGGAATCACTGTCCAAAAAGAAATGATCACTTCCAAAGGCTCACTGCTAAGGTCTCACTTCCCAAGAAGATCATTTCTTCTAGAATTATGAAAGATAGAAGAATGGCTCACTACCAGAGAATGAACAGCTAACAATGCATCTACAACATGTTGAAGATACAATTCCAATTAGGCTCAAAAAAATAACTTTACACACTTCATTATTCACAACTAACACCTTTCACACTTAACACTCACACATCATCATACAAACACTGAATTATCCTTCTATATATATGCATATTCAAAAAACAATCATATCATCAATTAGGTCATCCTAATTGGATGAAATGTATAACATCATAACCTGTTGGGCTCAATACTCCATCATACATGCCTTGTAGAAGAAATCAAAATGTGTTCTTCATCAAAACAGGTCGGTAGGACCTATAATCACTCATATGAATCTACTCTATACACAATTGAATACCACACAACCCCAAAACCCTTAGGTCATTACTACACAACAAAATTGATGATTCAACAATTAAGTGAACCAACTATTCATCCACAACTTGACACATGGACCACCAAACCACTTGACACTTGGAGTGAACACACATCTAACATCTTCAAAAACTTCCTCAAAACCAGACAACATAATTATCATCATTAGTGGAATGCAGAGCATTCATATATGCACTCCACACCTATAACACTTCCTCTACTAAACATGATACTTTGTTATCAATATCTTCAGTTACGAAAGACTTAGAACCTTAAAATTTTGGATATACACAATTTTGATACATACCATTATTACCTTAGAACCACATGATAGGATGATGCAAAGTGGAGCAATATAGACCACAAAACTATTCTTCTATAAAATTGAAAATGAATATTGGGATTTAATCGATTTCTTGAAACACACTTGGTCTTCTCTAGACTAAGTACATATTGTTAAATCATCACTTCTACAAATATAGAATGGGTTACCATAAATGAAAACACCAAACACCATCATTCTCATGTGGCCAACAGTTTGGTTTCAGTCTCTTCTCCAGTATCATCATGCTTAGGTCCTGAGGTATGTTCCATCCTTTTAGCTTTAGTCATAGAGAGGGTTATACAAAAAATTTTCCATGCAGAATCTTTCATCTATATAGACCTAGAAATTTCCTACATTTCATTATTACTTGTGTATAAGGAAGGCCCAAAGACCTCATGAGATGAATACTGCTCATCATCCCTTTCATCATTACCATCCTCTTCCTCCACATAAGTGTCCTCCTTCATGGACTCAATTAAAGAACCATCAATCTTGTTATCATCAGAAAGTGTAACCTAAAGGGATTAATACAAATAACCCTTATAGGAGTGTAATTTTTCATGTAATTCACTAGAAGAAACATAAGGCCTTAGTTAATTGGCAACATGTTTTGGGCCTTCCTAGAATATTTGATATAATTCTCCAAAGAAACTAGAAGAAAAAATGGAAAGACACATTTTATTGTGAAAATGATTAAAAAGAATAAAATGATAGCCATAAATATACTTATATCTCTCATCTAAGGTGACATACCTCATGATAGCTTCCACCACAAGAGCTCAAATTGACCTGATAAATATTCTTTCATATCCATAATATAACGTAACTATTTTTTCTTTCTCATTACCCTCTAAAAGAAATTTCATTGCCTCCTCTCTAGCTTTTCTATCTCTATAAAATTTTCAACTAGTTGTTAAGAGCCCCATAATATATGGTATAAGGTCTTCATTGATGTTAAAATTGAAACCAAAGATAGAAACTTTCTTGTGTTTCCATGCCTTGGAAAATTTCTTAGAGACCTCAATATTGTGACTATGTAAACACTACACAAAAGGGGTTAATACTCCCTCCATCATAATCTTCTGAACATTGGGATTTCAATGAACCACCTCATAATTAGGTGGTTCAATTCTATTTTTGGTGCCTCCCATCTTTGGATCACTACCACTACTTCTATTCATAGTTATCTTCAAGGTTATGATGTTTTTTAGACCCTTAGAATTTTCCCCACAGTTAAAACTTAGCTTTAAATAGTAACATAACCCTTGAAACCAATTAGAAGTACTAGAAATGATTTAATCCCTCATTTGGGCATAATTATCCATAGGATGAAAGTTGTCTCTCACCAAATTCTATCATTTGATTGACAAAAAAATGTACTTTTGGGAGGGGATGATACATATCCTCATATCTATATTCAATCTAAAGTGAAACAAATGTTGGCAAGTGATTCAAATAAACCATTTTCCCTCATGGTACACATGTTAGAAAGAACTACCAATAAAGCCCCCTAAATCACTCAATCAAGAAACGCCCCAAGTAATATCTGATTTGACACTTTATATTTAGTGCATTTACAGTTGCTAGATGCCAAAAAAAAAAGCTAGACTTGATCTTAGTGCTTACAGATGCCAACATAGGTCATAGAATCAAGTACAGCTTGTGGTACAAAATGAGATCAATTTGATCATACCATTGAAATGTACATGAAAAATTATGCACTATCAAAAAAAAATTCACTAAAAAATGTTACCTTAGGAGCAAGATATGAGCTCCCAAAGTTCCCAAAATGAGGACAAAGCAACAACACTTGTGAGAATATGAAATTTCTGGAAAAAATAGGCACCAAAACCAAGAATTGATTTCTCCACTATGAAGAGCGTGAAAAATTAGCCCAAATAAAAAAAAAATTCACTAAAAAAGGAGTCAAAATGACTGAGATATGAGGCTTTGAAGTTGAGCTAGAAAACTAAAAAGCTCATTTGTGAGGGGGGCAAATTTTTTTTAGGATGCTGACGGGTAAAAGCACAAAGTTGTGTTACACTTTCATCCAACTTATCAATGAAAACACCGATGACATCACCACTCCACCTTCTTATCAAACTACAACACATCCATACTAGCATCATCACTTGACAATACCAACAATATTCATACTATTGACATCAATGACAACACCAACAACATACATGCAACAGGTGAAGAGAATGAAAAAAAAACCACCAAAGTCATATTGAGGCTTTCCTACAAAAGGGAGAAAAAAACAAAAGGCTCTAAAAAACATGTAGTAGAGAGGAATTACTTGTAACTTGGCCTATGGTGAGTCATCATATATTGAAATATTTTGTATTATAAGGAAGGTTTTGAACCATGCATGGTTATTATTTTCCTCTCCTCAACCACTTAAGACATCTAGAAACATAATAATTATACCCTTTTATTTGTTATCTTCATTAGAAAAATATATTATTAGAGGAGCTTATCCTCCTCTGCATCAAGGGTTGATAAATTCATTGTACCAATGTACCTTGATTCTTACCCCTATTAATAACCAATGATTCAAATCTCTAATGTGAATATTAAGTTGATCAAGGATGTGTCTTCAACTAGTGACCTTAAGGTCTTTTTAAAGGCTCTTTAGGTGAAAACCTGTATCCCACATAATCTTTGTAAGGTACCAAAGGTTAAAAATCATAGCCATGTTGATAATGTGTGAAACCTACCCTGAGTAACCCTAGTTGTGTTGAGAAAAGTGAAAATAAAATTGTCTTTGTTGATAACCAAATAGATGAGGAAAGGATTCCTTTTCCCTCCCCCACCTCCAAAAGAGAAGACTCTATTGTCATAAAAGATGAGCTTAAGTCAAATAGTTAGACAAAAAAGAGCCTCTTAGCTCAAGCTAATAAGGGTTCTAAGAGCCTAAAGGGAAACACCGCTACTAGTATAAACAAGGATGCTAATGCCTTGGGATAAATTTCTATAGAAATTTCAAATGAGGAAGAGTCTAGTAAGGGTGGTAAAGAAAATTTAGGAGGTAGAAGGTCTACCAGATTGGAAAAGGCCTATAGAAATGAAAATATTGTTTTCTTTATAAGAAAAGTAAAATATGTAGATATATCAAGTGAAGGGTAGACTATTGAGGAAAAGGAGGATGTTCACCCTCATTTAGAGGATGAACCTTAACCTAAGGAGATGAATAACCTACCCCAACTAGATGAAGAAGATGCCTCTATTTGTTTTTCTCACCTTGAAACAAGATGAATGATTTTTCTTTTGTGAATGTAGAGAGATATGATTATGAGAAAGAATAATCTAATAATTATGGGGATGTGGAGATACTTGAGTCTAGGGAAGAAGAAAATAATAATGATAATGACCAAGAGGAGAATCAAATGAAAGATTGGCAAGAGGAGGTTGAGCAGATAGAACAACAAGAGGACCCTTTGGATTTCTTCTATGTTGAAATTCAAGATCTTAATAGTTAAATTGGTGTCATTGAAAGGAATAAGCAAGAGAAGAAGGAATGTAATATTTGTGATAATAAATGGGATAATGTATACAACACCTTCAATATTTACCAAAATAGACTGTTTAAAATGGAGAAATAATTCTATGACCTTTTCAAAACTATTGATGGCATAGTAAAGAAATTTGTGATTGGTATGGTTACTAGCCAGTCACAAATCAAAGAAGAAGAAACAAGACAATGTGGAGGAGTAATGATAGACTATAAAGAAACACAAAAGGACTAAGTCATCTCTAGAGATTGATTGCTAGGAGGAATCTATGGAATCCCTAACAAAAGATTGGAACTATCTCTATTAGTTTGTTTTGCGTGTTTTTTATGTTATTTCTTAGCTCTTAGTTGGTTTTGCGATGACCAAGTGACTAGTTTTGTTGTTTTTTTTTTCTCCAGATTGTTAAAGTTAATTTTTTGCAATCAAGTCCAAGGCCCTTCATTGCTTATTCTATCAAAAACATAGTATTTAATAAACAAAAAATGATAACTAATATATTTTGTAAATAAAATTGTAATCAATATATCAGAATTAATTATTTAATTAAATATGTATTAAATATTTTTTATAATATATAATAACTTTTGAAACATAAGCAAAGTAAATATTACTCAATAAACTACTTTTAAGAATTAAATAAAATAGTATGTAAATATTATTAAAATATTTATGTAGATAGGTTATTTTATTTTTAAATAAGTAATATATGATAATATGTAAATAAAAAAACATAGGTAGTATTCTAGGAATATATTGAATTTCCAACATAGACATCTCAACATGTGTTTTGATTACTATTATTATTTTTAGTTTACTTTCAATTGTTTTAATTCTTTTATTTTGAAATTTTATAATTAAAATAATATCTACAATTATATTTTAATTTTTAAGATTACATGTATTTGACATTATTATTTTAGAACAAATGAATTAATAGATCAATACTTATTCTAGTCCTTTAACTAATTATTAGATCAACCACATTTTCAATTATATTATAATAGCAATAACTATTCACTATTTAAACTATTATAATTATTATTTTTTATTCTTAATCAACAACTTATATTACATTAAAAATGAAAAGAAAATAATAATTTAAAAATTCACAAAATACATTAGAAAAATTATAATAATATTATTATCAATTATTTATATCAAACATAATATCAATTATTAAAATATTGGACACACTTTAATATTAATATTTTTAATATCACGGAGTATTGACAACCCAACAACTAGTCCCTAAATAAGCCGAAATATGTAGAGTAAGAACATTGAACACTAGAGTTATAGTCTTATTGGGCAACCACATTAAAATAGTAATAAAACTTGAAAAATAATCTTCCAACTGACATAATAAGAATTGAAAACATCATGAAAATTCAGATGGGTGTACGTTCACTCCGAGCTCGATGAATTGAATCTGCACCGTACACACTTGAATTCGTGTAATATGTAAAGGAAAAGAAAAAACAGCTTTCCCTAGTTTGAATGCATAAATTTATATATAAATTCATTTAATTTAATTTAGGATAGTTGGCAATCAATAATTCAGTAATAAAGATTAAATTAAGATACTTAAATGTAAATGAATATATGTATTTAAATCTTGGAATTATGTTTAATTTTATGGAAACTAGAACGCGTTATCTAGTATCTATTTGTAATGTTTAATAGTTGTAAGTAATTGTAATAAAATATCACCACAATCATGTCTCATATTAAGGGTATTCCTTAATACAACATTAGTAACACTATTACATCCTTCTAGTTGTCCGTTAATTTTCATGAATATCTGAGATCATGATGTAATACTAGGACCACTATCATTTCGATCAATCACTATTCAATAAGATCTTAAATATGAGGATAAGGTCTCCATGACTCACCATGGGTGATGACACATGGAGGCCCCTAAAGGGCTTAATATATGTAGTATTTAAATTATGTTTTATAATTATTGTATAAAGAAAAATGCATGAAAAAATATATAAATACTATTTTTATATTTTTGTTTAATTTTATTTTAATTTTCATACAAGACAACAAAAAAAATCAACTATTAAACCAAGCCTCCACCCATTTTTCAACTTGGTCTTTGTTTTTTTTTCCCTACAACACGAATATTGCACAAATTTTTTTTGTATGTGTGTGGGTGTGTGTCCATGTATTCACTATGATGGATTTAGAAAACTTGTATAGAAAACATGTTGAATCACTTAATTAAAATCACATATTAAACTCGTGAACCTAAAATCGCATATTAAACTCACGAACATGTGAAAAATCTACTAAACAACAAACATAGAAAAATAAAAATATTGATGCCAATATTTACTTGGAAGAAGATGCCACTTAAACAAAACTCACAAAATTCATCCTAAAATGTCCAAAAACCTACATTTAAAAAACAATTAAAATGAGAAAAATAAACACTTTTTAGTATTATGACAACTTTGGAAGATTCCCTTGATCCAAGGGTGAGGATGAATCTCATTCAAGGGATGATATTTATTCCTCAATCAACAAAGAGGCCTTTATGGTATTTGATGTATATATTTAATTGATTGTACTTTTGATTTTATTTAAAGTTAATCATCTCAAGTCTAGAGCTAAAATTATTATACTATTTTAAACCAAGTTGATGTGGTAAAATTAATTAATAAGTTAAGCTACTCAAATTATCTTCTTAGACTATTTTAAGTCTATAGTTAGAATTTTATTATTGTTTAAAACCGAATAGAAATGGTAAAAATAAAATAATATTAGGCTAGTAAAGTTTAAATTTGTAAATCAATTAATTTAATTATTTTGTTTAGTTATTTCTTATTATAGAACTTTGGAAATTAATCTAAAATATTATTGAATAAATTCTAAAAATCAAATCTTGTAGAAAATAATAAATAACAATATGATGAAATTATTCACTATTCTCATATAATGAACTTAATCAAATATTAGGGAAGAAGAAATTGGTTAAATTATTTTCTATTGATGCAAGAGAGTTTCTTATAACTCCCATCACTCTAAACTCACACAAGTAATTTGATAAGTTAAAATAATTTCAAACACCAAAAATCAGCAACAATGAAAATTTTAATTGCTCAAAGGTTTTGCAACTTTTGGGAATTATATTCAAATTGAAAGAGTTACATATGCAGCCTTGAAGGCTTGAATAAATACATAAAAAATCATAGTAATTGACTTTTATTAGGAAACAAATCCATCTTCAGGTATGCCTCCTTCTTTCTCCAATTTCTTGCAATCTCCTTCTTGCACCTCCCACTATGTTGTAGAATTCAAGAGCACACAAGAGCACACAACTCAAATGCATCTAAAAAAGTATTTGATACTGATTTTTATCTTCAACCTGCATATTCAAGTCTAAAAATGCTCCTGTAGGAAAAGCTATGCCCAAATCCCCAACTTCCTAAAATCTGGAAACTCCCAAAACCAAAACCAACAAAATCAAAAACCAAAAACCCCTGTCAACACCACTCCAACAAGTAAGCCACCTTCAATTCCATGAACCCTTCTAGAAAAGTCAGGTAATGGTAGAAAATGTCATTTTCTAACTCCCCAATGCATGTTAGTTCCACTCCTAGCTAGGCAAGCCACCAATAGCTGACATAAGTATTCCTCCACATCTCTAATTTGAATTGCAAATTCAAATTGACAGTCAAAATCCTCCTAGGTGTCCAAGTCTTGTCTGTAGCTTCATGGCACATTAAATACAATTTTAAATTTCCCATACTAGAGCTGGCTAACTACTAGACAAAATGCACCTATGTACATACAAAAACGCATAAAAAAATACATAAAGACATACATGGTAACATACATAACATGAAGAGACGACGTAGTACAGGGCCCGCTAGACAGATGACTTAAGTGACGGAACCGACAATGGAAGGAAACATCACGGGAAGCAAGGAGGTGTCTTGTCGGAAAATTACGTCGGCGTTCTTTTGCCTTGTGCAACAAGCTAATGGTTACGTGTAGGAAGGGTGGTGACATGCAATTTAAATTGTAATCGGTATTGTTCTTTAAAGACGCTTGGGAAATACACTATGCTTTGGGTTTTCTCATTCTACAGGATGAAATTGAAAGGTTTGAGAGCAAGGGCACATTGCGAGCAAGGGAGAGGACCAACCAACTTAAGGTGTGGGGTTTCTAACCGAGTGTATGCAATGGTGAATGATTTTATGTATTGTTTCATGCCTTTTTGTATGTAACGCTTGGGAAACACGCTATGCTTTGGGTTTTCTTATTCTATAGGTTGAAATCGAAAGGTTTGAGAGCAAGGGCGCACTACGGGCAGGGACGAAGACCGGCCAACTTGAGGTGATGGGTTTCTAACTGAGTGTATGCAATGGTGAATGATTTTATGTATTGTTTCATGCCTTTTTGTATGTATATATCTATGTTTTTGTTGTGGGTTGCAGGTTTAGAAAACATATGAAAAAGTGAGTTGAGGGGTTTCTAGTCATTTGGGTTGTTAGTTCTAAAGGGGTTTGAAATGTTATGAGGGTTTTTGTTTGCAAATTGTTTTGAAACTTTAAGTGGGTTGCAAGTTTTGTAAAACCCGATGTTTTGCATCTTAGAATTTTAGAAAAGAAAATGAATGTCTTTACAAGTGTTATTTAGACCTTAGGAATGTAATGAAAGGCGTTGTTTTATAAACATCCATTGTTTTCCAAGCATTAACACTGTGTTTCCCCACTTTGAACAAGTTTACTTATTATTGGTGATAATGTCAAGAAATTGGTTTTCTTGCTATTTGTAATGCACATGTACATATATAGGCTTGAAAACCATGAGGTTTTGGGTATGTTGTGATGTGGGTTGCATTTTTATAACAGCATGTGTTTTCCATTTCATTGCATTGCACATCTTTCAAATCAAAAGGATTACTTCACATTGCATAACTAATAAGTAGATGCTCATAGATAGATGAATAAATTTAAATTACAATATAGGTTTTTCACATAGTCAACCTAAAAGAAAATATGCAGTTAGTTCATATTGCATAGGTAATAACTATACGCACAACTATAGGGAACTCCACCTGGACAACCAAGAAGCATTAACATTATGTTTCCCCACTTTGAACAAGTTTACTTATTATCGCTGATAATGTCAAGAAATTTGTGTTCTTGCTATTTGTAATGCACACGTACATATGCAGGCTTGAAAACAATGAGGGTTTGGGTATGTTGTGATGTGGGTTGCATTTTTATAAACACCCTGTGTTTTCTATTTCATTGCATTGCACATCTTTCAAACTGAAAGGATTACTTCACATTGTATAACACTGTGTTTCCCCACTTTGAAGAAGTTTACTTATTATTGGTGATAATGTCAAGAAATTTGTGCTCTTGTTATTTGTAATGTACACATACATATGCAAGCTTGAAAACAACGAGGGTTTGGGTATGTTGTGATGTGGGTTGCATTTTTATAAACACCCTATGGTTTCCATTTCATTGCATTGCACATCTTTCAAACTAAAAGGATTACTTCACATTGTATAACTAATAAGTAGATGCTCATAGATAGATGAAAAAATTTAAATTACAATATAGGTTTTTAACATAGTCAACCTAAAAGCATATATGTAGTTAGTTCACATTGCATAGGTAATAGTTATATGCACAACTATAGGGAACTCCACTTGCACAACCAAGTACTATTCTGAAATATATTAATTTCTTCATTATAGAGTGATAATTGCAGCTGCCAATTGTGTTCTTTTGCCATGGCATTCCATCAGAGCACATTTTTTTGAGGTATTTTTTTAAACAATTCACTACCTTGTCTATGAAAGCATAATAGTAAGCAATAGCAAAGACAAGGTAGTGAACTATTTGGAAAAATGGTTGAAAGAAATGTGGTCTCATGGTCAATGGAATGTGATGCCAAGCCATAGACAAGGAATTGAACTATTTCTATGTAGGATTGTTTATCTATGGCTTGCCATTATATTTTGGCAGACATTCTCATCTCGCACTATTTTTACAAAATAATTATAGATAGTTAGAGTGATAATTGTAGATATATAATGATAATTAGAGTGATATTTGTAGATGGAGACCCCCTAACCAAATTTTGTTAGAAAATGGGAAACACCTTATTTAACAAGAAATGCAGTTTGGCTCGCAGATATATATTGTCATCTTCAGTAGAGGTATCAACAATATAAATTGTGAAACTATACACGAAACTATAGGGAACTCCACCAATGCAACCAAATATTATTGTGAAAGATATTAATTCATTCATACTGGAGTGATAATTGCAGCTACAAATTGTATTTTTTTGTCATGGCATTCCAAGAGGCCACATTTGTTTGAGGCATTTTTTCAAACAGTTCATTTCTTTATCTATGAAAGCATATTAGTAAGCATAATAGTAAGCAACAATAGAGACAAGGTAGTGAACAGTTTGAAATTTGCCTCAAAGAAATGTGGTTTCATGGTGATTGGCATGTCGTGACAAGCCATAGACAAGGCAATGAACTATTTGTAAGTATGATTGATTATGTATGGCTTTCCATTGTGTTTTGGAAAACATATACTCACCTCACACTATGTTTTCCAACTTGCAATTATAGAATGCATGTATATGGTTGTTGGAAAACATTGTGTGTTTACTATTAAAGCATAATAGTAGATCTGGATTGTCATGGCATTCCAACACCACGATGATTGAAATGACATGACAAGCCATAAACAAGGAAATGAATTGTTTCTATGTATGATTTCTTATCTATGGCATGCCATTGGGTTTTGGTAGACATGTACTCACCTCACACTATGTTTTCCAACTTGCAATCACACTATGCATGTATATGGTTGTTGGAAAACATCGTGTGTTTACTATCAAAGCATAATAGTAGATTGGATTGTCATGGCATTCCAACACCATGGTGATTGGGATGACATGACAAGCCATAGACAAGGCAATGAACTGTTTCTATGTATGATTGCTTATCTATGGCATTCCATTGTGTTTTGGGAGACATATACTCACCTCACACTTTTTTTTCCAACTTCCAATCACTATGCATGTAAATGGTTGTTGGAAAACATTGTGTGTTTACTATCAAAGCATATTAGTAGATCTAGACTATCATGGCATTCAAACACCATGGTGATTGGAATGACATGGCTTGTGAACTATTTCTATGTATGATTGCTTATATAGGGCATGCCTTTATGTTTTGGCAGACATATATTCACCTCACACTATGTTTTCCAACTTGCAATCATACTATCCATTATCTTATATGTATTTTACCATTTACTTTAGAGTGTTGCAGATATTTTATGGTCTATGGTTTCATTAAGCCTAACAACAAGAATCCATTGCACATTGTGATGTGTAAGCTTCCATGCATCATACCATAATCATTGTTAGAAGTGTATTCTCTATTGTGAACTTCAATTTTTTCGTTCTATTACATTCTTATTCTTTTTTGGGGGCTGCAGACTGCAAGGTAACCCATAGTGATCAAGTAAGATTGAAAGACCATTTTTTGTCCCACTGGGTTTTCCTTCTCTACCTCATTATTGCATTTGTACTTGGGTACCTGATCAGGCCTTGTTGTCAGGACCCATTCATGCTTCCATGCATTCATCTTAGTTTTAGGTGCATGCTTTGTTAGTCTCCCTAAGTTGCACTTATGGGGGGGTTAGTGTAATTAATATTTAATTACACTTGCATAACTTTACTTAGGTAATATTTAATTCCTAGGTTTATTATTCTCATCTTTATCTTGTTGAGCTATCTTGTTGCTCAAGATAAGATTGGGGTTATGCATCTTTTCTTTTATAAAGCAAATCATATCAAGATTTTAATTATTGAATTCCTGAATAATATTATGTTGCACATCCTTTTGCAATATCTCTGCTTTTTTTTTTCTCTTATGTGGAAGGTGATTTCTAGTTTGCATTTCAGATCTTGGTTTCTAACACCATTTTCATTGTTTATTTGATTGCTTGCATTAGAATGGAAAGATTAGTATTACTATTAGTTTTTTGTGATAACTTTGGAACTTTGTGGGCTGAGGATTGGGAAGCAACCCATATCCTCCTAGGTAACATTCAAATATTGTCTTCAATATTCTGATTCATTTCTTGCATTAGAATGAAATGATTAGTCTTTTGAAATAAATATGCTATTTTATGGGGTTATTTTACATTGTTTTTTCTTGATATTGTTATTTCCTCTATATGCCATGTATGCAAAATGATCGCAGGAACTAGTCTCAGGTGCATTTATAAACTAATTTAAATAATTTTCTTCCATCTCTTTTCAAAACAATGCACCATTTGTTGCATATTTCATGTTTCAACTACTAGAAGAAATTTTTAAATCCGGAATACAAATATGCAAGTTAGGCATCAAAGCTTATAATATACTTGCTTTGTTGTATCAATATGGAGTTTGAATTTAAAGGCATGCTAAGCTCAAACTAGGTTAATCTATAGGTATTTCTAATCTTCAACTTAATACAAATATCCAATATGTCCATGCATGAGGGTATACACTAGAATAAATATTGACTATTTAATACTGCTAAATGCTACTGATTCCCAATTATGGCCCTATTTTACATGCCAAAAAAAGTAGCTTCCCATAGCCTGATAGAAGAAATCCCTGAAATATAAGTTTCATTTGTCTTTGTCATATATGATAACCTTGTTTTATCTTTTGGCATAGAAATGAGTTTCTTGTGATATGGATGGTACAACAACGATGTAGAGTATAATTTTGGTTATGATTGAGGACATAACTTCTTACAAAATTTTCTAATGGAAGGTCAACTTGATATCAGGTTTGGGTTGCTGCAGTATTGACTTAATGGATTTATGTTGTAGAATTGTCATAATACATATTACTGTGTTTTTTAATTCTATATGTTTGATTCTAAAGTTACATAATTTTCGTTGGTGAAAGTTGTCTATTTGAACAAGTGCATAGCACAATTTTTTCTTTTTTTATTGAATTAAAGTTGTTGAGAAAAATATAGAGAACCATGGATATTCTCAAACAATAGCCATAACTAGTACAACTAGATAGCAACCATCTAATTAAGATACATATTAGCCCTCCAAAGAAGGTAAAAATGAAAATAGAAAGAACAATAAATCTATCACATACCAAATGGGACTGAAGCAAGAGAAAACTATAAACTGAAATAGTCCCAATTGAAGTGTTCAGCTGTGTAGGTTCTGGTATTAGCTTTGATATCCAATTGAGCAGCCGCGTGGTTGATAGTATGATGCATGTTCTTGAAGCATTGATAATTGGATTTGTTCAAACATTCCTCAATACAATGAAGAATTATCCAAGCAGGTTCATTCTAAGTCGACTTGCAATTCTAAACAAGAATCATAGAGGCTTAGTGTATGACATCTCCAACCTAAGGCATAACACAAAGTTAATGGATTTTTTTTGTGACTAGTAGCATAAGGGTATTATTTCAAGTCCTAGGAGGTCAAATTTGCTACTTTGTACACTGTAAATTTTTGAACTTACGATGGATGCCATGAACAGATCTTAGTCCACTTGATTGGTTGATTGCATACTCTTCAACATAAGTTGGACAATACTATATATATGTCCATTTACGTAGACAAGGAAATGAACTATTTTTGTATATGATTTCTTATCTATGGGTTGCCATTGTGTTTTGGTAGGCATATACTCACCTCACACTGTGTTTTCCAACTTCCAATCATATTGTCCATGTATATTCTTGTTGGAAAACATCGGATGTTTACTATCAAAGCATGATAGTAAATATGGATTGTTATGGCATTGCAACACCATGGTGATTAGAATGCCATGATAATCCATAGACAAGGCAATGAATTATTTATGTGTATGATTATTTATCTATGGGTTCCCACGGTTTTTTTGCAGACATATACTCACCTCACACTATGTTTTCCAACTTGGAATCCTATTGTTCATGTATATGCTTGTTGGAAAACATCGGGTGTTTACTACCAAAACATAATAGTAAATATGGATTGTCATGGCATTGCAACACTGGGGTGATTGGAATGTCATGACAAGCCATAGAGTAGACAATGAATTGTTTCTTTTCTTTTTTTTTGTCTATGACTTGTCATGGAATTCCAAGATGATGGTGCTAGAAGGCAATGACAATCCATATTTTCAATTATGCTTGGATACATTTTTTCAACAATCCATATTTACTATTTAGCCATGGTGTTCGAAGCCATGAGAATCCATGTTTACTATTATGCTTTGATATATTTTTTGCAAGCATGTGTATCTTGTTCAAAAGAACCTGTTTTAGGATTTTAGCCATAGAAGCAAGGCAGTGAACTGTTTGCTAGATTTATTTGTTAGACATGAATGAAAATTGTGGTAGCATAGTGAATTGTTTCATAAAATGCCTCAAAGAAATTTGGTCTCATGGTGATGGAATGCCATGACAATCGATATTATAGTTGTTGCAATATGGATTGTCATTGTAACACCTACTCATTAAAATATCAATAAAATTAATAAATTAGACAAAAATAATGAAACAAATATGATAACAGGAGGAAATTCATTTAAAACCAACTTAACAAACTTAATTAATACGAAAGTATTATTTTAGTCAGTATCTTAGATAATTTTTTTCCTTCAATGAATCTGAACATTATATGCTCTTTATATTGCAATAATTAACATATTCATGAATTGAATTCAATCATTAGATTGAGATAAGTAATATTAAAGAAATTAAGAAACCTTCACAACCATAAAATATCAATGAGACTATAACACCATATTTTTCTTGAGTGGAAAACCCTCTTGCAGTAGAAAAACCACTCAAAAATTGTCTAACTGGGTTAATCTCAAAACTTGTTTTTTACAAGACCTCGTTGGCTATATATCAACATTTTTAATCAATTTTTTAATGATACACAAAGTATCACCTCTGTTTCTTTTACAACATCTTATGATCTCGCATCACTCAAGATTCAGAGGAAAAAGTTTAAGTACAACATAATTGATTAATTTCACAAAGCACTAAATGTGCTATCCAAATAACATGCAAATATGAATCAATGAAATGCCATTTCTAAACTGAGAATAATACTTCTTTTCTACTCACCATCTTTTTGAAAGAATACATGGAAGGATATATATATAATGTTTTGGATTACTAAACTGGAGTATCTTTTCAAACTGAAAAGTAACTTTCTTCTCTAATTGTCCCTTAACATGTAACAGTTACAAAAGTGAAATGTTTTTAACAAATTTTAATCAATGCTTCCTTGAAACAATGCCTGTTGTCTTGATATAATAATATATCATAAAGATATTCAAAAGTATAACGTGTGTTCCCAAATGATAAAGAAAACTAAACCATGACACTTGAACAACTAACACTTGACACAATGCAAACCAATAATGGTAATCATATGAATGGAGCTTGATGATAACTAACCAAAATGCCAACATGGATTAAGTTACATATATGAGATAATAAAAACTTTACCCAAAAAAAATGAAAAGAACTCAGCTTTGACTCAATACCCAGCATTTTATCTAGGGTTCAAAGGAAATAATAGACTTTATACATTTTAACCCTATTGAACAAAGAGACTCGACTAGTGAAGCAAGGTTAAACCTTTAAGCTATATCATTACTTGTTTAAAGAACTCGATTAGAAGAAACTAATCATAGCCAAGTCAAGTACTCATAAGAAGGGTCCAAAGAGGGTTTCACAGATTTACATCCAAGAATAGAAAATATTATGAAAGATAACAACAAGATTTACTTTCTTCTCAAGAACTAACAACCAAAACAAAAGGAAACTCAAAAACTTGAGAAAGAAAAAAATTCCTTAAGACTAAGAGAGAGGAACCGGTGACACCTGTGGTTCACACTGTTGCTGATGGATTTTTGCAACCTGATCAAACATTTCAGTCTTCCCCAAACCTACCATGCCACCACAAGACTTTCCTTGACCAATTTCTTTGATTCCCTAACTATTTAGGTCGTGCCCTAGCCCAAGCTCTAGGGCTCTCCATAAAACAAGTCTTACAAAAGACTTTTTTTAAAAACCCCTTAAATACAACTTTATGTTATGATATTTATCTTCCAAGCCCTCAATCATTGATTGCATAACCTTGATATTTCCTTCATATTGTTCTTTGTATGGTATGGTGTGAATATTTTTATGATACATAAAGGTATGTTTGAGTTATAGATAGATAAAGATATGTGAGATTTACAAATATGAATGACCTAGGTGGGTGCAACAAAGAAAGGAATGTGACACATTGATTAGATGAAATCAAAGTGTATAAATGGCTTATGAAATGTATTTGATATGGGAGGAAAGGATGTGAAAGGATGGATATGCAAATGAATGGAATGGAAATGCTATCAATTCATCATTTTTGAGTTGTACATAGAAAATGATATGCAATATATAGAAATATGAATGACCTAGGTGGATCCAAAGAAGAAAGGAATGCAACACATTGATGTGATGCAAGGAAAGCATATAAATGGTTTATGAAATTTATTTGATATGGGAGGAAAGGATATGGAAGGTTGGATATGGAAATGAATGGAATGGAAAGGCTATGAGGTGATCATTTCTTCCATCATAGAGTGGAATGATTCCCCCTTTGTTATTGGTTATGCTTTTTGTAATCATCATAGGGTGGACTGACTCGATACATACACATAAGAAAAACTCATGCCCCATTCCTCACTCTCCTTCGTACACAACAAGGTGTAGAGATCCTCGAGCTTCCTCAAAATGTGACAAGAAAATAAAAGATATAAAAAAGATAATGATATTGATGGAGACAAGAGACAAGAGTTAAGATAAAACACAAGTTGTCATGCATGCAATATGAAAATGATAAATATGCAAGATCATGATAATGAAAAAATGAAAATGCTAATGCATATGATAAGGACCAGTGCACAAAACAATTGTCAGATGGAAAACAAAGTGGGTTGTGACCTAGTAAAGCCCAATGTTTTAGTATGTTAAAGAGTTTATGGTTTGTTTAAATGTTTTAGTCATAACAATGATAGCATAATGATAAATAAGAATTTAAATGATAATGATAAACAAGATATTATTCCTTAGTCAAGTTGAAAACCAAAGGACATATGGATGGATAGGGATCAATGATATGGGATAAATTAGCAAGGACCAGTGCACAAAACAATTATAGGATGGAAAACACAGTGGGTTGTGACTCGGTAAATCCCAATGTTTTAGTATGTTAAAGAGTTTACGGTTTGTTTAAATGTTCTAGTCATAACAATGATAATGTAATGATAAATAAGAATTTAAATGATAATGATAAACAAGATCTTATTCCTTAGTCAAGTTGAAAACCAAAGGACATATGGATGGCTAGGGATCAATGATATGGGTAAATGATAGGACATGTAAGGATACACCTTATATGGACGATGAAGATAGATGGATCAAAGTATGGAATGCTATGGGTGGAGGGATCCAATGACAAGGGAACCTGAAATGTTTACTCTTATACAAAGGAAAAATAGAGGATCTATAGAGGACTCCAAAGATGTCATGTCAATGTAATAACATGCCCCAATGGTAAGAGGTATGATGATTTGTAATGACATGACACGGATATGGAAGATAAATGGACATGAAAGGAAAGATGACATGGACGACAAGTGATATGGAGGATGGAAGAAACACATGGTATAAAGCATGCATTAGATTCAATTTCTTGGTATTTTTCCCCAATGCTTTATGCAAGATCAAAGGAAGGTGGATGGATAAAGTAGATAGCATGGAACATAAATGAAGGAATATGATGGCTAAGTGGAAATAGGATAATCAATAATGTATCGTACGAATGGAAAAGTCTTGCCCCCAAGTGTACAAGCAAGGGTATGTGTATGGATGTGAAAGCTAGTGGATATGAATGGATATGAATGGCCATGGAAATGGAAGTTGATGAAGGTGTATGGATATGAATGGAGGACTCAATTATCTCTTTGTGGAAGATAGTACCCCACTGACTAAATGTTTCTTATAGAACATGGCTAACATGTTCCCACTTAAAGATGTTGGTAGGAAAATTGGTAAAGATAATGGAATGGATAGGGGTAGGTAGAAGGGGGTTAATGATTCACGAAAAGGATTGGATTAAAGGAATGGAATGAAGGATGAAGCTTGGATGGAAGTATGGAATGGAGTAGTTATGATTGAATCTGGGCAAGAACAAGATTGGCACACACCTTGAAGGGTGGTGAAAGTTGAAGGATTGAGAGTGGGTTGGGATAATAATGTTGGTCATATAAGGACAAAAAGCGGATTTGGAGGATGAATAATGGAGGAATGGATGATGGTGGAATAATGGAGTCTTTTCGATTAGTAAGTAGGGATGCCAATTTTGATTTTTTATTTGAATGCATGAATTTTTTTTCTTTTTTTGGAACCCACATTGTTTTCACTTTTCATTTTTCTTTATAGCCTTTTCATTTTTTCTTAATAGTCCAACCTTTCATTTTATTGGAAGTCTTTTTCTTTCAATTTTTGTTGGTGTGAATAAATGTCTTGTACCTAGCTAATTCATTCACTAGGTAATTAGGCGACATATTCACATGTTAAGTTTACTTCGGATATAAGATTCTTTCTAGAAGTCTTAGTTGGCTTTTCTAGAACTTATCTTATCTAGCTATATTGCATGATTCCTAGGTAGTTAGTTGTCTCATGTCATAGGATTAAGACACTTGTCATGATCTTGTATAATCCTATCTCTCTACCTTGCCTTTATAAGCAAGGCATATTTTGTACATTTGCATTCAAGCGTATTGAAGCATATTCAACCATTAATCAATCTTGCATTGTGAAGCAAGTTTTCTTGCCATTCTCTCTCTTATGGAAGTGGTTTTGGCCGCAACTATTCTTGGGGGTGTTGGAGAGTCACCATTTACTCCCACATGGTATTAGAGCAAGCCCCAAGTGTTGCAGATTCCTTCCTAGATCTAAGGGTTATATGTTGGCTTGAAGTTATTTGTTGGGTGAAAATTGGGGTTTCAATAACCTCACAGTTGAGATCAAAAGGTTTTGTAGATGAATTTTGACTGTAAATTCATCTATATTGGGTAAAGTTGTTTTTGAACAATTTTTTTTTGCTGGAACAGCGTCTCAAGCAGTACATATTTTCAATTTCTCAAAATATTTTCTGCAGTATTTTATTTATAATTTTGGGGGAAATTTTTTTTATTTTTGAGGCAAATATTATAAAGTTTTGGTCGGCGCATGTTCAAATCTTCTCCCTCAATCATCTTGTCAGCTGATATGAAGGTTCTTTTCTGCGTTGAGCAGTCTGTCCGATCTGACATACTCGTCCGGATCTCCTTTCTCATCGGTTGTCTGTGGCTCGCATTCCTTACACTACCAGAACACCGACATTAGATGTACTCCATTTAGTTTCCGCCAACAATCTCATCGGCATTTGTATATCAGGTTTGTTTCCTTCAACATCGGCCATCATATCGGCGGTCACTGTGCGGGCAGTCTCATCTTTATTGTCTCTTGTGTAGCATCTTCATTAGCGATGTCACCGTTGTCAACTCCATATCGACATATTCCATCAGTACCCTCATTGGCAGTCGGTCCGCTGTCCAAATCATTGTCAGGGATACTTCTGATCACATGGTATGCAGATATTAGTCGCAAAGTTTGTTATTTGGGAGGCTCTTAATGTTTTAATCATAGGTTTATATAAACTGTGTTAATTTTTTAGTTGACTTTATTGTAAAAGTGACAGTGTAATAATGTCGAGCATTTATTCGGAGTGCTATACGCGTGGGTCCACTGTATGAGGGTGTATGTTTTATTTTTTTTCATTGACAACACCCCTGGTCATATGAGTGACCGAATTTTAGTGCCCGAGTGCCCAAAATTTGCATCTAGTTAGCCTTATGTATTTGCCTCAAGTGCCCTTTTATGAGTCTTTTTTTCATTTTATCATAACTTTTGCATATGGAGGCAAAAAAATTTACAAGTCTTTTTTTCATTTTATCATAACTTTTTCATACGGAGGCGAATTTTTTCAA
Source organism: Sequoia sempervirens (assembly GCA_007258455.2). Lineage (NCBI taxonomy): Eukaryota > Viridiplantae > Streptophyta > Pinopsida > Cupressales > Cupressaceae > Sequoia > Sequoia sempervirens. The sequence continues at coordinate 111,400,384 of VDFB02000008.1, read as the reverse complement.
ACGAAATATCATTGGAAAGGTGGAGATTTGAATTTTTTAGTGGTGTAGATATTTTGCAGAAATTTTCTAGCTTTGTGCTATTTTTTTCTAGGTTGAAGACAAATCTTTGTTTTTCACCTCCGAGCTCATATCTTTTTGCTCCGGACTCTGATTTTCTCCAAATTTGTGGCACTAAGAAGGTATTCAGGAGCACTTCAGTTATATTCATGCACTTTTTGCAGATTTGTTTCTAGATTTTCATGGTTTTAGTTTGGTGCTCATTTGATAGTTTGGAATAATTTGTTGTAAGCTTCCAAAAAAAGTGTAAATCTATTTGGACAAAGGGGTTAATTGCTTGTATTTGGAGGGAAATTTTTTGTTATTCTCTTGTCATATCTTATTGTATCATGGATTTTCCAAAAGTTGTACTTCTAACTCCATATAACTATCATGAGTGGGGATCTCAAATGGAGTTATTACTGTTAAAAATGAAGTTGCAATGAATCACATTTGGTTAAGATCCAGAACCTACAAGAGCAAAAGAGAAAAGAAAATGGCTTGATAGAAGGGATGAAGCTCTTCGTACTTTGAAGTTGTCCCTTTCTCTAGATCTTAGATATCATGTTGCATCTTGCACTCATCCTAATGAAGCTTGGACTACTTTAGAGAGTCTCTTTGGTAAGCCAAATAAGATGAGGAAATTTAAGTTGGAGAATGAACTAATGGGTCTTAATCCTTCATATTTTGACAATATTCAAGACTTTTTCTCTAAGCTCAATTCTCTCAGATTATAGTTATCTAATTGTGGGGTCATAAAGAGGATGAATAGTTGATTCTTTCAATTATTGCTAAGCTTGGTCCTAATTATTCAGTGTTTGTTTCTACATTCTATGCTACAATGGATGCCCTTGGCAATGCATACAAAATGCCTTCTCTTGATGAATTTTCAGCTCAACTCACAAGGGAACAAGCAAAGTTGGTTCACATGGGCACATTGAATTCTTCTACATGTCATGGTCTTGTTGCAAAGGAGACAAAGGCTTCAAGTGGAAAAGGTAAGAAGCAGAATAAGGCTCCCAAGTCTAATGAGCAAGGTAAAGATTCCCCTTCACATAGCACTCCTGAGTCTACATCCTCTTCTAAAGAGGAATCATCTGAAAAGAAGAAATTTAAATGTGCATATTGAAAAAGGCTAGGACATGATGAGCATAGATGTCATAATAAGAAGATTGATAAACTCACACACCTTCTTCAAAAGAATAGCATTCAGTTGTTCTCATCAATGTCTTCTACTTATTCTTCAACATCTCAAATGGCACCCCCCTCATCATCACCTCAATCACAGGATATAGGATCTATATCTGGGCTACACAAAATGAAAGGACAAGCACTCTTGGCCTCTACAAGTCCTGAATCTCATAAATGGCTTCTTGATTCAGGGGCATCTCATCATATGGCATCTTCTATGGATATGTTCTCTTCTTTTGAGCCTTGTAATTCAACTCATATTTTGATGGGTAATAATACATATATGAAGGTAAGTGGGAAGGGTACTATTGATATGGGGGAAGGGACTTTTAATGATGTGCTTTTGGTTCCTTGTCCACAAATATCCTTTCTATTTATCAAATTACTAGTGGAGGTAAAGGTAAAACAATTGAGTTCACTCCTGATAGGGTGTACATAAGGGACTTGGAGACTAGGGATATTGTTGCTATCGAGATGGTTGATCATTCATCTCAAGTATATTCCTTTTCAATTTTTTCTTTAGAAGATGACAATGTTCCTTTGAATGCATCACACACTCCATTGAGTGTGAACCATGATAGTGAGGAGAAGTTTGGTCATCTACACCTTGGTATTCTAGAGACTAGTGTTGAACTTCCTACTCCTCCACTTCCTACTTCTTCAACCATTGATGCTTCTATTCAACAGGTTGATCATAGTTTTCCAGATCTTGCTTTCTCGGATGAGTATTTGATAGGTATCTCTAACTTGTTCATGGAGTCTCATACTACAAATTTGGAGGACACACTTGAGGGGATTTCTCTCCTCTTTGATGAAAATTTCAGCACAATTGTTACACCATCTACTTTGTCTTTGGAGATTGAAATTAATGAGTCTCCTCAATCACTTGATTTGTCATGTTTCTTGGTTGAGTTTGGCCATGATTATGTTGTGACTTATTCAAGCTTGGAGATTCCTCATCAATTTTCAAAGGCATACATGTTGAGTATTCATTCTTCCTCCTTTCAATTGGACATGGAGTGGGTTCTTCATCAGCTTATGAATTTGTTTCTTCCTAAGTGGAGATGTGTTGCTTGCAGACATTGGGTCATCTTTTGTTTTTAGGAATTCTTCATCAACATTGGAGGTTCTTCATCATGGGGGGGATATATTATCTCTCTACTTCCTTCTTATGAGGGGGTACATGATTGTATATACATGATGGATGTAGTCCTTGGGGGGTATCATTGAGTTCTCCATACATCATGTTTTTTTTGTTTTGTTTTCTCTCTTTTGGAGAGGAGTTTTTCCCCATTGGGTTTTCTCCTTTTCTCCGCTTGTGAGAGAATTGCATTTTTTGCATTTGCAATGTAAATGGGTACCTAACATGGCCTAGTAGATGGGACCCATAGTCATAGTCTTTGCATAGTGTGCATAATAATCTTCTCCCTAAGTTGCACTTAAGGGGGGGTGTTGGTGTGAATAAATGTCTTGTACCTAGATAATTCATTCACTAGGTAATTAGGGCACATATTCACATGTTAAGTTTACTTAGGATATAAGATTATTTCAAGAAGTCTTAGTTGGATTTTCTAGAACTTATCTTATCTAGCTATATTGCATGATTCCTAGGTAGTTAGTTGTCTCATGTCATAGGATTAAGACACTTGTCATGATCTTGTCTAATCCTATCTCTCTACCTTGCCTTTATAAGCAAGGAATATCTTGTACATTTTCATTCAAGCTTATTGAAGCATATTCAACCATTAATCAATCTTGCATTGTGAAGCAAGCTTTCTTGCCATTCTCTCTCTTGTGAAAGTGGTTTTGGTCGCAACTGTTCTTGGGGGTGTTGGGGAGTCACCATTTAATCCCATAGGATTTTGAAGTGGAAGGTGTTGGAATGAATTCAAGGGTATGTGCCTTTTTTGTTCTTGAAAGGGCACCTAAGGATATGCATTAGGAACATATGGGACCATGATGGATGAAAGGGTTCATGGATATGGTCCAACAATAGATGGTGAAGATGATGGAGGTGGATGTATTGATCTAAAGGTGGGCCTCTTGTGTTTGAAATAGCTACCAATGTCTTAAGAAGGAGGTATGAAACCAAGGCCATAAGAATTGAGATGTGTCTTAATATTAGGGTGTGTAGGTAAATGGAACTCATGAAGGTGTATGTTATTGTACGAGAAAACCAGCTTTTGTAAAGGTGGATGAACCAAGCTTATATGTTTGTGGTTCATGAATAGGATGTTATGAAATTTTAGGATTATCATGAGATGTGAGGGAAATTATTATACCTTGGGGTCTTGACTTATTGAATGGATGGAAATATTTTTTTAATGAATTTATACATTATGATTATGGTATGGAGTTGACATACTTCAAACATGAGATGGTATGGCATCATGAAATGGAATGGAATGATGAGATGAACTTGGATCATGAGAGGGAGTATTTTGATCTTCACATAAAAGGGGGGTCTATGATGTCATGCTTTCGATCAATGAGGTCAAGTTTGTACATGGTTGACTTTCTATAGGTGCTATGAAGGTGGAAAAACATGAAATGGATGAGCTAGATAAACATGGGCTGAATTAGGTAAAAATGGGTGGAACTAGAAGACTACAACTACCATTTTGTGAAATACAATTTTGCATCATGTATTGTATTCCTTACAGGGTGACTTTTGGTGTTCCTTTGGTGAAATAGGATGGATAGTTGTTGGTTCAACATGGAAGACATTTTGGTTTCCCATGTCAATGGATGAAAAGGATGACATCCAAACGGTGACATGAGTTAGGTATAAGTTTCAATGGTAGGTTTATTAAGATTTAGATTTTGAATACCCCATCCCACTACAGAAGATCATACACACCTCCAAGCATATATAGATTTTAATCAACTATGATCTTCAAATGTATCGTTGCATGTTTCACAAATGCGCAAACACAAATAATCCATATGACAGTGAAATGTCTTGCTGTAATGAGCACTTTCTATTCTATGAACTATAAAAATGTATTTAAGTCCACCTCCAAATTGTAGGATGGAAAATATAGTGGGTTGTAGGTTGTATATCATGTAGTGTTTTCCAACTTGCAATTATACGTAGACAGTATGGTTGCAATGAAACTCTTTTTTTTTAGACATTAATAATTTCATGAAACTCACCTAAAAAATTTATTACAACTCTTCGGTGGACTAAAATTTGGGTTTCAAAATTGTGATATGATGGTAAATCAAAATGCATTGAATAATTACAAGTTGGAAAGCATAGTGTGGGATGTCAATAAATGCTTTTGTGAATCTCCCACTTGAAATACGAAATGTACATACATGAGTAACAATTATCCCTTTAAACAAAATCCAAGCCCATACAATTCACCTCCTCGCCATTCACTTCGGCCAATAGGAAGAGCACTTGGCTGAAAAACGTCCCCTTTGTAGCATCTAAATTGCTACAAACTCATGCACTAGGAAATACAAATGGAATAGGTGATTCAATTTCATCTTCATAGGAAACAAGAGATAGTGGCATCCTTGCATTTCCATTTCCCAACAATTTGGCTGGTGATTGTTGAGTTGTGGAGGAAATGGTATGGGCTTGGATTTTTTTTAAAGGGATAATTGTTACTCCTATGTGTAGATATCCTATTTCAAGTTGGAGCTTTCCTATTTTTTCCATATCCACTACCACATTACACAAATTCCCTCCTCCACCAACCTCCAATGCAGCTACTGTTGTGGCATCTTAAACTTTTATTAATTTTGCAACAACGCCTTTCACTTTTGACCTATCAATTGTGCAACAACACCTATGACTTGAGACATTGATCAATTATGCAACAAGACCTTTCACTTTTGACCTATTAGTTGGGCGAAAATACCTTCCATTGCTATCTTTGTTTTATGAAATTCATGTCTTTTAGATTGCAACTCTCTCTAAACAACATTGAGCTCCTCTTCTTTTCACCGTGACAACTTCTTCTTTTGTTTTAATTCCTTTTCTAAGTGGTTAATTTTAGTCTTTACTTGTTCTACTCCACTTTGAGCATTTCCATCTATTGTTTTTGCAGTGTGTTTATGATTAGAGTATGCAGATGTTTCTTTTTGCAAGCTCGTTAGGGAACTTGTTTGCCTTTTCGGATAAGACTTTCATGCCTCAACCCAACTAATTCTCTTTTTCTACACTTAGATCTAATATTTCCTTTTCCTTATCATCCATTTCCAATTTTATTTGTTCCATGGAATTGCTAACTTCAAGAATGCTTACCTTTATTTGTTCAACTCCACTTATAGCATCATCTCTCTCTTTCTTTTCTTGCAAAAATTCATATGCAATAGAAAAACTTTCGAGCTAATCCACTTTTGCATTGCCATTTTCCCCTTGCACATACTGCACATGCTCCTTCCTCCACATCTCATGAGCAGGAACAACCTCTTAACTCAATATATTATCTATCTCGTTCACTTTGGCCTGCTTCTTTCCAAATGTTTTTAGAGCAGATTTCTTTTTCTCATTACACACTTTCCATTACGTCCTCATATTTTTTTTATTACTACCATGTGATACAATTCTCATAGCACACTTTCTTTTGAATTTTGTCTGATTTCTTGCAGGAAAAGGGATAGAGTTTTGAATGTATTGAATCCTTTCATGTACCTTTGCAGCTTCTTTTTTCCCAACTTTGAGAGTTTGTTGATGATTGCATAATACATATGTTTCTTTTAACAACTTATTTGGATAGAGTGTTTTTATGATTAAATAATTCATATGTTTCTTTTAACAAGTTATTTACAAAAAGTGTATATATGATTACATAATTCATATGTTTTAGATAAGACTTTCATATGTCGACTCAACCGATTCTCTTTTCTGCACTTTCATCTAGTTTTAGAAGAGTTAGTGGGTTGCAATTTTTATAACACCATGTGTTTTCCAATATGTAGTTTTACAAAATAGTATTTATGTAACTAAGAGATTTTATTTATTAAATGTTTTGTGATGTTTATTTATGTTCTGAAGTAGTTGATGAATCAGTAGTTGGAAGTAAATATCAGTTTTTTCTAGATGCTTGCAGTGCTATTTGTTACTGTTTTTTTTCCTTTTTTTTTTACAGCACAACCAAAAATGTTGAACTCAAAAATTCACATTGGGAAACTTCCCCATGAAAATGAGGAAGATAATGAAACTCCCTTTAGTATGGAGAGGTTACATTGTGCCTTCAAATTCAATTTCCCAATGGTGGAGGATGAGATTCGAAAGATTGGTAGATTTTTGCAGCCCACCGAACCTGTACTCCCATATTTTGAGGCTGATGTAGCATGTTGTTTCCTGTCAAAATCCATGGACCTGCTAACAAACCGTATTCTAGTTCAAATTTTGTGTGCAAAATATGTTTGGAGACATGTGGTCAATCACGTACAGCTTCAAGAAGCATTGGAAAGATATGATGTTGATCAGGGTGTCTACCTCATTAGTGGCATCTTCCCACATTCATTGCCTCAATCATCCTCAGACATGAGGTGTGTACAAAAAACATTTAGCAGTGACATACAACATCAGGTTGATCATTTTTTTGACCAAGCAATGTGATTGCATGTTCATGTTGTTGAGCCATAGATAGAAGAGGACATACGGGAGATGTATCTTTCCCTATGCACACTACTTGACCACCCTGTGCCAGTTATGTCAAATGATGAAAGAGTTATTCAGTGACTTGGCATAGGATGCCCCTACGATTCCATTGCGGGACCAAAATTAAAGGCAGAAAATGTAAATAGTGAATCTGATTAGGATGTTGAAAGACATGTTAAATGAAAAATGGAAACTAAAACTTTGAATTTTATTTTGTATTACTCTTTTGAAACACTAGAGTTGAATGAATGATATTTTATATTGTTGTTTATTAGTGTTTGTTACTATATTTTTTATCACTCTTTATTACTATTTATTAATGTTTAATACATGACTACTATTTTGTAAAACTACAGATTGTAAAACACAAGGTGTTGTAAAAACAACAACCCACTCACAATTGTAAAACATAGGGTGTTGTAAAGTATTTTTTATTACTCTTTATTAGTGTTTATTAGAAGTATTTTGTAATACTCTAATTACTTTATTACTATTTATTATTGTATTTCAATATGGAAATTTCAAGGTGAAGAACCTCAGACATATGCAATGCAATATCATAGGTACAATTAACAAGGTATGAATGTGCAAAAAGCTTTCAATAGATTATGTCATGAACATTGAAGCAATAGTAAGACAGACACCTCAGCATTTAAGTAAACCTATGGTCAACACTCTCTTTTCCATTATCAATTTTATTCCCAATTTCATCCATGAAGAATTTCCTCAACCTGTAGATCCTATTGTTAGCCATAACTTGAGCAAGAGTTGAGGATAGCTTTGAGTTTTTTAATACCAAGCAACAATTGACAAAATTCGGCCTTACCAGATAACATGTGGTGAAAATATTTTTGAAGTTATTGTGGAAAAGAGTTCTTCATAGTATAATGTGTAGTTTTCAATTAACCTTTTTGCATGGATTCCATACCTTTGATCAACTATTTCGAGCTTGATGAACTTGATCAAGAACGATGAGGCTTGGGCTCTGTAAAAGTAGTTTTCCAATATGCTTAGGCTTTTCAGGAAGGCTTAGATTTGTCTCACAAGTTAGGTATACAAAAATATTGTAGCCAATGACAAGCACACTTTTTCTTCTATGCCACTCACGAAGCATCACCAAACACCTCAAATTTTTCAATTTTTTTCCCATGATCTGGTTGCTCTTAGCCAATTTTATAATATTTTCATATTCACAGTTGGAATTAATTTCATTCGCAAAGGTCGTTGATCTATTTAGCATGTAAACTAGAATATCAATAGTCCACTTCTTGAACTCTCTTTCCCAAGGGAAAAGCATGTTTTTTGGAGCAATAATCAAAGGCCTGCTTATAAGATTTTTGTAAGGGCTTAAGTAGGCCTTTGATTATTGCTCCAAAAAAAATGCTTTTCCCTTGGGAAAGAGAGTTCAAGAAGTGGAGTATGACATTCTATTTTACATGCTAAATAGATCAACGATCTTTGCGAATGAAATTCAATCCAACTATGAATATGAAGAGATTATAAAACTAGCTAAAAGCAACCAGATCATGGGAAAAAAAATTGAAAAATTTGAGGTATTTGGTGATGCTTCGTGAGTACCATAGAAGAAAAAGTGTGCTTGTTATTGAGTACAATCTTTTTGTATACCTAACTTGTGAGACAAATCTAAGCCTTCCTGAAGAGGCTAAGCATATTGGAAACCTACTTTTACATAGCCCAAGCCTCCTCGTTCTTGATGAAGGTCGTCATGCTTGAAATAGCCTATCAAAGATATAGAATTCACGGATGAGCAGTTTGATGAAGTTCTTCATGGATCAAAGATATGGAATTCATTGATGAAATAAATGGAAATCATGGATCAAAGTTATGGCTAACAATAGGATCTATAGGTTGAGGAAGTTTTTCATGGATGAAATTGGGAATGAAATTGATAATGGAAAAGAGAGTGTTGACCATAGGTTTACTTAAATGTTGTGGTGACTTTCCTACTATTGGTTCAATGTTCATGACCTTTATCTACTAAAAGTTTCTTGCTCATTCATACCTTGTTAATTGTACCTGTGATATTGCATTGCATATGTCTAATGTTCTTCACCTTGAAATGTCCATATTGAAATGTATCCATTTGTGGACTATGATTTACTTTTGAAACTCATCCATAAACATGAAAACTTCATTACCACATGTTTGTCCCTTTATCATTTGAAAGTATTCAATACATTCAAAACTCTATCCCTTAGCATGCAAGAAATCAAACAGAATCTAAAAAATATTTGTTATGAGAATTGTATGACATGGTAGTAAGAAAAGAATAATGAGGACGTACTTGAAAGTGTGTAATGAAAAAAGGAATTTTGTCTAAAAACACTTCGAAAGAAGTAGACCAAATTGAATGAGACAAATAATGTATTGAATGAAGAGGTTGTTCCTACTCATGAGAAGGGGAGGAAGTAGCATGTGCAGTATGTGCAAGGGGAAAATGGCAATGCAGAAGTGGATTAGCTCAAAAGGTTTTCTATTGCATATGAATTTGTGCAAGCAAAGAAAGAGAGAGATGATGTTATAAGTGGAGTTGCACAAATGAAGGAAAGAATTCTTGAAGTTAGCAATTCCATGGAACAAATACAATTGGAAATGGATGATAAGGAAAAGGCAATATCAGATCTAAGTGCAAAAAAAGAGAATCAGTTGGGTGGAGGCATGAAATTCTTATCCAAAAAGGTAGACAAGTTCCCTAACAAGCTTGCAAAAAGAAACATATGCATATTCTAATCATAAACACACTGCAAAAATAATAGATGGAAATGCTCAAAGTGGAGTAGAACAAGCGAACACTAAAATTAACCACTTAGAAAAAGAATTAAAACAAAAGAAGTTGTCACAGTGAAAAGAAAAGGAGCTTAATGTTGTTCAGAGAGAGCTGCAATCTAAAAGACAGGAATTTCATAAAACAAAGACAACAATGGAAGATGTTGCCACACAACTGATAGGTCAAAAGTGAAAGGTCTTGTTGCACAACTGATCAACGTCTCAATCCATAGGTGTTGTTGCACAATTGATAGGTCAAAAGTGAAAGGTGTTGTTGCACAACTGATAAAAGTTTAAGATGCCACAATAATAGTTGCATTGGAGGTTGGTGGAGGAGGGATTTTGTGTAATGCGGTAGTGGATATGGAACAAACAAGAAAGCTCCCACTTGAAATAGGATATCTACACATAGGAGTAACAATTATCCCTTTAAACAAAATCCAAGCCCACACCATTTCCTCCACAACTCAACAATCACTAGCCAAATTGCTAAGCAATGGAAATGCAAGGCTGCCACTATCTCTTGTTGCCTATGAAGATGAAACTGAACCACCTATGCCATTTGTATTTCCTAGTGCATGAGTTTGCAGCAATTTAGATGTTGCAAAGGGCACTTTTTTCAGCCAAGTGCTCTTCATATTGAACAAAGTGAATGGCGAGGAGGTGAATTGTATGGGCTTGGATTTTGTTTAAAGGGATAATCATTATTCATGTATGTACATGTCCTATTTCAAGTGGGAGCTTTCTTGTCTGTTCCATATCCACTACCGCATTACACAAATTCCCTCCTCCACCAACCTCCAATGTAGCTATTGATGTGGCATCTCATACTTTTATAAGTTGTGCAACAACACCTCTGACTTTTTGACCTATCAAAATGCTTTACAAGACCATTATAGGTAAGGTGAACATTTCGTACAACAATTTTGTACATATGTTGATAGTAAGGGTTGTTATAAAATATGAAGGTGAACTTCAAAACATTGTTTTGTTACAATTTGCATAAAAGAAAGCGCTCATTGAACAAAGCTTGAGAAGTGAGTCTTGTTCTTGAGAAGTGAGTCACAACCCACTGTGTTTTCCATCATGCAACTACTTCTCACAACCTAGTGTGTTTTCCATCATGCAAGTAATATGTGCATTTTGTGTTTGAAACATATGAGCAAATATTCAAATGGAGTGTTTTGCTGAAAGTAAGGATTTTTAAAAAATACGAAGGTGAAGTTGAAAATAGTGTTTTCTTATAGTCTGCATAAAAGAAATTGCCTATTGAACAAGACTTGAGAAGTGAGTCGCAACCCGTTGTGTTTTCCATCATGCAACCACTTCTCACAACCCAGTGTGTTTTCCATCATGCAACTAATATGTGCATTTTGTGTTTGAAACATATGAATAGATATTTGAATGGAATGTTTTGCTGAAAGTAAGGTTTTTTAAGAAATATGAAGGTGAAGTTGGAAACATTGTTTTGTTACAGTCTGCATAAAAGAAAGTGCCCATTGAACAAGACTTGAGAAGAGAGTCACAACCCACTGTGTTTTCCATCCTGCAACTACTTCTCACAACCCAGTGTGTTTTCCATCATTCAACTAATATGTTCATTTTGTGTTTGAAACATATGAATAGATATTTGAATGGAGTGTTTTGCTGAAAGTAAGGGTTTTTAAAAAATACGAAGGTGAAGTTGAAACCAATCTTTTGTTACAGTCTACATAAAAGAAAGTGCTCATTGAACAAGACTTGAGAAGTGAGTCACAACTCACTGTGTTTTCCATCATGCAACTACTTCTCACAACCCAATGTGTTTTCCATCATGCAACTAATATGTGCATTTTGTGTTTGAAACATATGAACATATATTCAAATGGAGTGTTTTGTTGAAAGTAAGGGTTTTTAAAAAATACGAAGGTGAAGTTGAAAACAGTGTTTTGTTACAATATGCATAAAAGAAACCGCCCATTGAACAAGAATTGAGAAGTGAGTCACAACCCAATGAGTTTTCCATCATGCACATGTTATTTGCATTTTGTGTTCCAAACATATGAACAGATATTGAAATGGAATGCTTGAGCTAAAAGCAAGGGTTGTTAAAAAATATGAAGCTCAACTTGAATACATTGTTTTGTTACAGTTTTCATAACAACTTGTTGCCCATCAAAAGGCAATGCAACATTCTTAGAAGCATCTACTAACATCCCCCACTATGTTTTCCAACTTGCAATTAATTAGTGCATTTTGATTTACCATCATATCACGATTTTCAAACCACTACCACATTACACAAATTTCCTCCACCAACCTCCAATGCAGCTATTGATGTGGCATCTGATACTTTTATAAGTTGTGCAACAACACCTCTAACTTTTAGACCTATCAAAATGCTTTATAGGAGAATTATAGGTAAGGTGAACATTTCCTACAACTATTTTCTACATTTGTAGGACCATTATAGGTAATTTGAACTATTTTGAACTTCAATACATTGTTTTGTTATAGTGTGCATAACAGAAAGTGGTCATTGAACAAGAATTCATAAGTGAGTGGCAACCCTCTATGTTTTCCATCATTCAACTATTATGTGCATCTTTTGTTGGAAACGTATGACGAAATTGAAATGGAATGTTTGTTGAAAGTGAGGGTTGTCATAAAATGTGAAGGTGAACTTGAAAAAATTGTTTTGTTACAGTCTGCATAATAGAAAGCAATCATTCAAGAAGAATTGAAAAGTTAGTCACAACCCAGTGTGTTTTCCATCATGCAACTATATGTGCATTTTGTGTTCGAAACGTATGAACAGATATTGAAATGAAATTTTTTCCTTAAAGGAAGGGTTGTTAAAAAATATGAAGGTCAAGTTGAAAACATTGTTTTGTTATAGTGTGCATAACAAAAAGTGGTCAGTGAACAAGAATTGAGAAGTGAGTCACAATCCAGTGTGTTTTCCATCCTGCAACTGTTATGTGCATTTTTTGTGTTTGAAACATATGAACAAATATTGAAATGGAGTGTTTTGTTGAAAGTAAGGGTTGTCATCAAATAAGAAGGTGAACTTCAAAGCATTGTTTTGTTACAACCTGCATAAAATAAGAAGTGAGTCACAACCCAGTGTGTTTTCCATCCTGCAACTATTATGTACATTTTTTGTGTTTGAAACATATGAACAGATATTGAAATGGAGTGTTTTTTTGAAAGTAAGGTTTGTCATAAAATAAGAAGGTGAACTTCAAAACATTGTTTTGTTATAATCTACATAAAATAAGAAGTAAGTCACAACCCAGTGTGTTTTCCATCCTGCAACTGTTATGTGCATTTTTTGTGTTTGAAACATATGAACAAATATTGAAATGGAGTGTTTTGTTGAAAGTAAGGGTTGTCATAAAATAAGAAGGTGAACTTCAAAGCATTGTTTTGTTACAGCCTGTATAAAATAAGAAGTAAGTCACAACCCAATGTGTTTTCCATCCTACAACTATTATGTGCATTTTTTGTGTTCAAAACATATGAATAGATATTGAAATGGAGTGTTTTGTTAAAAGTAAGGGTTGTCATAAAATAAGAAGGTGAACTTCAAAACATTGTTTTGTTACAGTCTGCATAAAATAAGAAGTGATTCACAACCCAATGTGCTTTCCATCATGCAACTATTATGTGTATTTTGTATTCGAAACATATGAACAAATATTGAAATGGAGTGTTTTGTTGAAAGTAAGGGTTGTCATAAAATAAGAAGGTGAACTTCAAAACATTGTTTTGTTATAGTATGCATAAAATAAGAAGTGAGTCACAACCCAGTGTGTTTTCCATCATGCAACTGTTATGTGCATTTTGTGTTTGAAACATATGAACAGACATTGAAATGGAATGTTTGTTGAAAGTAAGGGTTGTCATAAAATAAGAAGGTGAACTTCAAAACATTGTTTTGTTACAGTTTGCATAAAATAAGAAGTGAGTCACTACCTAGTGTGTTTTCCATAAAGCAACTGTTATGTGCATTTTATGTTCAAAACATATGAACAGATATTGAAATGGAGTGTTTTGCTAAAAGTAAGGGTTGCCATAAAACAAGAAGGTGAACTTCAAAACATTTTTTTGTTATAGTCTGCATAAAATAAGAAGTGAGTCACAACCTAGTGTTTTTTCCATCATGCAATTGTTATGTGCATTTTGTGTTCGAAACATATGAACAGATATTGAAATGGAATGTTTGTTGAAAGTAAGGGTTGTCATAAAATAAGAACATGAACTTGAAAACTTTTTTTTCTTACAGTCTACATAAAAGAAAGTAGTCATTCAACAAGAATTGAGAAGTGAGTCACAACCTAGTCTGTTTTCCATCATGAAACTATTATGTGCATTTTATGTTCAAAACGTATGAACAGATATTGAAATGGAATATTTTTTGAAAGTAAGGGTTGTTATAAAAACATGAAGCTCAACTTCAATACATTTTTTTGTTATATTTTTCATAACAGAAAGTGCTAGTTGCATGTGTTTACATTTCTAAGTATTTTGACATAAATAATAAGACTTGAGGTAGCATTGCCTACCATTAATGGCATTTGACATTGTCTGTAATGAAATTTTACATGGCAACAAAAAGTGTCATGAAATCTACAAGAACATAGTCTTATATTTTTTCTAATTAAGAGGAGTAAACGCTTTTGACCTGGAGCTATGAACCGGTGAGGTCACAAAGGAGGGACCTCATCCCCAATATAAATTGTCAAAAAGTAAACCCCAAAGGGATTGGAGCCTTGATGACAAGATTAAAAATACAACTTAACAATCTCACAATGCCACTATTGGGAGAACACCATAGTCTTCAAACATACCAAAGTACTATAATTCCACATGATAATTGATTAAAAATTACATGATCATAGATAATGTAATTCCACACCATAATTGTTCAATAATTACATGATAAAAGATAATGTAATTCCACACCATAATTGTTCAATAATTACATGATCAAAGACTAAATGGAAAATGAATATTCGACCTCTCTCATCCTCTCCTACAGTGCCCTTTATGTGCAATTAAGGAGACAATCAGATAAGATCTTATAGGCTTCTTTAAGTCCTTGGCACTGATGGTGGGGTGATTCTGCTTGCACGAGGGTTCGGGGAAGCCTTTGCTTTGACCATTGCACTTTCAACACCTTCAGCCTATAAGAAACCCATGAATATAAATGACTACATTCAACAATTAACATATGGATATAAGGAAAAGGAAACATCAAATCTAAGCGCAGAGAAAGAGAATTAGTAGGGGAGAGATGAAAGTCTTATCTGAAAACGCAGACAACTTTCGTAACACATTTATATGAGCCTATGGAGGAGAAATAAAATTCAAAATTAGATAGACCAAGAAACATCACTAATAATCGAGGCCCATTTTTTTCACTTCTTTCACAGAAGTTCAAGGAAATTGAGAAATTGAGCATACTAGTGTCAAGAATCAATAAAATCAGGCCTCGATTTTATTAGTGATGCTTCTTCACACGCACCACTTCCTTGTTTATCCTTTCCCTGCAATGTGAAGAATGTTAATGTCACATCAAATTCAAATGCATGCAATGAATTCATTCAAATTATGAAAATACACATTCAAAAGCATATTTCAAAATTACCCTTTTTTCCACTTTATTCCTCTAAAAGAACTAGGGACAGTGTGTTTTCCAATATACTATCAAAAACAACATATTTGTAACAGAAATGAAATTTTCTAAATGAAATCACAAAGACACTCTAAAATCAGAGCAAAAAGTGACTGCAACTACACATATTACAACCAACCACAAATGCATACTTTAAAAGGGAAAGTGCATGATCTCCTCCCCAGACACCCTCTCTTCTTGCTGCACTGTCAGGGCACATTTTCCTATCCCAAATGGACACTAAATTGCTCGTGCCCACCACTTCCTTGTCCATCCTTTCCCTTTAATGTCAGGAATGTAAACGTCACATCAAATTCAAATACATGCAGCTAATTCATTCAAAATATCAAAATACACATTAAAAAGCAGATTTCAATATTACCCTTTCACCCACTTTCTTCTACTTTCCCCTTCCAAGTACGCATCCATGGTTTCCTGTAATATGTAAAATAGTTGCAAGTGTTACGAGATAGTTAAAGTTCCAAAATTTATTGCACTGTCTGATGTAAGCAAGTATATAGTTTTTCAATCATAAGAAAAAAAAATTTAAGGTGGACTTCCTTACATTCTTGGTGTGTAGGAAACAAAAACTTTTGACAAGCAAATAACTAACAGGGGACAGTGTGTTTTCCAACACTGCAAATAATGTGAGCATTTATTTTCTTGTAATCAGATGAAGATAGAGAAATTCCATTTTTATTGTTACATTTATAGCATTTAATACGACTATTCATTTGAAAGTATCCATGATGAGAAAAATAGTCGACCTCAAACAATTTAAATGTCAACCTTTTTCTTTCATTTATAAGCAAGCTACCATAAACAATAAGACTTCAGGTGGCATTGCCTACCAGTATATTTCATATTAACATAAATAGAAGGAATATTATAAACACATCCAAACAATTATTGTCATAGTCTACATAACAAAAAGTGGTGATTGAACAAGAATTGAGAAGTGAGTCACAACCATGTGTGTTTTCCATCTTGCAACTGTTATATGCACTTTGTGTTCAAAAAATATGAACAGATATTGAAATGGAATGTTTGGTGAAAGTAAGGGTTGTGATAAAATATGAAGGTGAACTTCAAAAAATTATTTTGTTACAGTTTGCGTAACAGAAAGTGCTCATTGAACAAGAATTCAGAAGTGAGTCACAACACTATGTGTTTTCCATCCTGCAACTATTATGTGCATTTTCTATTCCAAACGTATAACTATATATATGTATTCAACACGCACGGCCCTTTTCCACTGTATAACTATATATCTATATTTTTTAAAAGTTGTAATAAAAAATTCATAATTAATTATTTACTTGAAAAAAAATAAAAAAAAATATGCATCACATTGGGACATGAGTCCTCTACTTATATCTAAAATATTATAAAAAAATATTATCATTTTATTAGGGTTGTCATAAAATATGAAGGTGAACTTCAAAAAATTGTTTTGTTATAGTCTGCGTAACAAAAAGTGCTCATTGAACAAGAATTTAGAAGTGAGTCGCAACACTGTGTGTTTTCCATCCTGCAACTATTATGTGCATTTCCTGTTCCAAACGTATAACGACGTTGAAATGGAATGTTTGTTGAAATTAAGGGTTGTTGAATACATTCATATTGTCAATATAATTTTTAGTGGGGGATACATAAAAGTATCCAAAATGAACTGAGGTGTCACCAACCAATTGGGTTCTCACAGTGTAAGTAACCAAAACGTTTTCATTGCATTCATATTGTCTATGTGTAATTGTAGGTTCAAAAACATTGGGTGTTATGAACCATGCAACCCAAATACTATTTTCAAACCCTTTACAAGTAACAACCCAATTGGTTAATCACCCCTCAAGTGAATTTGGATAGTCTTATATATCCCTAACCTGCAACTCCCTATAGAATGAGAAAACCCAGAACACATAGTGTTTTCCAAGAACAATACTCATTACAATCTAAAATGCATGTCTTAATCACATCAACACCCTTCCCTCCCGCAGTGAATGGATAGCTTTTCGCACAAGGAAAAAAAAATGTTGGCGCAATTCGATGTGAGAGGACACCTCCTCGCTTTCCTCGCCATGACGTTTCCTTCGTCTGCTAGTTTCATCACATTTATCATTAGTCTTGTCGGGCCCTGCACTATGCCATCTCCTCATGTTATGTATTTTTTTATGCATTTTTTGTATGTACATAGGTGTGTTTTGGCAAGAGATTAGCCGTCTCCATATAGGGTTTTACAACATTGTGTGGGTTGAAGGTTTCATAAATCATGCACTCACATCCCACTATATTTTCCAACGTACAATCATACAGACTTTTAATCGTTGTTGGAAAACATAAGGTGTTTGAAAATGGTGCCTTTCATTGCATTCCTACAGTCTAAATAACAAAAGCTTTTCAAGATGAATATTCATACTGTTGTGTAAAATTCCAAGTTGCAAAACACTGGTTTTTCAAAATCTGCAACCCACACAATGTTTTAAAACCCTTTACAAGTGACAACCCAATTGGTTACAAACCCCTCACCTCAATTCCATTGGTTTTTCATCTCCCTCACTTGCTCTCCAACCTTTCACTTTCAACCTACGGAATGAGAAAACCCACAACACAAAGTGTTTTCCAATAACAATACTTCTTACGTATTAATCGTGATGTTTCCTTCTGTTGCTGGTTCTGTCACTTCTATCATCCATCTGGCAGGCCCTGCACTATGTTGTCTCTTCATGTTATGTATGCTACCATGTATGTCGTTATGTATGTTTTCATCCATTTTTTGTGTGTACATAGGTGCTTTTTGTCTAGGAGTCGAAGAAAGCTAACTCCTAGACAAAAAGCACCTATGTATGTAACATGATATCGTACCCCCCATACCACATGCCACACGGTGGAAAAAAAACACTGAGGAAAAGACTTGAAAAATGGCTAGCTGCGTGTCATTAGGTGGCATCGCTGGAAAAGGACATGTAGCTGGGCGGGAAAGTCAAAATGCTAGACCAAAACACACTTAACATTGCCATTTTCCACATTTGTATTTTCCAGTTTGGTGGATTGGAAGGGACGAGGCGTGGGCAAGGAAAATAGAGTTGTAGGTTGTCTCAAACTAGAATAAAAAATTTTCATTTTTTTATTTACATAGGTGGGTTTTGTCTACATTTTTGCTGCATCCAGAGAGCTAAAAGTTGATATTTGTGACATTTCATTTTGCATTTTGGTGGGAGCATAAGCGACACAATGGAGGTCAAACGAGAGAAACATATTCGACACGCACAACAGCTAGCCAACAGGTGTGTATATCTGTCATTGTATATGCCATTTTTCCATTCTGTAGGAACTGTGAAGCATTGAAGAGTGGTTAAATGGGTTTTTGAAAAGAATTGAATGGCTATTGGTTAAAGAAAATGGGTTTTCATTGATGGAAAAATAAAATGTTTTGTTTGCGTGTAGGGTTTTCATATGAAATGCATAGTTGTTTATGTTTATGTAGAATAAAAAACTTAAACTAGAAATTCTTTGCATTCGCCACAATAAGCATCTCATCTATAAAATAATCATAACTTCTTAATGCAAAATAAATGAATAAATTTTGGAAGCTTAACTAACCCATACACTTGCAATTCAAGCTATGACAGCTAGAATCACCTGTATTTAGTGTAGAAGATTCATATCTCCTAAAGTTTCCTCAATCCACCTACCCTTGTTTTCTTCAATTTTGTTTCCTTGAATATATCAACCACCTGGAAGGAAGAAAAGTGTTAGGGTATGTGCAAGATCATGATGGGCCAAAAAGTGGCAATATGATGGGTATGTGGCTGATGACTTTTTTTTTACCCAAAATTGATGAAACGAAAAGGGTTTTTAAAGGAGATTATTAGCTTTCCATCAATATAAATTATGCCTTACTTTGAATTTAATAAGTAATTATTATTCATTTTCTATTCAAATTACAACTTAAGTCCTAATTGATAGGCTAATTGAAAAACATCTATAGCTTTAAAACGGTATCACATTTTTTGAATCCAAATCATGCATCACATTCTATGCTTTGCATACTATAGGATTAAAAAAAGAAAAAATGAATTTCATGAAGTTTTGACCAAGTTACTAGGTGGTTAGACATACGAGTTTTTATATTTTTTAAAAGTTGTAATAAAAAATTCATAATTAATTATTTACTTGGAAAAAAATTACAAAAAAATATGCATCACATTGGGACATGAGTCCTCTACTTATATCTAAAATATTATAAAAAAATATTATCATTTTATTGTGGTTAGGGTCGTCAGACAGACACCCACTTCTTCTTTTTTCCCTAAAATTGAAGTACTACTGCATTGATATTTCAAATTTTCACCAAATAGATTTTTTTTAAAACAAACCTAGTAGAACTTTTAGAAACTACATTCAATTTGCTACAGATTCTATTCTTACATATTTTTGAAATAATATAGATAACTTATTCAAATTTTTACATCAAGATGCTTAACTCTGATTTTTCTGAATTTTTTGCCACTTAAGGGTCTATTTTTTCCATGATGATCCTGCACATACCTGTTAGCGATAGATTAAATTGGAAAATTAAAGACATTTGGTGCTACAAAGAATTTTTTTATTCCAAATTTCACCAATATACAATTTATATGTTGTGGTGAGTGCAAAATTCTAGCTTGCACAAACAATAAATAAACATATTAAACTGTAAATTGTGAATTTAATTTCCAATTTAACCTATCGCTAACACTATACTTAGTATATATCAGGAATTATATCTGTCATTCTGTAGGAACTGTGAAGCACTGAACGTTCATTCGGATATATAAAAAACTCATCTCTCCTAACATATGAAAGAGGCCATAACTTACAATAATCAATAAGTGCATAGAAGATAGAACAAGAAGGATACCACGTACCACTATGAAACTTCTATTTATATCCTGTGTCTCTCAATGAACATCTAAATGGCATATCGGTATCGTAACCATTGTTCAATGATATTGTAAAGTGAACCATTACTTGTACAAACGACTAAAAAAATATAGATCATTGCAAGAACAAAGGTTAACAAGTCAAAAAAAGCCTTGTTGATCACCTTGATTGACCAAAAAATAGCAGCTAATCTGCCGACAAAACACACCTATGTACATACAAAAATGAATAAAATCGTACACAGAAACAAACATAGAAACATACATAACATGAAAAGAAGGAAGAATAGGATATCAGTGCAGAAAAAAGAATCAGTTGGATGGAGACATGAGAGTCCTATGTGAAAAAAATTTTGTAAACAACTTATTAAAAACAAAACATCTACATTCTCTAATCAGAAAGACACTCTCAAAGCTAAGAACAGTATTTGGGTTGCAGGTTTCATAACACATATATTGTTTTCCAATATGCAAGTATATATAGATAGCATTCTTCTAATGAAAACCTTAAAGTTTGTAGACAGTGAATATGTACTAAAGTTCATTCACCTTCACAATTTATAGCAACTCTTACAGAAAAAACTTGAAATTCAATTTCGTCATATCATTTAAAAATAAATGCACAATATAATTTGCAGGTTGGAATTTCAACAATGTGGTTTTCCATTTATTTCATTTTCTACATTCAAAGTTATGTGGTTGAGAGCATGGGCAGGAATGTCTTGAAAAGCTTTTGTTAATTAGGCTGTAGGAATGCAATGAAAGGAAATGTTTTATAAACACCCATTGTTTTCCAACAACCATTAAAACTCTGAATGATTGCAAATTGGAAAACACCGTGGGAGATGAGTGCATGATTTATGAAACCTCCAACCCACACAATGTTGTAAAACCCTCTACAGACACAACTAATCTCCCAAAAAAACATACCTATGTACATACAAAAATGCATAAAAACATACATAACAACATACATGGAAACATACATAACATGAAGAACAAATGTAGTGTGGCTCCCGCCAAATAGATGATAGAAGTGACATAATCGATAGACGAAAGGAAACGTCACAGTGGGGAAAGCGAGGAGGTGTCTTGTCACATCAAATTATGCTAGAGTTTCTTTTCCTTGTGTGAGAACCTATCTATTCACTGCAGGAGGGAAGAGCATTAATGTGATTAAGACATGCATTTTCGATTGTAACAAGTATTGTTCTTGGAAAACACTCTATGCTTTGGGTTTTCTCATTCTATAGGTTGAAAGTGAATCATTGGAGAGCAAGGGGGAATTGCAGGCGACGGAGACAACCAAGCGAGTTGAGGTGAGGGGTTTCTAACCAACTATATGTACATAGGTGCGTTAGCTCAGTTTTCTCGGCTTACTAATTGGGTTGTTACGTCTAGAGGGTTTTACAACACTGTGTGGGTTGCAGATTTCTTAAAACTCAGTTTTTTCCAATCCCATTACATTTTTACTATCTAATTCACAAAAGGCTCTCAAGACAATCACAAAACATACCAAATTGAGGTGAGGGGCTAGTAACCAATTGGGTTGTTACTTGTAAATGGTTTTAAAACATTATGTGGGTTGCAAATTTTGAAAAACTAGTGCTTTGCAACCTAGAATTTTACAGAATAGTATGAATGCAATTTAGACAGTACAAACAATTAGAGTATGAGTTGTCATTTTCAAATATTTTTTTCTGGCATGAGAATTTGAGGCAGATAACTTGTATGTTTTCAGTTTGGAGAAAGAAGGGGGAAAACACTTTGTATTTCACGTCTACACATTGAAAGCTGATGGTTGGAGTGTACATGTAGGAGTTGGAGGAAAAAACCAATGTTTTGAAACCTAGAATTTAACAAAACAGTATGAATGTAATTTAGATAGTACAATTGTAATGAAAGGCACCTTATAACAAGACTTACATAGAATAAAAATCACATTTCTATTTCTTGATATGATCCAAATATACATGCACAGTATGATTTAAGGTCAGAAAACACAGTGGGAGGTGAGGTGACAACATGATTTACAAAACCTCCAACACACAAAATGTTGTAAAACCCTCTACATACTAAATCCAAATACCTTACTGGATGTCTAGAAAATGGTGCCTATCACCACACTCCTATGGTCTAAATAACACAAAGCTTTTCAATACATACATACTATTTTGGAAAATTCTAGGATGCAAAACATTGTGTTTTACAAAACTTGCAACCCACCTAATGTTTCAAAACCATTTAGACACTAGTATTTGAGGGAATTTTAGGTGCATTTTTTCTATTGCTTTACACAAATGCTTGCAACTCCATTTCCATTTCCCTCAGCCACACGTCCCTCACGAGCCTGCAACTCCATTTTCCTCAGCCTGCAACTCCATTTTCGTCACCCATGCCTCCTTCCTCCCCACCCACCAAACTAGAAAATGCAAATGTGGAAAATGGTGATGGTTAGGTGTGTTTTTGTCTAGCTTTTTGACTTTCTCACCCAGACTGCATGTCCTTTTCTAGCGACACCACCTAACGGCACGGGGCTAGCCATCCGTCAAGACTTTTGCTCAATGTTTTTTGTCCACCATGTGGCATGGGGTATGGGGGTACATATAACATATTATTATATGTTATAATATACATAGGTTCTTTTTGTCTAGTAGTTAGCTTTCTCCCATTCTACTTTTGACAATTTAATCATTTAAAATATCAATACCAGCACACTTCTCAACAAAAATTTCAAGCCACAAGTTGTCACACTATATTAGTAGTATTGGACACACTTTATTATTATAATTTTAATATAAGGGAGAATTGACAACCCAACTACTAGTCCCTAAATAGGCCAGCATAGTCAAAATATCTATAGTAAGAACATTCAACACCAGAGTTATAGTCTTATTGGGCAACCTCTCTCATAATTTGTGATTGAAATCTGCATTGATTATTTTCTATGCGATTGACATTTGTATCCTAGATGTAATTGCCAAATACTCAGCACATTAAAATAGTAATAAAAATTGAAAAATAATCTTTGAAATGACAATAATAATTGAAAACATCGTGAAAATTATGAAAATTGATAGGTGCCTGTACAAATATATAATGTCCATAAAAATAAGCTAAAGTATCACAAATTTTGTGTGAAAATTATTGTTTAGAAGGGTGTGCGTATACTCCGAGCTCAATGAATTGAATCTGCACCGTACACACTTGAATTCATGTATATATATGTAAAGGAAAAAGAAAAAAACTTTCCCTAATTAATTTAGGTTACGTAAATGCAAATAGTTATACATAAATTCATTTAATTTAATTTACTCATAGTTGGGAATCAATAATTCAGTAATACATATTAAATCAAGATATTTAAATGTAAATGAATATTTGTATTTAAATCTTGAAATTATTTTGAAGATTTTTTTTGATCATGTATAGAATTCAATCATATTGGAATAGAAAAATAGAAGAATTTGTTGTGCTCATTAAATAGAATTTTGAGTGAACTTGTGGATCTCTTTAGGTTGAAGTTTTTATTCATTGTATTCTTTATTCCTCACTCATTGTTAAGGATTGGAGGTGTTAGCTCTCAAAAACGCAGGTAAAGATACCTCAAGAGGCTGCCAATCTCTTGATATGTTTTAGGGTAACAGACAAGGTCAAGAGAACTCAACCTTCTACTATTCAGGTGCTGCTAAACCTAGGCGGGTGTACATTTCTAAATGAAGTAAACTTGACTTATGATTATCCTTTTTGCAATAATTTGTCCACAATGGCAGATGGAAGTGAACAAACGAATTCAAACTTGATAGCAATAACAATCTTCTTAATCTAAAACCTAAGATGCTCAATTAACAGATATAAAGAAACTGAATGAATTCAAAATGATAAAGTGTAGAGACCAGTGCCTTGTTGGTTATGTGGGGTCAAATGAAATAAAAGTGGGCAACCTATTCTGGTAGAAAATCAAATTGTTGGCATATGTTCTATTTACAACTTGTATAAACATGCAGGATTATGACTACTAAGCTCTACTTTAATAATCCAGATGAATCTCCCTGATTACTATGATTAGCTAAAAGGATTTAATCTCTTCTTGAGAGAACCAGTTAATTAACCACATAGATACAGCAAATGTGCACTGATAAACTAAAAATAAGCTTGTTATATCAATTTAAACAACTAGAAAGAATCAACTTGGAGATAGCTTAACAATACTTTTCAATAGATTCAACAGACAATTTACACCAGAAATAAACTACCACACCAGCTGAATTTCATTGAAATCACCATTTGAAAACATGCAACATAGTCTCTGGAATGAGGACTTTATTCTACTATGTCCATTCCTAATCTACTGTATCTATTCTAAAATATGATCTAAAAATTGATCCTTCAAATACAATCAGGAGTGCATATTTATACCCCAGTATTAGGAAACATATCACTTCAAATTCATGTCGGCCAACCATAGTATTCGCGCAATTTTCATGTCGGCCTACAACGGTATTTTAGAAATTCACATGTTGGCCACAGTCTTTGAATTTCTGTTAATCTTATTGAAATAGTTGCCGAGACATATCGTGCAGCTATGCTGAAGTCAATTTAATTGCTAGTCACTCTATGTTCTCTGTGCTTCGTCGTGACCCAATTGAGTCAGAGAGATGTCATACAGATTACCTTATGTCTCCCCGAGATGTATTCCTTTGTTTCACATGTATCACTGTAACTTTCTGATATCGGGGAGACCCTATGTAGATTAGACCATGCCATAACGAAACACCTCGAGCTCACCTTAGATCACCAAGAGAAAGCAATTCTCACATTGACATAATCCCCATGCACATTATCGGTGAGACATATCAATGTCGGGGAGACCTCTCATAGAATGCTTTGAGTCATACCGAAAGTCATCATCCAAACTAAGTCGTTGAGACAAGAGCACACTCTCGCCAACAAGGTCCTTCACTATTTTCCATCGGCGAGACTGAAGGTCACTCACCGAGACCACATGCCGAAAACCTTAACTCATACCAATATAACATCCCCATATGTTGTCGGTCAGTGTAACAACTCAACTTCTCCAAGACCCTTCATCGATAGCTCCAACTCTTACCGATATGAATCCTCCCACCACCTGTCGGTGTGACAATGTGGATTCATTATGACTTCACACCGAAAGCAACATGTCTGGCCGAAGCGAACATTTGTGCACAAGTCAGTAAGACAAGAAATACTCGCCATGACATTACCCCGAATGCAACAACTCTTGCCGATGTGCCCCATCAGTGAGACATAACAATCTCACTATGACCCTATACCGACGGTATAACTCCTACCGATAGGGATCACCCACAGTCGCTGAAACAATGAGAAAGTCCTGCCGAAAGTTGCCTGTAGGTAAAATCTAGTCGTCATGACATCATAAACGTCTTGCCAATAGGTAACAAAGATGTTTGCTAGTAGAAAATGCAACATGGGTCAGGGAGACCTTGACCATCTCACATCGATATGAACTGTTATGTGAAAAATGCATGATCCGATAGAAACAATGAGACCATATGGCAAGAAATGGGTGAAATATACACACAACAGAACCAATCGGGAATTTTATGAGTAAAATCAATATGTAAAATCATCAGATTTTTACAGTTCCAACAGGAGGTATTTAGAAACTCTTTAAGGATATTTTTGTATTTTTTAGGATCAAGTTCTCTTAGGTTGACCTTCTTTCATGATTGGTCTTGTACCCTTATCAAATATTTGTAGACAACAATCAAGATAAATAATATGAGAAATACTACAAAAAGGATACAAAAGACAAAGAAACTAGTGTAGATGACCATGTCTAAACCACCCTACTAGAAATTACAAAAGGGTTTCATGCATATTCACACACTGATCCTATAATCTAAGTGTCATATTACACAAACTTGCATAGTTAGCATGCTCTTAAATATTGGAGTTGAATTCTTCTTGAAATGTAAATCTCCTATCTATTTAACCTACATTTACCCTCAACCATGAGTATAAGGAATACAGATGCCTTATTCATTGAGTCAGTTTGATCCTCCTTAACCCAACCATTAATGGAAATAAGGGGAATCTTAATCTATCCAAAGAATAAAAAAGAATGGAGTAACTAAGTCTATACATGTAGTAGTCCAACTAAAGGAGTAATGAATCCTAGAGTTTTCCCCAAACCCTTAAGGAAGCCCTTCTTCTTGATGGTGGCTTTAGCAAATGATTGAGGAATGCCAATATCTCATTCCATATCCAAAATAACACCCTTCAACATGGAAGACATATCGGAATTCTCCCTATATCATTACATCATGGGAATAAATTATTATCCCAACACCATCATAATAGTATCAAAAACAAAAATTACTCTTCGTCAAAAGATTTTTGTTACCCACAAGTTGGAGATCTCAGTGAAAAAAATTGTGTCTAATTTCATGGAAACTAAAACACATTAACTTATCCATTTCTAATGTTTAATACATGTAAGTAATTGTAATAAAATATCACCACTATCAAGTCCAATATTAAGGTTATTCCTTAATACAACATTACTAACACTATTACATCCTCCTCGTTGTGCATTTATTTTCATGAATTTTTTGAGATCATGATGTTATACTAGGGCCACTATCATTTTGATCAATCATTATTCAGTAGGATCTTAAATATAAGGATAAGGTCTCCATGACTCAACCATGGGTGATGGCACATGGAGAACCCTCTCGAGAAGGAATCTTCTAATAGGAGACACTTGGAAGTCCTCAACTAGCTAGGTGTCATTAGGATAAAAGGGTTAGGGTTGGCTTAAGAGTTGATGTGGAGGTGACATGTGTCACCTCTACATTCAAAGATGAGATCAAAATTTCTATATATTTTTGTCTCTAGACTTGGGAAAGAACTTTTGCATAATTTTGGATAAATTATCCTAATTGTTTGGATAGATTTAAAGAGAGGTGTGTAGAATGTTGGATTGATAGAGTATCTTCGAGAAGAATTGGTAGGGATTATTCATCAAAAGTCTACTTCAAGTTGTTTTGGAAGGGATTTGAAAGGTAGGGTCTATACCCTTAATAGTTCTTTATTTTAGTAGATTGTTGTAGTAATATGAAATTATTGTTCATATGGAAATGTTTTGTATGTGATTTATTTATATTTGTGTTGTGTTATGTTTTGGGGGAAATTTATTTGGGGTAGGCTCTTCGAATAGATAAAGAGCATCCCATGTGATGGAGTTGAGTAAAGAGGATCCTCATTAGGGAAAAATTATTGGGTATGAGTGTTAGTGTGAATAAGGTCTTGTACCTTTTCCTAGTAGGGGGACTTATTCACATGTTAAGTTTACTTTGGTTTTGGGTGACCTTCTAGACATCTTAGTTGTCTAGATAGGATCTTATCATATCTTATCTTTTTGAATTTTTTATCATGTAAGTTGTATCATAATATAGGATTAAGACACATGTCACATTCTTGACTAATCATATCTCTCACCTTGTTTGTATAAGCAAGGCCTCTCATGAACATATTCATATTCAATCTTGAAATCTTGAATCCATAATCAATAAAGCTATTCTTATCATTTTATCTCTTATGGAATATATTTTGGTCTAGTAGTTGTTCCTTGGGTGTTGAGAGTTCACCATTAACTCTTACATGGTATCATAGCTCCAATGTTGTAGATTCCTTCCTAGATTTGAGGGACATATCTTGGCTTGAATATTTTTTTGGGTGTATTTTAGCATTTCAAGGAACTCATAGTTGAATCCAAGGCATCAAAGAAAGTCAATTTTTTCTTTTGTTTCATAAAATTTTGTTATGTTTTTTTAGTTCTACAAGGGTTTCAAGTAGGGCTAAAGTTGCAATATCTAGAAGATAGTTAACTTTGTAGAGCACTTTGGACCAATTCTAACCCTCCCATCATGTTCTGAAGGCCTAAAAGCCTAAAGATCAACTATTAAATCATCAAATCAGACACTCTTATCTTGGAAGCATTGGCGGTTTTTTTCTTTTAGTCGTCTTTTCGTATAGAGTTCATATAATACAGATATGTACTATATGACTATGTCATATTGTACAACATTAGGTCATAGTCTACAGTTTTTGAATAGTTGGTAGAATATTCCCTCAACATATTCTTATAGTTTGTTGGCATCACTTCTCTGACTATGTACTCAAATACAGTTGGTGGTAAGATTTTTTTTAGGGTATCAAACAAGTTTTATTAATTAAAAAAATTCAAATTAAATTTTTTTGTTACTAGTTGGTTGAGTTTTGTTTAGCACTTGGTGGGTGGTCTCTTAACCCCCATAAATTGTGCCTATTAGAGGGGGGCTTAAGCTCTGGGCGGTCTAGCCTCAACTCGTTGCCCCTATTCCACTTGAGTACCCCAATGGTGTCACTACCACTGGGCAACATAGTATTTTAAAAAACACCTTCTTATGCCGACAGTCACATTAGAAATTGAATGCTAGGCACTAGGGGTCAAATCTAGCCCCCTTGTTCCTAAATAGGGGTTTTTTTTCAAACTATCACAACCTACAATCTAGGAGGAAATTTTTTTTAAAAAAAATTGTTGATGCAAATGTTGCACACACACACCAATAGGAAAATAAATTCTCACAAAAAACTACGGGAACCTACCTTTATTTGAAATATCCACTAGGAAAACATGAATCTAAGGTAATATTAGTTCGATCCCAAGGCTCGGGAATGTCCAGTCTTGACACACTAGGTTCACTCAAGGTTCCTTATGAAAATTCTTGTTAATCACAAGGGGTCTATGTTTTTTGTAGGTTAGCTAGTATCCAAAGGATCATAACATAAGCTCAATTTGATGACTCACATGTCACTTAACAACTTCATGAAATTAAATATTTGCAATAATATTTCATGAAATTCAAATTACTTGCAAATATTCAAGCATATTTAACATTAATAACTTTATAACTTCATGGAAATGAAATATTTATAATAAAAAACCATGCATTTATCAATTTTTTGAAACATTTTCTAAAAATATTAAACATCTAATCTATAAAAAAGCATTAAAAAATATTGAAATTTAAATATTTCTCCTAGGTATTATCCACACATGCCTCAAGAAATAAACTAAATCAAAGAAAACCACTCTATACTTACTAGATTTCTTCATAGCTAGGCATAGAATAATGCAAGGGTTCAAAGAAATATGGATTATTTGTCACCGAATAGTGTCAATATACACCCAAATCTATCGTAGCACATAGTATTTTCTAATAGGAACAAACAATTAGCTATGTATGATTTCATATCAAGAAATAGCTTTAAATTGGCCTTGATATTAGTTAATCTCAAATGAAACATACAGGGTTTTAGTCTGGAATGGAATAGAAAACATGAAAAAGAATAAAACTTGAAAAAGTTTTAATTCTCCAAAATCCACAAATTTTGAACTTAATAAAATAAAACAACTCTTGGTCCTTTTATAGAAACAAGGCAACCAAAGAGTTCAAATGAAACACATGAAAGAGAATTCAGGGAGTGAATCACAACACATTGTGTGGCACATGATAGTTGGCAAGAGAAACTTCTAGAATAAGTCAACAAGAACTTTGACTTTCTTCAACACTTCAAACTTTTGGACTCGTGTCTTTAAGATACAATTAGGATATCAAATTGGATTGAGAAAATTATCAACTTAATCTTCAAACAAAATGTAGGAATTGGTTAGATATTCAAAGTGATCATCTAAATATAGAAATTTTAATCCATTAGCCCTATATTCCTACCTCCAAGCTATGGCTTTGGGAAAAATTCCCATAAGTATATCACCTCGGAGCTCGGCATCTCCTTCGTCACATGCGTAATACCCAAATCTCTGGTTCACTAGTTACCCATGTTTCTTCTCCATACACTTCTTCCTTGCATGAACTTCCAAAGTACACCATATAGGCTAGGTAACATTGTTGGAGCTAATCGTAATCCAAATTGACTTTCCATACCCAAATGTTGTCCAACAACATATTCCCCCTACACATAAAATTCCACATGTCAATCGCCTTATTAGCATAAAATCAACATTATCATGAATCCTTTTAAAACAAATTTGTAACACGCTTTAATTTATTCTCATGTAACTGTCAACTTTAGGTAGGTCACTAGATGTTTTGTACATTCAATAAAAACCAAACAACAAGTTTGAATATTCTTGCATCAATGCACCATTTACCCAGATACCTGAGTACCCGACTCTTGATATACTCGACTAGCTAATGTACTAAACTTCTCGGAACAAATCACAGCCTAGCCTCTAACTTTTATCAGCCTTCTTAGACCCATGGGCCTTTGACTCCCAGTTGTAGCAACACATTGAACTTTCTTCATGAACTCATTTTGATCATTCCCCTGAACTCAAATTATCCAAAAACCCAATCACCCAGACTCCCGACACTTGATACACTTAACAATGAATTCTTTTCAAGATTTTCAACTTTCTATATATATTCTCTAGGGCCGTCAGCCAACTAGAATATGCCTTAAGCATTATTTTTCAACTTGGGTCCCCAATCCTTGTATTCTTGGGATGTGTTGTGAGACCACACAATAACTTGCAACCAACAAAACAAAATTCAAAAGAAAAACCCAGGAATCAACCACCCATAGTAAATTATAACTTATCCATATTTTCTATAGTAACCCCTTGCCTTCACTTGAATTCTAGCATAATTAACATAAAATTTCACCTAAAAATACCAGTGTATGCATTGATTTATTACCATCTCTAATACTTGATGAAAAGGATTAGTCCATTTACATTGAGCTACCTAGTTTGGTAATCCTTCTTAGCCAACTTGGATGTTGCTTTGCTGCCAGTCAAGCATCCATAGCCCCAATAAGGTTATCTCTGTAATTTTCCCAAAATATAGGTCTACTTCAAGTCAAGCATCCATAGACTCGGTAGAGATATTTGGATAGCCAAAAAGGTTGAATTTTCTCAGTTGATATTTCTTTGATATTTCATTGTAAGCTCTTTTGCTTCAACTTATAGGCAATGAAGTTCACTATTAGGTTGGGAATTACAGTGGTAGTGAAGGTTACCGTTTGATTTTTCACTCAATGCAAATATCCTTCACAATTTTCACCAATTCCCAAAAGATTCACTTAGTGAATTTCCTATATGTGAAACTTTTTAGCAAAATTTTACCATCCTTATGCCAAACTATGACAAATTGCAACTAGATATTTGATAGAAAATAAGCATAAGTTAAAATTTAGCCACAAGTTATCGAATCACCTAATCACTTCTAAATTTAGAAACATTAGTTGCCACCCATCCATTTTATCTATTCATGGAAACCCACTAAATTCAACTTTGTCGACAACTTCAAATTTGGTGGATCTACACTTATATTAATGTACCAAGATTTTCATGATGATACCTTAACCCATCCATCATGCTCTTCATTTAATTTTCACACCTAATTATGCACATATTAATTTTTCTCAAATTTCTTAACATTCCAGTGTGTTCCAACTCACTAGTCCAGCTTTCCTTCCAAACTACACACCTGGACAACTTATAATTAATACGACTCGATTAAATGAACTGAAATGACCACCATTTAATTCTATAATCTTGAATTCACCAAATTCATGATCTTCATACTGGCCATCCTCAAAGCACTAAGTACCAATGTTTTGAGAATTTATTTTATTTAACTTTTAATTATGAGGGAAAGTGTACTTCTACCACCTCAACT
This sequence comes from Sequoia sempervirens, assembly GCA_007258455.2. NCBI lineage: Eukaryota > Viridiplantae > Streptophyta > Pinopsida > Cupressales > Cupressaceae > Sequoia > Sequoia sempervirens. The sequence continues at coordinate 111,368,413 of VDFB02000008.1, read as the reverse complement.
TGCATTCTCAAAATTTTACCTCAAGGAAACTATGCGCCATAGATTTCTCATGAATTTCTATAAATATGAAACTCTCCTCCAAATTCCACACTTCTATCTTCAACTTTCAATTTCTTCTTTGCATTTTCCTTTGTCTGTGAACTATGGATACCCGCATTTTTCTTACCAATGTTTATTGCCATACTAGCTTTCTGGGCCGAATTACAATCTAGCAGCTCGAAAAAGTGTTTTTCCTTAGGACGTCTTCCACCAAGGCCTTTCTACGTATGATTCTTGGGGAAAATTTTATAAACATCAGGTCCTATTACAAGGTAAATTTAGACGTCTCTTCATGGTTTGTAGCTTCCCTTCTAGACCTCAAAAATTATGTAGCGGAAGTTCGTTATGTTGCCATAATGATAGTGTGAGAATACTACCTAGGAAATCTGGACATCATCTTGGCCATTGCTCAACATGCCATGGGAATTCCAATGGTCAAGGACATTCCACAGTTTCTGCACCAGAGAGAAATATTTCCTCTTCTGCCCTTCCTCACTACATTGCATACCCCTAACCTTGACGACCACAGGGACAACGCCTACTTGGGGTATATGTTTCTTCGGTACGAGGTGCAACAAATTAATTGACCATGAAGTATTCCCACTATTTGGATGTAATTTTTTGAATAGCCAACCCCTATTTACCTTTTTATTTTTTATACTCATTTATAATGAGAATTTGGTATTTCCATGTACATAGAAATTTTAACCATAAAATATAATGGAAATTTTGTTTTTCTATTCATGTGTGCATTTGCTTCAAATGGTTTTACATTTTCCCATTTTTAATGGAATTTTTTTACAATTCAATTATCATGTGTTTTAGTTAAGACGGATTTGTTAATTCCAGGACCTAAACCAGAAAAACAGGGGAAAAAATACCAAAGCAAGCTAACCTAACAAAATAGATTTACCCCGACAAAGCAATTTACCCTAACAAAGCAATTTACCCTACTAAAGAAATTTACCCTAATCTCCATTACTAATTCTATAATGCTTTTAGTTCGAATTTTAGCAAGCTTATCTTTAAATTTGCTTAAGTAACATTTAGATAATCTACTATAATTATGAATTACTTGGAATTTTGTTTTTTTAATGAATGAAAATTTGAAGGCATACTTACCCACAATTTTTCTAAAATGTATGGAAATGACCTAATGGACGGTTGATTCAACACACCTTTTCCATTGTCTCAAAAATGTACCTTCATCTAACCTTCACTTGTGGAATTCCATTTCTTTTTGCTATGTTCCATGAATGGTTGTATTTGTCACCCTATCACTCCTTCCTTTAGGACCTCATTGGTAACTTGCCTTATCTTCAACCCTAACACCACTTTTTTTCTTATTAGACTAGACTTCAACATGATTTACATAGTTATCAGAGAGAAAGTAAAAGTTTGGTATTCTTTCATTTGTATAAAATTAAAAGTTTCTTGCCTTTTAAATCGTGGATTCATAATTAGGGGCAAAAAGCATGTTCTCCTGCATGTTTCACCTATTATTTCTTCTCACCATCATCCACGTATGCAAGGAGTGGTAACTTACTTCCTTCAGATTCACACTTAAAGTGTGATATTCCCAAATTATCATGACCTTGCTTCTTTTCCTACAAATTTTTGGGATTTCCACATAATAATCACCATTAAAAAATTTATTTAATCAAACTATTTGATCAATAAAAAGTCTATTTCCACTACAGTTATGCATTCTTTCCAAATTCAAACACCAATCTGGTAGTTGCTCCCTCCTTTTTTCACTTAACGATACATCCATTAGTGGAATCACCTTATGAATAGCCAAACCTACCCTAGTCAAGAAAAAATTACAATCAATTTCACTATGATTGATTGTGTCATGAGTCATGAATTCTACACTCTGTAACTCGACCAAAAGTGAACAAATCCAAGGGTGAGAGTTTCCTATTGAGAATTTTCCAGAGCTTTTCAATCTCTTTTTCACTCTCTAGTCTAAGCTTACTTAGACCCTTAACTTACAAGAAAACCTTGACTATGTGCCTGGGACACCAACACCGACTTAAGGGAAAAAAATCACCCTCCTAGTGCCACTTTTGTTGATGTGGATGTTGCACAAGCACACCAATAAGAAGATAAATTATCATAGAGGACCACAAGAACCTACCTTTACTTGAAAGATCCACTAGGAAAACTAAATCTAAGGTAATCTTAGTTCGATCCCAAGGCTCGAAATTTCAAGTCTTGACACACTAGGTTCAATCAGGGTTCATTGTGTAAATTGTTCTTAATCACGAGGGGTCTATGGTTTTTGTAGGTTAGGTGGTATCCAAAGGATCATAACATAAGTTTAACTCGATCACTCACATGCCACTTAACAACTTCATGAAATTAAAGATTTACAATAATATTTCATGAAATTTAAATTACTTACATATATTCAAGCATATATAGCATCAATCACTTTATAACTTCATAGAAACGAATTATTTACGATAAAACTCCATGTATTTAATAAATTTTTGAAATATTTTTTTAAAATATTAAACATCTAATATAAAACAAAGCATATAAAAAAATACTGAAATTTAAATATTTATCCCAGGTATTATCCATGCATGCCTCAAGAAATAAACTAAATCAAAGGAAACCACTCTATACTTCACCAAATTGCTTCATGGCTAGGCATAGAATGATGCAAGCGTTTAAAGAAATATGGATTATCTACCACTAGATAGTGTCAGTATGCACCCAAATCTTGTGTAGCACACGATCTTTTCCAATAGGAACTGTAGTAACAAAAAAAGCATCCTTTTTCCTTAATTTGGGAATGAATAATTAATATTATAATGAGCTTAATGTTGCCTTATTTTAGTGTTGTAATGTGTTTTACACATTCACATTAAGTTTAGGGCCCTTTTAAACTAAATGGACCCAATTGTGCCTTATTTAGGGTGTTGTAAGTTGTATCTTTACACTTTCACACTAATCTAGAGTTTTATTAATTAATTGAGGTTAATTTTTCTTAATTGGCCCCTTTAATTCAAATCCAAGCCTAATTAAATACAAATTTCGAGAAAAAAAGCTAGACGTTCATAAATTACATTACACAACACTTAATTTTAGAAGGTGTGTGTCCTAGGTTAGTGACTGAGGACCCATTCGCCACATGGCGAATGGGTCCTCAGTAAGTCCTAGGACCCTATTTTCACATAACATTTCACCTTGTCTGAAGTGTGTCCTAGGTGAGTGGCCTAAGACCTATTTGCCACATGGTGAATGGGTCCTCACTTAGACCTAGGACCCCTCCTTGGGATATGTTTTTGGTGGTATTTTAATTATTTCAAGTCCAAGATTTCATGTCGGCTTGTGATATTTGAATTTTCAGAATTAATGTTAAGTTATGTATAAATATGTAAGGCTATTTCACTTAGTTTCACCTAGCAATTTTATGAGCAAGTCCTAGTAGCAAAGTTTATGAGATCAAGAGCATTCAAGCACAATTTCAAGGTATTTAAGGGAAGATTTATATAATATTATTATAGCAATCAGGATTCATTTCATCATGTCAAAGATTTAGGGCATCATGCATGTTGTTGAGCTAATGTGTTGATGTAGCATCCAAGATCAATCCAGCATGTTCAAGGCATTGTTTCACATCAAGGTTCAAGATCAAGATCTAAATTCATTAAGGCCACTTCATACAAGATTGTGGATCTACTATCCATGGTTTTCAATTAAGGTGTCATTGAGTTGTGACAATGTATTTATATAAGAATACCTTGTAAGTAGAGAGTAGCATTCATGTGATGATAAATTATAATAATTTTTTAAAAAAATTACAATATTATATTGCAATTTCCTCCCTAGCCCTCTCCCCTATTATATTACAAGTTCCATTTTAGTTAATTTAATCAAGACTATGTACATCTTTCATTTCCATTTTATTTCATAAAATAGTATTTACTACATGCTTATCATTCCTATTTGTCACCTATTAATCTAGATTAATTTATTCTCAAATATGGTCATTCATTTAATTAACTTGAAATTTTAATATGAATCTTTCTTTTACATTTTTATGACCCTACCTAATCTTAAACCCCCTAGGGTTTTACCTTATGGTTTTTGACTATAATCATAAAATAACCTAAATCTACTAGATCCATACAAAATTAAGCTAGATTTAGCTAGCTAAGCTATTATCCCAATGAAATTCTTGAAAGCTTAAAACCAAGAAACTATTAAAATACATGAAATAAACCACAAATGCATATAGGAAACCTAATTTAAAACTCCAAGCCACATCCCATTGTGGGATTAGTACTACATATGACGTGAAATGACAACCCTTTCCCAATACCTAGATGGAAACAAGCTCAAAGATGGTAGCCATTGATGAAAACTAAGCTAAGATGATGCTAAAATGGATGTAAAAGCTAATTAAGATGATGCTAAAATGCTAAAGATGCTCATAAAGATTGCTCTAAATTTTATAATAATAGTAATTTTCTCTAAAAATGGATCCCTATTTCATAGAAGTGAGGCCTATTTATAGGTAAAATTGTTGAACCAATGGTCAGGATTGATTAGCTTAATCAAGGGGTGTTTTATTTTTTTTTGGATTTTTGTCATTTTTTGATTTTTTGTATTTTTTGTATTTTTTGGATTTTATACCCTTCAAGCCTAGGCATAATTTTTTTTCAGATGCAAACTATTGATGGGCTCCTACAAGGGTTCGCCTTCAGGTGTTGATAATTGATAAGCTCCTGATCTGTAGCTCGCTATGACAACAAATGGCCCTAGCAAATTAGGCTTGAACTTCCTTTTCCTACCCTGATCTAGCATGTTCTTTTGGTTCTGCTTGAGGACAAGATCTCCTTCCTTGAAGGAACAACTTAGTATTTTCTTGTTTTACCTCTATTTCAATCAGTTTTGGTAGGCTTGCAAATGATTCAAGGCATCAAGACAACACTCATCCAGGAATTCTAACTCATTCAACTAAGAAATGTTGGAAAATATGCCTCAATCTCACAGGCTGAAACCTTTGAGAAAGCATGGTTGTTGTGACATTCAGGTTGTCTGGCCGACTGGAAGTTGTAACCTTGTGTTTTGCTCATGTTGCCAAGACAATGCTTCTGTCTTGCCGACCGGTGATGTCGTTGTGACTTGTGGCCTTCGCTGTAACCTTCTACTAAGTGGAGACCTCTGGCTGACAGTTGGTGGCTATCGAATATCGGTGTGACTCTGGGTGACAAGCGGTGTCAGGGAGAGTCTTGGATAGTCGGTATGTCTCACACCGACAAGGGAAGTCTTGTCAATAGATATACACCTGTGGTCGTTAGTGTAACTCAAGGGTCTTGGTGAGAAGTCTCGGTGACGATAGGAAGTCTTGTCGATATCGACATGACCTTCAGTCTGTCTGGACGATAAAGAAATCAGTATGACTTGTTCCTATCGGCATGATCTCTTGGAGACCAGGAGATGTCTCAATGACAGTGTTAGGGGTCATTAGTGTAACATAAGGTGATCGGTATGAAGTCTCGGTGAAAGACAAAATTCATTTCAACTCGGTAAGACATGTGTGCTCGGTGAGAGGTCTTGGCGAACTACGATGGTCTCACCGATGGCTGAGTAACTTCAGTGTAATACATGAAGGCTCGGTGTAACGTCTTGGAGAAAGACAAATGTCTTGCCGATTATCAAATGTCTTAAGTGTGACTCTTGGCAAACAGAAGTCTTCGGGGTGAAATGTGAATATCGCTGTAACCTCTTAGCGATAGAGGGAAGTGTTGCCTACTATCAAATGGATATCGATAGGGATGCGATGGATGATAGAATTTTCAGTATGACTTAAAGGCATCGATATGATGTCTTGGTGAAGTGTGATTGTCTTTCCGATGAGGTAGTCTGTTGTCGGTATAACATAAAGGGCTCGATATGATCTCTCAGCGAATGACTAAAGTCTTGGTGACTAAGGAACACTTCGGAATGACTTATGAGCTTGGTGTAATGTCTCATCGAATGGCAATTGTCTCGCCGATGAGAATGTTGAGTTCGGTATAATGTGAAGCTCATTGTGACGTCTTTCCAATGGAGACAACGTGTAATCGAATCTTGTGGCATTAGGGAGACACTTCTAGTGTCTCACTGACATGCGACACAAGTTGATCATTTGTTGACCATTTGGGTGACTGTCCTACATGGTGTGACCTGGACGTATTATCTTCCATGCATGGAAGTGGAAACATCTACGTTGCTAAGCTGGATGATTCTACAGTTGTGATCTGACAGTTGGAAACAAACCATTTTATAGAGCCGAAGCCGAAGAGAAGCGAATAGCTGATAAGATAGAGAAGACTCGGAGAGAGCTGAAGAGATGTGAAGGCCGAGAGGCTGGTTGTATGGCTGGGGGGCCTTGAGGCTAGAATAGAGGAGAAGAGAGAGCTTCCGATCATGAATCTTATTTGACCTCTCTTATGTTGATCTGCACTGTATATGTGATGGTATTGTAATAGTGCGAAGATCATTTAGTTTGAGAGGGTTATCAGAAACTGTACAGGTAAATTTATTGTTACCAGTTATATCCAGAATGAACAAGATGTAATCTCTGAAAGGCTAAAAGCCTGAAACTGTATTGTAACTTCCTGTTGCTGAATAATACAATGCCTCGATCTTTGGAGTATGGGGTTTTTTATCCGAAAGGATTTTCCCCACGTAAATCTTTGTGTTCTGGTTTTTTGTTTCATCTTTCATGCCTGTTGGTTCATTTAGTAGAATCTGTTAATGCTTGTTGCTGAATTTACATGTGTTTCTCTCAAATGGATCAATGTAGGAAATGAACTGTGTCTGTTCCACATTTGGACATAGTTTTTCATGTCTTTGAGGCAACCTAATCGAAATAAAAGTTACCGAAGGCACTACTATTTGGAGTTTTCACTAGATGCATTCCTAAGATTTCCTTACAAGTGGTATCAGAGCCTTTTTCTAGTTGTTGGTTCTGGAGATTTCTCCTGTGAAGATTTCTTAGCTCGAGAGGCTAGAAGAAATATGGAGGAATGGACTGGTGTATTGATCCTTTGTTGAGAGGAAGCCTTGTGGTATTCTGAGACAACATGCAGCTTGAAGGATGGTCAAGATGGAAAAAGGGAGTTGATCATGTTATGATCTGTGTCTCCTAGTTGGTAGAGGTTTAACCTTGGAGTAGGAGGTGGATTTTACTACTCTGTGGTTGTGTAGCAGTAAAGCTTTCATATTGGTGTTTGTGTGACAGGCTCTTGGGTGATATGGAGAAGCCTAGATTGTCTCTCTATCATGGAAGAGAGTGCTTATGCTAGGTGGTGGTTCCTGCTGTTGGAAAGAACTATTTCCTATTAACCTCGAATGCTTGAAGGCTATGGAGTTAATCATTAGATGATTTGCAAGCTTCTGAAATAGCCTTTCTCTCTTTCTCGGATGCATGTACATGGTGGTGGTTTCAAGTTGGCCTGAAAGGGGCATGGATTCTCTTGAACTATTGTTTTCTTTCTAAGGATGATTTGTACTTGCATGGCTCTATGGTTTTGCAAGTTTTACACGGTTAAGCAAAACTTGTGATCATGTGGAATTGTTGTTAAGCTATTGTCTAGACATTGGCCTTTTGGGGTGTTGCTGGATGAGTTAGTTGCAGGTCTGCATGCATGTTTGGTGCATGGTTTTGAGGAGGTATGACTCTTTCTCTACATGGGAGTGTTGGTAAGTGTTTTGTCACTCAACATTCTTGTGGTAATGCTTGTGGGTTCCTTGATTATGGTGCTTGTTGTGGACATGATTGGAAAATCAGATTTGGTGTGATCTGGTGTTTGAGTCATGTTTTCTACGTGGTTATTCTCTTTGATATCTTAGTGTTTCAGTTTTCAATGTGATAATGGGTTTGCATGTTTGATGGTTGTGATCTATGAGTTATGTAGTTGATGGATTAGCTACCCATTGGGTGCAGTGAGATAACTTGGATGTGGACTATCTTTATCCATGAGGTTGATTCATTGATGGTGCAGATTTGTTAGCTGGCCTTGTCTGTGGTCACTTGTGCATTGGTGTGATTGTTTTGAGATGAGAGGATGGATATTCTTGAGTACCTAATTAGTCAGTTATGGGAACCTGTAGCAGGTGGTCATGATGCTTGGAGAGCTTGGGTGTCACGTTTCACTGGGAGCTCTAGTAGTGACTGTGGATTCATCACATGGTGGTGAATGGTCTTCTTTAGTGTTGCAGAAGGGTTCTTTTGCTTTTGCATGGACATTATTTGAAGATGTGCAACATCTTGGAACCATGGAGGACACTTGGAGTCTTTGGCTGAGGTGTTGGTGGTGCTTGACAGGTGATGTTTTTTAGTCTATTTGTTGTATGTCATGGTATACTCTTGTTTGCACACTGGAGTTTTGGCATTGTGCACTGTACTTGAGACAATGGAGAAGTCACTTGAAGCATGGTATCTCCTAAGGGGATGTGTAGATCATGGTGTCATGATAAGTTCCTGATTCAGATGATTGGAACTTTGACAGTGATTTGGTAATTCTTTGTGTATTGAGTTCCTTAATTACTTGCTTGATATTTCATGATAGTGCAGTAATGCAGTTGAAGTTTAGCATGAGATGACCAGTTGCTAGTACTCATGGATACATGAAGAATAAGGTGAGGTTGTACTTCTCTTATGAGAGATGTGTTGCTGCGTGTTACTCTTGTTAAAGTTTTTTAGCATAAAGTCTGAGAAGCCTACACCTTAGTTGAACGTGAGTTCAATAAGAGACCTATGAGGAGATTTCTCTTGGATTAGTCATGATGAAATATATGTCTTGAAGGAGTATTCTCATTTCCACTCTTGGTCTACTCGATAGTTTATCTGAAAGGTAGTTGGCCCATTATATTTTTTAGATGTGTTTTATGTTCACTTTCATGGTATGGATCTTGAATTGTTGTTTAATGGTTTTGGAGGATTCATAGTGGAAGTTGTACAAAAATTTTTATCTCCTTGAGCTTTTGTGTTATGTCATTTACTTATGAGAATTGGTAGGAGATGATGTATGGGCTGATTTCCTGAAATGGGAAATGATTTAGCTTGATCTTCTTTAAGAAGATTACATCCATATTGATTACATGATATTAGAAGTTGGTTTGATCTTGGTGATTGAACGGATGGATGTTGTTAAGGTTTTCTTTTGGGATGTGAAGAAGATCATTCTTGACACAGCTGGCCATTAGAAGTGTATGTAGGAGGATGTTCTACAGGAAGATGATGGGCAGAGTTTCTCTCTGTGGCCGTGAAGGTTTGTGATGAGAGAAATGCTTCTTGTGGCAGGTTGTTGCAGGTTGTGCATATCATTGTGGATTTTTCTTTGGTACTACAGGGTTACATTTTCTATGTGCTGGTATTGGTAGGCTTGCGATGCCTTCTGATCTTTCAGATCTGAATTTCTCAGGTAGTGGGAGTTCCTATATGTGTCTTGTCTTTTTCGACTGGCTGACACTGGAACTTGTATTTGTTGTTAATGGATTGGAAGAAGTTTACTAATGATGATACTTGTAAGGTATGTGAGATTGGATAGTATAGCATGAGATGTGGGTGCTATTTTCAGTCGCATGGGTTTATCAGTTGGATGGAAGCGGTCAGTCTGATTGTTGTTCTAACTGGTGATGTTTTGTATCTTGTTTTTGGAGAATGACTTCACTGTTGTGTTCTGTTTGAAGCTTTGAAGTTGATATTGCTTCTGTATAGCGTTTGAGCACAGTAAAGTAGTAGTAGTATCTTATTGGACATATCACTGGGATATTTTGCTTATGTTCATTGGAATGGTGCTTATACACCTTGGCTTTGTATCTTTCTTCCACACATGGAAGATGATAGGATTGTTGCTTGAATGGTGGACATCATGGATGTTGGAGTAGAATTCTTGATGGAGCATGAGAGCATGTTGAGGTCTATGTGGTTTCCTGAAAGGCTATGATTGTTTGTTTTGTTGGATAGTGAGTTGTAGTTGGTTGCCTAGTCTTTGTTGTAGATTGTCTAATGGACTGTTATCTATGGAATCATGTTGATTAGGTGTCTTGAGTGTTGCAGGGTTTGAACTGGTGGAGCTAGTGTGTTCTTAGTTCCTGGTTGCTTTGGAGGTGCCTGTGTGATCTTCGTCAACTGGGAGATTGTTGGAAAAAATGCCTCAATCTCACAGGCTGAAAGCTCTGAGAAATCATGGTCACTGTGACATTCAAGTTGTTTGGCCGACTGGAAGTTGTAACCTTGTGTTTTGCTCATGTCACCAATACAATGCTTCTGTCTTGCCAACTGGTGATGTCACTGTGACTTGTGGCCTTCGCTGTAACCTTTTGCCGAGTGGAGACCTCTGGCCGACAATTGGTAGCTATTGGATATCAGTGTGACTCTGGGCAACAAGTGGTTTCGGGGAGAGTCTTAGATAGTTGGTATGTCTCACACCGACAAGGGAAGTCTTGCTGATAGATATACACCTATGGTCGTTCGTGTAACTCAAGGGCCTCGGTGAGAAGTCTCGGCGACGATAGGAAGGCTTGCCGATATCGACATGACCTTTAGTCTGTCTGGCCGATGAAGAAATCAGTATGACTTCTTCCTATCGGCATGATCTCTTGGCAACCAGGAGATGTCTCGACGATAGTGTTAGGGGTCATCGATGTAACATAAGGCGATCGGTATGAAGTCTCGGCGAAAGACAAAAGTCTTGCCAACTCGGTAAGACATGTGTGCTTGGTGAGAGGTCTTGGCAAACTGTAATGGTCTCACTGATCGCTGTGTAACTTCAGTGTAACACATGAAGGCTCGGTGTAATGTCTTGGCGAAAGACGAATGTCTTGCTGATTATCAAATGTCTTCGGTGTGACTCTTGGCAAACAGAAATCTTCGGGGTGAAATGTAAATATCGCTGTAACCTCTTAGCAATAGAGGGAAGTCTTGCCGACTATCAGATGGATGTCGATAGGGATGCGATGGATGATAGAAGTTTCGGTACGACTTAAAGGCATCGATATGATGTCTTGGCGAAGTGTGATTATCTCGCCGATGAGGCAGTCTATTGTTGATATAACATAAAGGGCTCGATATGATCTCTCAGTGAATGACTAAAGTCTTGGCGACTAAAGAACACTTTGGAATGACTTATGAGCTCAGTGTAATGTCTCATCGAATAGCGATTGTCTTGCCGATGAGAATGCTAAGTTTGGTATAACATGAAGCTTGTTGTGATGTCTTTCCGATGGAGACAACTATTGGTGACAATGTGTAATCGGGTCTTGTGGCATCGGGGAGACACTTTTAGTGTCTCACCAACATGTGACACAAGTTGATCGTTTGTTGACTGTTTGGGTGACTGTCGTATGTGGTGTAACCTGGACGTATTATCTTCCATGCAAGGAAGTGGAAACATTTAAGTTGTTGAGCTGGATGATTCGACATTTGTGATCTGACAGTTGGAAACAAACCGTTTCATAGAGTTGAAGCCAAAGAGAAGCGAATAGCTGATAAGATAGAGAAGACTCAGAGAGAGTTGATGAGATGTGAAGGCCGAGAGGCTGGTTGTATGGCCGGGGGGCCTTGAGGCCGGAACAGAGGAGAAGAGAGAGCTTTTGATCATGAATCTTATTTGACCTCTCTTATGTTGATCTACACTATATATGTGATGGTATTGTAACAATGCGAAGATTTTTTAGTTTGAGAGGGTGATCAGAAACTGTACAGGGAAATTTGTTGTTACCAGTTGTATCCAGAATGAACAAGATGTAATCTCTGAAAGGCTAAGAGCTTGAAACTGTATTGTAACTTCTTGTTGCTGAATAATACAATGGCTCGATCTTTGGAGTGTGGGGTTTTTTATCTGAAAGGATTTTCCCCAAGTAAATCTTTGTGTTCTAGTTTTTTGTTTCATCTTTCATGCCTGTTGGTTCATGTAGTAGAATCTATTAATGCTTTCTATTGAATTTACATGTGTTTCTCTCAGATGGATTAATGTAGGAAATTAACTATGTCTATTCCACATTTGGACATAGTTGTTCGTGTCTTTGAGGCAACCTAATCGAAATAAAAGGTACCGAAGGCACTACTATTTGGAGTTTTCACTAGATGCGCTCCTAATATTTCCTTACAAGAAACCCTATATTCTTCATTAGTAATCAGATTTTGTAGTGACACTCTCAGCGATGGGAGCTCGACCTCAATGGGTAAGATGGATTCAGATCCATAGACTAGGGAGAAGGTTGGTGCACTTGTAGGTGTGTGAATACTAGTTCTATAGGCCCATAAGACAGGATTTAATTGCAATTGCTAGTCACGATTAGCTTCATTGACCACCTTCTTAAGGATTTTAAGAATGATTTTATTCAACGCCTCAGCTTGAATGTTACCCTGGGGTAATAGGAAGTAGAGAACCGGTGTTGAATGTTGAATCATTGGCATAACTCTCTTACATCCTGATTTTTGAAAGGTCTTTCGTTATCTGAGATAAGGGCTTGTGGAACACCATAGCGATAAATAAGGTAGTTTAGGATGAATTTGGAGATTTTTTTCCTCATGATGTAAATCATAGGGATAGCTTCCACCCACTTTTTAAAGTACTCAATGGATATTATGATGAATTTGTGACCATTAGATGAGGTGGGGATAATCTTTCCTATGAGGTCGAGTCCCCACAATGAGAAAGGCCAAGGTGTAACAATCTATTAGAGTTCCTGAGCTAGGGAATGGATAAGGTCCCCATGTTGTTTACACTATATACACTTCTTCATAAATTTATGAGCCTCCCATTCCATGGTTGGCCAGTAATACCCAATCCTCAACAATTTCTTAGATAAGATCATACCACTACAATGTGAACCGCAAATACATTTGTGTACTTTTTCTAACATGGTTAAGGCTTCCTCTTGGTTGAGACATCATAATAATTTCCCCTCGATGATTTGACAGTATAAGGTATCACCTAGGATAACAAATTGAGAGGATTTCTTGACAAAGGTTTTCTTAAGGTTGGAAGTGATATTAGATGGAAGGATTACTTTGTTTAGATAGGTGAAGGTGTCATGATACCATGAGGAACCAAGACCAATGATTTCACACACAAATTTTGATTCAAGGATCTCAAAAGATGGTACAAGAAGCTTCTCTAAAAGGAAGTCGCATTGAAGGACGTGTAAGAGAGAGGGACAAACCACACCAAGGCTCCAAGTCACAGAGAGCCAAGAGAAAAAGGCTACCCTAACTTACCTCAAGCTAATGTATGTTTTAGGGTGAGAATCGAGAATGAATAGCATTCTCAAGTGCTTCTATCACTCTATAGTTTCGAGAGTTTGTATGGGGCTAGACGAGTTGATTTATGGAGTCCAAACTGCACCTCAGAAAACTCTCTATCTGAGGATGCTAGTGCAGGTCTAGGACTGCAATGTAGCGCACTAGCATCTCTCTAGTGTGTTGGCATTTGTAAAACCAAGAAACATAAAATGCAGCAAAAAATACCAGAAGCCTACTAAACTGCCCAACTAACTAATTTTAATGAGATGAAAAAAATGATAAAGTATGAAAAGAGAGTGTGTAAATGATAAAATAGGTAGATGAATATAAGGGTGACAAATATCAACTCACAAAAGCATTAGTTCGCTAGTGATATCCACGTGCACATTCACCTACACACAAGAAAGAGGGAAAAATGTTGGGTTGTATAGGGGTTTTCCTCAGTCAAACCCCCGCTTTGGTGTCTCCACCTCCACGGACAACTAGAAAAGCAACGAAGTAGAAAGTATGATAATGGAAATGGAAGTAAAATTAGTGAACACTACAAAAGATGCTACTCTACTTTATCAAACCAAAAAAGGAAAATGAAGTGTTACCACCTCCACCCAAAGGCTCTCAAGGCCAATGAAGGGAGAATGCAAGCAACGAACTTGGAAAAGTTGCCACAGCCGTAGCGATGATGAAGGGAGGTCTCGCAAGACTCCAAGCTCACAACTTTTTTGATAGCACCACATGCACAAAGATGGAATGAGCATAGTAACAAGCTACCACAATGCCCAATGGTGTTATGAAAGCTGCTAGAATTAAGATGTGAAAGATGGAATGGAAATGCTAAAGGATGTGAAAGATATTAAGTGAGTGTGGAATGAATTCCTTTGAAGGACAAAATGAGAGGGAAAGAAGTCATTTTTGGGTCAGTTGGTCACATAGAGGCATTACAATTCATCCCCAATGAGGAGTGTAATGTCTCTGTGAACTATAGAGACAAGAATCTATCAAGGATGACAGCGTTCTACGTAGACATTTGCATTCCATGCTCATGTCCTTTACGAAAATTCCCCCACCGACACACAGAACATGTGCCAAGTAGATGGATTTCAGATGGGTGATGTGGAATTTCACCTTCAGGTTTGATTTTCAAATGTGAGGGTATGCAAAAGGGGAATATACACAAGGGGTGAAAATTCACTCCTATACATTTTTCCCCCACTTTAGCAAGCATGAGTATCGGTGAGTGTTCAGTAAAGTACATCGAAGAGTTAGAAATGTATACCTGAACCATCAAGGAAGAAGATCACAATCTGATGAGCTTGAAAGCTCAGGGTAGGCAAGGGACTCCATAGGTACTATATCCTAAGGAGGTTTGAACAAAAGGACTCCATAGCTTCGTAGAACTACAAAGTTGAACAAATTACACCGAAGGTCGGCAGACCAACGATGGACAAATCTAGCAGGATGCAAGTGCTTCATAGGCCCTTGGACCTACAAAGAAGGAATTCTCCCAAGTACTCTCTCATGAAGGAAGCCCAATGTAAGGGGACTCTGTAGAGTCAAAATGAAAAGTGGCTTTACAAGCACACCTGCAAAGCAACATGTTAATCTGTAGATAAAAAATGTTAGAAGAAAAAAAGCAGCCATGTAGGCAAACAAGTAGACAATTACGCAAACAGCCAAGAGATTGAAGAGCTTTCAAAGGGGTCCCTCAGGAACCCTTTAAAAGAAAAGGGGTCCACTCAAGGGATGCAATGTTTGAAAGTGCAATAATTTTTTTCACAAATCAATTTAGTCATCAAGGAATCCTTTCAAAATATGTTCACTTCATCAAGGAATTCAAAAGGAAGAAAATGCCCCCTTGTGAGGGGAAGGTCAAGGCTTCTCCCGCATGAAAATTTTCTCCCACCTCAAAGAAAATTTCTTTAAGTTCTCTTTGTGAACCCATGACGAAGGAAAGACATTCCACTAGGGGTCCTAGTTGAGATTGCGATTTTTGGAAAAGGTTGCAAGGATTTTCAAGAAAAGATTCATTGCGGGTGATCCCACAATACTGGTTTACAAATTTTGCCCAAACTGGACACTGAACTAATTTTTTCTAACTAAATCTTCACTTTCGAGAACCTATAGCAGCTAAACCGTGAGGAATTTGAACATGATGCAAACTAGTGATTTGTGACATTTTGTCTATAGATTCTAAGTATATTTAAAAAAAAAAAATTGGAATCAGATTGCACTTCTTTTCCCATCTCCTTCAAAAACTATTTTTTTCAGTAAACACCATTTTTAAGGAGTGACGCTCACCGTATAACACATAACACTTTTTTCTATGAAGGATAAAATTCTAAATTTTTCGAATTTATATTTGTTACTACAATATCTAGTGCTTCCAATTGGTTTCATAGTGTTTTATTGAATATTTTTTCCTTAATCAAGTTTCGAATTCAAACCAATTACAATTTAGACATAGGCAGACTGTATAACACAACTTTTTTTGTATGTATCAAAATTTAATTTATTTTTTTTGGATCAAGGACTTCAATATATAGTGCACTCATATTTTTCAAAAAAAAATTGACAATCTTCTATTTTTCCACATGTGCGTAACACGAGCTTGATTTTTGGTGAAAACCTACATTCATAAGAAATAAAAATAAATATAATAATTAAATTAAATTTATTTGAAATTATAATTTTTGGGAAGCTTATAATAAGGACTACATACTTACAAAAAATAAATTTTAAATGAATTCATTTGATCCCCCAAAAGATAAATTAAAAGTGGTCTTTTATTAGCATTTTGATAGGTGTAAATGAGACTTTGTTATAGATATGGTTTAAAACTAGCGGGGTTCTATCCAAGGGTGTTTGATCTAAGGTAGTTTGATCAAACCCTCTTCAATTGGAATGCTTTAAATGAAAAATTTTAAGGATTAAATCATTATATTTTCTAAAAATATGTGATTTCAACAAAAAATAGAATCTCCCAAAAATTGTAAAACAGCTTTGTGCGATCACCCTGGCCACGAATGCATTTTTTGAAAATAAAAATATTATGAAAGTGACATTGTCACACAAACAAGGGAAAACTCAAGCAAAGAAGAGAGAAAGGTAACAAAACTACAAAAAGAGACAATGACATCATAAACAAAGGACACAAGGGTGATCTAATATTTCAGGGTCAGAGTTGTTCATAAATATATAATAAGTATAGTAATAGTATATAGATGAAATGTCATCAACCCCTTATTATAGCAAACCATATGATGAATACACAAGAAGAAAAAGTAAAAATAAAAAATTGGGTCAACATGGAAGGGAGGTCTAAATGCCCCAAACACTTTGCATCATCCTCAATATGTTGAAAATCAATACACATAATAGAGGAAGAATGATGGAACAAATAGAGGAATTTTTACGACACATAATCACTCATGTATCCAAGCACCTATGAAGGTGACAAGGGTCATCCAAGAACACATAACACAAGCATAGGGGAACACATCACAACAAAAACACACCTAATCTAAAGGTAAAGAAGAGGCGCCCCCCTAACACTCATCGACCTGGAGGTCGTCTGCTTCCCAATCTAGGTCACTGTATAGGGAAGGCGAACAAGCCTAAAATGGTGGAATATTAAGGGGGAAACCCTCCGAACCTCCTGTAACAAGGGCCAAGGAAGGAGACTCCTCAATGTCTCCTCCACTCGGTTCTTGTGGAGCGAAGGTCAACGATTTCACAAAAAATGTAGATAGGGTCGGTACCTCATCCAAAGAGTTAAACATGCACTTCATATGAGTGCCATGTGTTACCTCAATAGGCAAGGGAAGAAGCACTCAAGATTCATTGGTGTGCTCACCGAGTGACTCAGGAGCAATGATGAACTCAGGGGATGTCGGGGCTTCTTCTGTCACAAGGACGACACATGCTAAAGTAGAACCACCCTTTGAAGAGGGTGGAATCCTCTTTCACCCCCCATTGTTGGAAGGGAAAATCTCCACCTTTGGCTTCATCAAGGGATGTGAACTCCCCATGAATGAGGCAAGAGGTGTGGAGGAGGAGGACAAAACCATAGTGGACACCACCGAGATGTTCGAAATGTCCATAGGCTTCGAGAATGGTGAGATGTCTAGAAGGGACATCAAGAGAGGTGGCTCAACTAAGGGAGCAATGAAAACCTACACCTTTTTAAGGTCAGGGGTGTTTGCACTCACAGTAGGAGCCGGAAGCAAAACTAAATTCAATTAAACAAAAATAGAGGAGACTGGAGAGGAGGACGGAAAAGGAGGCCCTAAAATAGGGGCAATTGACTCCCCTTCCTTCCTTTGCAAAGTGGCATGCTCAGCCGCCAGAGCCTTTTTCCGATGCTTATTCTCATGCGCTAGCAGGTTTCTATAACTCTAGGATCCAAATATCGGAAGCTGAGATACAACAAAAGGCTCCTGCTCAGCCATAGGAGTGTCCATCATGGTTCTTTCTAGTGAAGGGAGAGAATCCTAAAAAATAGTAGGAGGGAGAGGCTGAGAAGAGATTGAACTAACAGTGGGGGGAGTCAGCTCTAATGCCTCGACAGTGAGCCTCTTCCCATTCATTTCCTTGGGAGCATGAGTGATAGGAGGCTGTGGAGGCTGAGACGTAGAGGATTCCACGCGGGGACCCTTCCTTCCACCATATCGAATGGGCCTAGGCTCTATGGGTAGAATCGAAAGCTCAAATGCAAGCCGCTTGGGCTTTCGCCAAGCAGGTACCATAGGGTTCTCCCGCAAATGTGGAGCAAAATATGATGATGCCACAATAGGGTGAGAGGAAGCCACAGGCTAGATAGTAGAAGAGGAGGAAGAGGAACTTCAAGAACACTTCTCTTCTTCCCTTCTCCGAGCCATGGTGGCATTACTGTCAGCTTTTAGATAAGCCCTATGCAAGATGGCATAGGGAGATGGAGGGTATCTCATTTTAGGTGTCAAGCGCCCTTTCTTTTACTTTTCATAGGTCTGATACAAGAAGTTTTTCCTAGGCGGAAGTGGACTAACGGGTGTAGGCCAAATGTGGTCTAGAGAATAGCTGCCATGCACAACCGGTGGTTTATAGCTGGTGTCATCGATTACATGCACTGAACCCTCATGGATAAACCTCAGACATTTATGCATGACCGAGGGAACTGCATTCATAGTGACCAACTAGGGGATACCCAATTTCACTTTGAAGAGCTCAAACCTTGGGATTATGTCAAAAAGCAAGTTTATTGGCTTAGGTCCAATGAGGACCGACAAGGTGATGCTACCAAGGGGAAGTACAGAAAGTCTATTATTTGTATGGATGGTACTTTCAAGTGCATCGTACCCATCTCTGTGTATGAAATTAATCAACATAATCTCCCTGGTTATGATATTCACCTGACATGTCGGGTCAACAAGAACACATGTTACAGTGTTTTTTTTATTCACGCGGGGATGTAAAGAGGAGATGGCTCTCTATTATAACCCATCAATAGGCCCTGCAAGGTAAAATTTATGCCAAGAGAACTACTCGCAGGCTGTGCGGAAGGGATAGGTGGTTACAAAAAGGAATTCATCGCATACACTAAACAACACCTTCACAGAGCCCCTAAAGGTTTGCAATTGGATAGTGACCCAACTAAGGCTTCATTTTGCACTGCCTACGGAACCCTTCCAACTATGCCTTATAAGGGTCACAGGTTGGGTTGTAAGGTGAAACGCCTCACAACACTCATACCTACAACACTCCTAAGATATGAGGAAAGGAGCCTTCAACACCACTAAACGAAACCAAAATGGTTCACATCGGGTTCACCAAAAATGTAAGAGGGGGACCAACCACACCAATTCTCTAGGTCATGGAGAGTTGAGAGTGAAGGGCTGCCCTAACTTACCTCAAGCTAACATATGTTTTAGGGTGAGAATTGAGAATGAAGAGCACTCTCAAGTGCTTTTGTCACTCTATAGATTCGAGAGTTTGAATGGTGTTAGACGAGCTGGTTTGAATGGTGCACCTCATACAACTCTCTGTCTGAAGATGATAATGTGGGTCTAGGATGACAACGCAATGCGTTGGTGTCCATATAGCCAAAAAACATAAAATGCAGTAAAAAATACCATTTTAACCCACTAAACTTCCCATCTAACTAATTTTAACAAGATGAACATAATGATAAAGTATGAAAAGCATGTGTGTAAATGATAAAATAGGTAGATGAATATAAGGGTGACAAATATCAACTCACAAAAGCACCAGTTCGCCAGTGAGCTCCATGTGCATGTTCACCTACACACAAGCAAGAGGGGAAAATGTTAGGTTGTATAGGGGTTTGTCTCAGTCAAACCCCCGCTTTGGTGTTTCCACCTCCACGAACAGCTAGAAAAGCAACAGAGCATAAATTTTGATAAAGGAAATGGAAGTAAAAGCAACAAACACTACAAAAGATGCTACTCTACTCTATCAAACCACAAAATAAAAATGAAGTGTTACCACCTCCACCCAAAGTCTCTCAAGGCCAATGAAGAGAGAATGCAAGCAATGTAAACTTGCAAAGTTTCTACAACCGCAGTGATGACAAAGGGAGGTCTCGCAATACTCCAAACTTGTAACTTCTGTGATAGCACTACACACACAAAGATGGAATGAATGGAGTAACAAGCTGCTGCAATGCTTAATGGAGTTATGAAAGCTGCTAGAATTGAGAAGATGTGAAAGATGGAATGAAAATGCTAAAGGATGTGAAAAAGATGAAGTGAGTGTGGAATGAATTCCTTTGAAGGCCAAAATGAGAGGTAAAGAAGCCATTTTTGGGTCATTTGGTCGCATAGAGGCATTACAATTCATCCCAATGAGGAGTGTAACGTCCCTGCAAGATCCAGAGGTAGGAATCTGTCAGGGACAACAACACGCCACACAGACATCTGCACATCGTGCTCATGTCCTTGATGAAAATTCCCCCACCAACACACAGAACACGTGCCAAGTGGATGGATTTTGGATGGGTGATGTGGAATTTTTCCTTCGAGTTTGATTTTCCAAGGTGAGGGTATGTAAAAGGGAAATTTACACAAGGGGTGCAAATTCACTCCTATATAGGATGTTATGTGGCATGTCTAAGAAAGACCCAATGGTTTTCATGGCATCAGCTACTCGATTGTTAACACAAGGTATTTGCTCAAAGGTTATGTCGATGAAGAAGTCCTTGATATTTTTTACCATCTTCTTGTAGGGTGTGAGCTTATCATATTTTGTCTGATAATCATCATTGACTTGATTTATAACTAGTTGTGAATCTTCGTAGACCCTCAATTCCAAGATTTTCCATTTTTTTGCAATTCTCAATCCTATTATAATAGCTTCATACTCAACAATATTTTCGGAGCATCGAAAGGATAGCCGGTATGATTTGCGAATATGACCCCCTTGTGGGGTGATAAAGATAATGCTTTCACTTGATCTGTGTTATGTATATGATCCATCAAAGTACATGTTCCACTAATCCGTTATGTCGAGGACAAACACCAACTCATCAGGAAACTAAATTGACAATGGATTATTTGCATAGATGGGTGCCTCTTCTAGTTGATCCGCAATGACCCATTCCTTAATAGCCTTCCTCTCCACACTCTATGTCAAACTCTATTAAGAGCATTACCCACTTAGCCTTTCTCCCAATGAGAGTTTCCTTGGATAACAAATATTTTAATGTGGTGATCTTAGAAATGAGCTTGATTTGATGTAAAAGCATATAATGTCTGAATTTTTATGAGGCAAAGACCATTGCTAGGCATGCCTTTTCAATGGATGAGTAATTCATTTCATATCCCACCAAACTCCTGATGATATAGTAGATTGCTCTTTCATTTCCTGTTTCATTGTGTTGGGAAAGAAGAGCACCTAATGTTGGTGATGTGGCCGAGATGTACAAGATTAGAGGCTTCTTCAGTATTGGTGGCATGAGAATAGGAGGTGTCAATAAATAGTCCTTGATTTTCTGAAAGGATTTATTGTATTTCTCATCTCACTTATATGTTATTCCTTTATGGAAAAGATGAGAAAAGGGGTAGATCTTGTCTAATAGCTACACTATCAATCTCTTAATAGATTGTAACCTTCCTTGTAAACCTCACATCTATTTCAATGTTTGTGGGGGCTCCATATCTATAATTTCTTTTACCTTGGTTGGATCTATCTTGATCCCTCTTTGTGAGACTATGTACCCAAGAAGCTTTCCTGATATGACCCCAAAGACACTTTTTTAGATTCAGTCACACCTTATATTCTTCAATTATGTCAAATATTGGTCCCAGTAATTCTATATGCCCTTTCCTTGTCTTTGATTTAACTAGATTATCATCCACATAGTCTTCAACAGTTTTTTGGATCATATCATGAAAGATTAGGGTCATCGCCCTTTGATAAGTTACTCCAACATTCTTTAACCCAAACGACGTCATATTTCAGCAATATGCTCCCCATGAACATGTGAATGTGGTTTTGTGTTGGTCCTCTTTAGCAATCATGATTTGGTTATAACCTAAAAATCCATCCATGAGTGATAACATTTCATGTCCAATGATTCAATCAATAATGATATTGATGTTTGGAAGAGGAAAGTCATCTTTTGGACATGCTTTGTTCAAGTCCTTGAATTCAGTGCATATTTTGATTCCCCCAGTGGGTTTGGAGACTACCACTAGGTTGGAAACCCACTCAAGATAATCTATTGGTCAGATGAATCTGACGTCAAGGAGTTTTTTTAATTCCATCTTAACCAGTAATGCAATCTGAGGGTGGATCTTTTTTAGTTTCTACTTTACTGGTTTTGCTTCAAGATAAACTACTAGGTGGTGTACAACCACTTTAGGATTAATTCCAAGCATATCTATGTAGGACCATGCAATTTTTACCCTTCGCTCTTTAAGGAACGCTGCTAAGTTTTTCCGCTCTTCTTCTAACAATGATTCGGCATAGAAGGTTATCTTAGGTGCCTCCTTTGTCCCCACATTCACAAGATTTTCTTTCTCTACAAGTACCGTTGATTTCTTTGGATGCATTGCACTAAGAGAAAAATTGAATCCCTCATCCTCTGATGCCTTAGAGAGGTTTTCACCTTCAAATGCATCCTTTATTTTTACTATTTTGTGATCAAAAAGTTCCATAGTATGGTTTTCACTTAAAGATATACACATTATTCTCATGTCATTTATTTTGTGACTGAGGGATTCAATCATCTCCCCATAGTACACCTATGTATCTAGCTCTATGTCAAACCCTGCTTTATGATCCCAACATGGCAAGTTGTCATGAAGTCCCATAAATTTAGAGATTTCTTCATCATTTTCAAACATATCCAAAATTGGTGGTCCTCATTGGTCCCATTTGATTAGTTGGGGGTATACTAGCTTCAATTCAGAGTTTTGGCTATTTGGGGTAAAGTATGGTGTGGTTATCATAAATATGGAGGTATCCTCAAACAAGTCAATGACGTCAAAGGGAAATCCATCAAGGGTTTTATCACGTCATGTAGGTAACCAAGAGGAAGCCTCACTCAATTTATTAGAAGTACCCTTGCCAAGAAGGGTCACCTTGCTAGTGGTACATCCCAAGCCAAGATTCTTTGGTCACTCTCAGGAGCGATGGGTTCTAGAAAACCATTGTCATGTTCTACCCCAAATTTTCATTCTTTTTATACCCCCATCCCATCATTAGCTATAATCCTTTGTTATCATCTTCCATTGGAAGAACGGGCATGGGTAGGTTGTCTTGATATAGAAATTTGGATATATCTTCTTCATTGATGACCTCTTTGTCCAGATTTCACCACTTGATGAAAGTGGTAGAAGCTACATTCATTGTTTTAGCTACCATGTTGATAGGTTGGAGTTTCCCATGGGATTTAGGAGAAAAAGGTAACTCTTCTAACAAAAAGGAATCCTTATTTAGATTATAATCCCCATATTTGTTATCCTTAATTACTGCCTTAATTTCAAGTATGTTTTGTATAATGGGTGTTTTGGATTCTGAGGTAGAAGCCAAGGAAGATGGGTTAACCAATGAGGAGGAGGATTTGTGTCCTTCATCATTTTTTGGTACTTTCAGGATCTTGTAGAATTTAGCCTCAAGGTTCTTACAATAGTAGAATGGCTCAGGATCACCATGGATGGTAACTTCTTTGTCTTCAAAAGGAAATTTGACAGACTAATGGTGCGTGGAAGCTACAGTCTGCATGGCATGGATCCATGGTTGAATCATAATAATGTTGTAAGGAAGCTCAAGATAAAGGATTTGGCATGTGGTTTCAACAATGGTGGGTCCTACTTAGATAGGTAACTTGATTTTTCCTTGAGACACCCTCTCTTGATCATAGTAGGCCCTTATGGTTACACCTTTTGTCTTTTCAATGGCATCCTCTAAGTAACCCAAGTTTATGACTAACTAAAGGGTGCAAATGTTTAGACTAGAACATCCATCCACCAGTACTCTTTTAACTTTATTCTTGTGAACAACGACCTCAAGGTGCAAAGCATGATTGTGTGATGGATGCATTGGGAGGTCTTGTTTTGAGAAGGTCAGAAGATCGGGGTGGTGATATGTCCTATCATAGCTTGAAATTGCTCAATATCAATATTCTCAGGTACAAAGGGAGCGGATAAGGCCTTTTCTAATATCTCGCTATGTGTAGGGGATAACTTCACCAATTCTAAGATAGAGATCTAATTAGGGGTTTTCTTTAACTAGTCTAGGAGTTTGGAGCTACTAGGGTTAGAAATCAGAAGTGTAGATGTTTCCCTAGGTTGTGATGAAGCTCCTTGGATTGTGACCTTCCCTTGACCTATGGTGACTCCACACTCCACACTAGGTCCTTTGATGTTGACAACTATTATGAAATTGTTACAAGATACAACCACATTGGTATATACACATTGCCGACATTACTATAATCCTTCCCTTTACCATTTTCATTTCCTTTGTTGTGATCTAGCATTGGGTTCTTGTGTATCTTTAGGTCTTGGTTATCTGTTGGTTGATTGACAATCACATCCCCATTTTTGATGAGATGTTCGATAATGTTCTTTAGCTTCATGTACCTCATTTTTTTATGTCCTTTGATCTTATTGAAGTCACAAAGATCCTTTTTGTTATACCATGATGGTTTAACTTGAGTTTCTTGATAGTTTTGGTAGTTGGGGAGTGTGATTAAGTTTGATTGAACCAAATTTTGCAAGACTACTTCGATGGGCTCCACCAATGGTGTGTATTTACAATTTTCTGGGTAGTTATTCCTATTGGGTGGTCCTCTTGGTTGCGTGTTGGTGTTGTTGATATGGTTTTTTGGTGGTCATGTGATGGTTTGTTGTATGTTTTGTTATGTGTTGGTTGGTGGATTGTTGGTTTGTCTAGGAGCACTTATGTCTACTTTAGCATCGACACCATCATTGGTTATGTTCTTGTTCTTATCTCATACATGGGGCTTGTCATTAAAACTGGTAAATGGGTAGTTTTCTTTATACGCTTGTGTGCTTCCTTGTATGATTAGGGATCTCTCAATGTTGAGGACCCTAGGGATAAGCTCTTCATAGGATGTGACACATTACATCTTTAATTGAAATGATAAGTTTGTGTCAACATTGGCAATGATGATTCCTACTTCTTACTCTTCAAGGATAGGCCATTTTCTCTTCTGAGCACTCTTTCTCCACCATTTTAGGAATTTTGTGAAGAATTCCCCCTTGTTTCTCTTGAGGGTATATAACTCTTCCAATCTCACATTCATTTCTAGGTTGAAGGAGAAATGGTCTATGATTCGATCTATTATTTCTTGGAAGTTTTTATTTCCTAAAGGCAACTGTGAGAGCCAATCTATCATTGGGCCTCCCAAACAACATGGGAAAAGGTGTATTAATTAGGAATCATTGTAAGAAATCTCAATAAACATTACATGAAATTATTTTATATGATCCACTAGATTTCCCCGCCCTCAATATTTGTCAAATTTTGGGACTTCAAATCCGAGTGGGAAATGTACCATTGCGATGTTCCTATCGAAGGGGTATGGACATAAGTTCTATTGAGTATGTGGTATCTTTGTTTTCCCCATTTCAATGTCCTGGATTTTTTGTGCAAGTACCTTAATTTTTTATGAAAAATCGTCTTGAGGATTTGGTGGAGGACCATATGTAGTATGTACTATGAGATGGTAGATGAGTTGTAGGTGGAATTTCGATATGGGGGTATTGTATGGTGTATAAGGTGGATTTTGATATTTTGAAGGTCATGGTGATAGAGGTGGAGGTGTGTATGCTTCTTGTGCATTTGGATTTGAGACATTTTGTTGCGCATTATTGTATTGTTGGGGATTATAGTACAAACCCTATTGTTGTTGTTGTTGTTGTTGTAGCACTTGTTGGTGTTAGGTGTATTGTTGTGCTAGCACTGCTTTTTCTTTAGATTTTTATTGCTGGTGTGTGAGAAACACTTGTTGTTGCACTTGTTGTTCTTGTTGTTGCATAATCAATGCATGTTGTTGTGCTTGTTGTTGTTCTAAAGCTTGTGCTTGAGCTTGTTGCTATTGTAATTCTTATTAATAGGCTTGTTGTGTTCGCAACTCTTGTTGTTGGGCTTGTTATTGTTGCAAATATTTTTTTTGGGCTTGTTGTTGTTGCAAAGCTTTTTGTTGGGCTTGTTTTTGTTTCAAATGTTTTTGTTTCAAATGTTTTTGTTGGGATTGCTTTTGTTGCAACACTTGTTAATAGGCTTGTTGTTGTTGCAAGGCTTGAGGTTGGAATTTTTGTGCTTGCAACATAGAAGTGTTTTCATTTTTTGGTACATGAGGTGGATTTTGAGGGACCATGGTGTGAGTGAGTTGTGGGTTGATTTGAGTGTGATATGGTTTTTGTGTGGTGAGATTTTGGGTTTTGTATTGTTCTATCATTCCTTATAAAATTGTCAATTGGGGTGGAGGAATGTAGGTTTGGGATCCCATTTCATTTTGCATGACTTGGGGGGACCAATGGTTGCGATGATGCCACTTGTCATTGTGATATTAGTGGCATGTTTTGGCTTTGATCCAATTGATTGGAAGGGTTCCCTTGAATTTTTTTTATGTTAAGGGTTCCCTTGTTGTGTTTGATTTAGGGCCAAAGTGTTACCTTGGTTGATGGGATTCATGACAAATGGGTTTCCTTGATCTAGATTTGTGATAAATGGGTTTGATGTGTTTTTTGGGTTGGTTTAAGTGGCTTGTGGAACCAATTGTTTTGATGTCTCAATTTGGGGGTTTGATGTAGATGGGCCTTGTTGCATTAAGGGCTGAATTTGTATGATGATGTTTACTTTCCCTTTTTTTTCCACTTGGGGTAGTTGGCTCACATGACTTTGTGTAATGTTAGGAGCACTTGTGGTACTTGTGGTGGTGGATGAATATGGTTGCACTCAACAAGTTGAGTATGTTGTTGTGCTATGGAATGTAAGTGGTACGTGTGGATGTAAAGGGTTTTCAGGAATGGTGGTGGAAGAATGGGGTTGGGCATTAAATTTTGGTGTCTAATTTATGTTTTTTGGAAGGATGGTGTCTTGTATTACCAAAAAGTGTGTTATCTCCTAGGTTGGGAGTGAGACCAAGGTTGGTTCCTAGTCAACTTGCAAGACTACTAGTCAATGGTTGACTTGGTGCATGTGATGGGGTTGGTTGAATTATGGATTGAGTCACAACTTGTGTCAAGGGTTGTGTGATGGAAGCTTGAGGAATTGAAGCCAAATTTCCTAAGGGTTGTTCCCTAAGTGTGTTCACATCGAATTTCAAAGGGATTTTAGCCCCTTCCTTTTCTAAAGATAGCATGTATTGTGTAGGGTTCATTTTCATCAAAGAATTGATGATATGGCTTGTTTTAGGATCTTGTTGGTATTCAAGTGATTCCTCTGCGGTGATCTCAAGGGGGTTTTTGTGACATCTTCTACCTCATACCCCATGTCTAGTAGATTTGGTAGTTGTTGTGATGGGACAGAGTGGCTCCTAGGATCGAATTCTTCTGGGTTGGGATCATTCATGGTAGATGTACGTTTGTTTTGCTCCATGTTTTTCTTGTGTTGTGATCTTTTTGTTGCCATAAATTATGGATCAGCTATGGGAGAGGTGTGTTGAGATTTATATTGTTGGTACTCTCTAGTTGACTCAAATTTTGATAAAAGGGACCATGTAAGTTTTTTTGGTCCAATGATGTGAGTGGATGATGAAAGGCATGAGTGATATGGACGATGAACTTTCTAAACTTTTGACAAAACTTTAGACTTAAAGGTTTGATGTTTTGATGTCCTGGATAAAAGGTGCTAATGAACTTGTACATCTAAAGGTAGACTAGTAACCTTTAAGATAGACTTGTTCAAAAGGATGATGACTAAGTCAACTAAGTATATGGAAAAGGATTCATTTACACACATATAGCAAGGTTAGAGGATTGATTTACTGACAACCTAAGTCTAGAATGTTGATGTGTCCAATGTTTCAAAGTTTTTTGTTGGGGGAGGTGTAAAGTGTTTTGAGATGGATGATATGTTTGACCCAAAATTTGTTAACCTAAAAGGGACTTATTTACAAGACCAAGGTAGTGAAAAACATTCTTTACCCCTAAAGTGATAAACCTAAGAACTCAATGTTTGGATAGTCGAACTTTGATACAATTTCCTTGTTTTCACTTGGTTTCTTTGGAATTTTGGATGGTTTTGAAAATAAGCCCAATGTGTGGTGTGTTCAATTGAGTTAAGCTTTGACTAGTGAGATTTATTTAAATTACCACATCAAGATGTCTTAATTAAGTTCAAACTAAAATGTCTATGACTAAGCAACTTTCATTCCACAAAGTTTAATATGTGAAAATCAAGGGGCTAAAGCCATAAGTCTCTTGTGTTGACTTCGGAATGTGTAATTGAGATATAAGCCCAAATATTTAGAAGCCTCTAATGAAAAAATCCTTAGGGACAAACAACAATATAGGGATTTTCAAATGTATTCACACTAAGTCCAAAGGGTTTGAAATTTAAAGAACATGTTGATGTTTGTTTGAATTGTTTTGAAACCAAGCAAAGTGTCAAATTGACTCAACAAGAACAAGCAATAACAACCCTAGAGAGTAGGTACATACTTCTTGGTAGGCTTACCTCATCCCCTAAGGAATGATGTAATCTTTGAAGATGGAGTGGACAAATAGGCTATGTCAAGGAAATGTAGGTCATCCTGACATGCCAAGAAAAAGAGTTCCTTCCTTATTTTCTTTATTACCTCAACCAAAAACCGAACATGGTAAGTAACTTCTAGGAGTGGTGTGCCTCCTATGCACTACTTCAAAGTATGTTTCAGAAAATTGGTCAGTTGCTAAAATAAGGTGTTTAATGACATTGTGAACATCATGAGATCTACAACACCCATGAGACACTTACGTCTCTAGCTTCCCCTAAGTAACCCATTCGTTCACATGAGAGTTGGCATGAGAATTAGCCATTCATGAATACAAGTTACTAGCTTTTGAGTTCACAAGATTTATATAGCCCATCGATAAATGGGCTTGAAGGTCACCATGTATTCTCCATTGTGGGATGTATCACATGGTAGGCCCTCTCTACTAAAATAAAAAGGTGACTCAACAAGTTTTGTAAATTTAGAGTGTTTCTCTTCATCCAAGATCGCACGAAGCGCAAGGGGAGTGGATACAAACTAGATGTTTACACAAGCACGAAAAGCATGTCAATCACTCATTCTTTTTAAATCCTTACAAGAAATTATGGCTTCATTTTAAAAGCATTAAACTGAAGTATGAATTTGTATTTATTCAATTTTAACTAACATTGCAATGGTGAGGATGTATGGGCTCAATTTTAACCAACTTTGAAAGATTTATTGCATTACAAATTTTAAACCCAATTGAAAGCTATTTTTCCTAAACCATGAAATAAAGCTCAGCATATGATGGGTTATATCACCCCATAACTGTGTAAAACACTTTTACAATATAAATCAAGTAATCTAATATTCTTCTTTACTTCAATATTTTGCTCCTTTTCAAATCTACAAAACTAGTTAGCCTCACAAAAAAAACCAAAAGTCAGTAAATAATCATAGAGTGGATTAAATTGAAAAATAAAGCAAACATTAAAATCTAGCTTTCTATTTTACATTGCAAAAGCACCATTGGACCACAAAAGCATTGCTCTAGTAAATTGTAAAAGTGTCATTGTTCCACAAAAGCGGCATTGTAATGAAAAAGTGTTGCTATGGTAAAATTCAAAAGTGCTTCTTTCTTGTACCTATCAAAAAACCAGAGATGTCAAAAGTGTCACTATATCCAAACACGACTCTCTGTAAAAAGGTTCAAAACCACTACCATAAATCAAAAGCATCATTGTATTTCAAAAGTACCCTTGTATGGAATAAGTGTCGTTGTTCCACAAAAGCATGACTCTAGTAAAAGAGAAAAAGTGGCTCCCTACCTGTAACCTAGAAATCATGCGAAACTCAAGAGAAATTCATCAAATTTGGTTATTTCTACCCTCCTAGCATAAAAATATGACTATAATCATAACATGACCTAAATCTACCAGATCCATAAAAAATTAAGCTAGAATTAGTTAGTTAAGCTATAATCCCAATGAAATTATTGAAAGCTTCAAATCAAGCAAACATTAAAAAAAACATGAAATAAACCATAAATGCATAAAGGAAACCTAATTTAAAACTCCAAACCTCGTCCCATTGGGGGATTGGTGCTACATATGATGCGAAATGATAGCCCTTTCCCAATCCCTAGATGGAAACAAGCTCAAATATGGTAAGCAAATGTTGATGAAAACTAAGCTAAGATGATGCTAAAATGGATGTAAAAGCTAATTAAGATGGTGCTAAAATGCTAAAGATGCTCATAAATATTTCTCTTAATTTCACTATAATAACTTTTCTCTTTAAAAATGGATCCCTATTTCATAGAAGTGAGGTCTATTTATTAGTAAAATTGTTGAACCAATGGTCAGGATTGATTAACTTAATTAAGGGATAAAAATCAATGAGAGGATTAGGCATGGATTAAGGATTCTAATCCATATCCAAGGTTGAAATTTGACAAGGATCAAGCAATTTAATCAATGGCCCCAATTTTCTCTCAACAAACACAGTTCCTAAAAATTAGGAAGTTGTTATTTAAGATATTTTCAAATTTGGAGGAATGTGCAAAGGAGGAATATTCCATGGGAATATTCCCTTGCAAGTGGGAGGGTGAGGAAAATTAGGAATTAGATAATTAAAACAAAGTTTTAATTGTGCAATTTGGAGGAATTTAGAATTATCATTAAATAATTTATTTATTTAATGAAACGGGTTACGTGACATTTAATTCAATAATTTAGATTATTTAATTAAATGAGAGGACACAAGGGGTTTAATTTAAACAATTTTCATTATCCAATTAAATAAGATGAAAAGTTATTGTGAAAGGGGGTGAATTAACCTAATGAAATTAATTATCAGATTAATATATGAGAATGATGCATTTAATTAAATAGTTAGGATTATTCAATCAAATAGTCAAAAAAGGGGTGAATTTAGGAAAAAATGGTGTTAGTCACCAGATTCAGGTGTGCAATATTAGTCAGGACAATTTTAAGTTTCTATATTTTGCCCCTCTTTGAAGTGAGGTACCTATTACATTAGTTCAAAAACCAGAACTTTCTAGATTAATCATGCTACTCAAATCAAAAATTTAAAAATTCTTGATTTTTTGGATGCCCCAACAAAAGGAATTAAGCTGGTACCCTACCCTCTTGAGATATTGGGCAAAATTTTTAATTTTTTGGTCAAGATCATGACAAAGGTTACACATTGATTCAAGTGCAGAAATACATTTTGGGACGCGATAACAAGCTCAAAAAAAAGTAAAATGCCTCAAAATATGACCCATAGCTCAAAATTTGATAAAACAAGATCAACAGGCCATTCTCCCCCTCAAATTAGGGAAAAACCCTAATTTTTATGCATAAATATAGGTTGAAGGGTCACTTTCAGGTATTTGCACTCATAGCTTTAGTGAAGCTCTACAATTTTTTCTCTGACACCTTGGCGAAATGGCAACTCATGAGCTCTCATAGCACCTCATGGATAGGGTACAAGAATACCAGTACGTAGCAGACACAAGACCACTAGTATGCAAATCAAAACTTTTCTCATTTTTCAAGCTTTTTAGCATTTATTAGGGGTAAAAAATGGCCAAACAAAGGCATCATGTTGTGCAACGTCACTTTTGTCAAAATAGCAATTGATTGGTTATCCTAGTTGATACCCTATAATGTCAAAGTATCAAGGGGACATTATTACGATGTCTCGACCAAGAGGAAGCCTTAACCACATTAATGGAAGTACACGAAGGAATTTTTGGTTCACATTCTAATTGTATGAACTTATCCAAGAAACTGTTGAGGACGAGGTATTACTAGCCAACCATGGAACAAGAGACTCATCAGTTTGTGAAGAAATGTATACAGTGTCAATAGCATAGGGACCTTATCCATGCTCTAGCTCAAGAACTCCAACCAATTGTTACACCTTGGCCTTTCTCACTTTGGGGACTTGACTGTAAGGAAAGCTTAGGTACAGAACAAACTCTCCTAATGCCAAAACCTCAGGGAAGAATGCAGATATGACTTTAAATTTTACAATTACAGTCCATTAAGATACACTTTGAAAAGAACAACAAAACAAAGAAATGAACATACACAATTGGACACCAGATTTATGTGGGAAAACCCTTATGGGAGAAAAACCCAACACACCAAGAAAAGCCTCTTTGTATTACAGTAAACAAAATTACATATAGAGTACAGACTTCACTTTCTGATGTCAATTATTACAGCAGCCTCATTCACTGATAAATCTTGTATAGAATAACTCTTAGAAAACATACACTGAATTCACTTGGATCAATTCGTGTTCAATCGAGCAACACTTCGTTATCTCACACCGTTGATCGTCATCCACCATTTCCAAAGATTAATCCATTCACTCACAGTCTACTCATCTCCCTCATAGGTACGGTCGCAACAGCCCAACTTCTAATGGTTCACATTCTGCTTCTCTGATTGGTCAAAAACAAACCATGTAGGATAGTCATTCGGTCAACGCATTCAAGCTATATTGCATGTTAGTGAGACACTAGATTGTGTCTCCCCGATGCCAAAATGCTTGATCACAGAACCATCGGCATGATCATCGGTATCGGCAACACCCTAAGAAGTCATATTGAATTCACTAGCCTGTCGATGAGACCACATCCATCGGCAAGAGTTCTTACTGAATGCAAACCTAACCAAGTATCATCGGCCAGAGTTACACCGATGTCATCGACAGTTCATGTCACCCCAACCAGTCTATCGGCAAGAGAACCACCATCGGCAAGAGGTTACACCAAAGTTCATCACATGGAGATCCATCGACAGGACCATCGCTATCGGTGAGACATCATACCGAATGCACATCTGTCGGCAAGACTAACAGTATCGGCAAGAGCTTATATCGAACAAAGACTGTCGGCGAGAGAAATGCTATCGCCAAGAGTTCATACCAAATACACAACTATCAGCGAGAGAAACATCCATCGGTTAGACTCTTATCGAGCCTTCATGTCACCCTGAAGACATTCTTGTGTAAGATCGTCGGCGAGACATTCTATCAGAATGAGTCATTCTGAAGGTTCATGCCTCTCCTCGATGTCACTCGTCGCCACGAGTCTCCCCGATAACCATTAGGAACCAACCCATCGGCAAGAGGTCTATCCGAGTAGAATGAGATGGAAAACTCACAACAATAGACATGTCTTGCCGATGACTCCCGTCGGCAAGACAGAATCAAAGTCTCGGCGATCTGAGCACTTCAAAAGTTTAGAACATAGCTTCTAGTCGATAAGACATTCAGAGGGTCTCACCAACTTTTCCCTTTCAGGAGTTTCATGTCAGTAAGCTTGAGGCACATTTTCCAACATCGACCTCATAGGAAAGATTACCCCCACCTCATCTAATGGTCGCAAACTCATCATAATAGCCACTGAGTACTTTATGAAGTGGGTGGAAGCTATCCCTATGACTTACATCAAAAGTGTTGCCATAAATCAAAAGCATCCATGTATTTCAAAATTGCCCC
This sequence comes from Sequoia sempervirens, assembly GCA_007258455.2. Classification (NCBI taxonomy): domain Eukaryota; kingdom Viridiplantae; phylum Streptophyta; class Pinopsida; order Cupressales; family Cupressaceae; genus Sequoia; species Sequoia sempervirens. The sequence goes on along the minus strand of VDFB02000008.1, from coordinate 111,334,955 downwards.
TATATGGAAAAAGTGTCACTATTCTACAAAAGCATCGCTCTAGTAAAAAAGAAAAAGCAGTTCCCTACCTGTAACCTGGAAATCATGGGAAACTCAAGAGAAATTCATTAAATTTGGTTAGTTATTCCCTCCTTCTAGCACAAAAATGTGACTATAATCATAACATGACCTAAATCTACCATATACATACAAAATTAAACTAGATTTAGTTAATTAATCCATAATCCCAGTGAAATTCTTGAAAGCATCAAATCAAGCAACCATTAAACAAATCATGAAATAAACCATAAATGCATAAAGGAAACCTAATTTACAACTCCAAACCTCATCCCATTGGGGGGTTGGTGCTATATATGATGTGAAATGACAACCCTTTCCCAATCCCTAGATGGAAACAAGCTCAAAGATGGTAGCCATTGATGAAAACTAAGCTAAGATGATGCTAAAATGGATGTAAAAGCTAATTAAGATGATGCTAAAATGCTAAAGATGCTCATAAATATTTCTCTAAATTTAACTATAATAAATTTGCTCTAAAAGTGGATCCCTATTTCATAGAAGTGTTTGGTCTATTTATAGGTAAAATTGTTGAACCAATGGTTAGGATTGATCAGCTTAATCAAGGGATGAAAATGAATGAGAGGACTAAGCATGGATTAAGGATTCTAATCCATGGCCAAGGTTGAAAGTTTACAAGGATCAAGAAATTTAATCAATGGTCCCAATTTTCTCTCAACAAACACACTTTCTAAAAATTAGGAAGTTGTTAAAGATATTTTCAAATTTGGAGGAATGTACAAAGGAGGAATATTCCCTTGTAGGTGGGAGGGTGAGGAAAATTAGGAATTAGATAATTAAAACAAAGTTTTAATTGTGCAAGTTGGAGGAATTTAGGATTATCATTAAATAATTTATTTATTTAATTGAAAGGGGTTAAGTGACATTTAATTCAATAATTTACATTATTTAATTAAATGAGGGGACACAAGGGGTTTAATTTAAATAATTTGCATTATCCAATTAAACAATCTATGAAAAGCTAGTGTGAAAGGGGGTGAATTAACCTAATGAAATTAATTATCAGATCAATAGATGAGAATGATGCATTTAATTAAATAGCTAGGATTATTCAATTAAATAGTCAAAAAAGGGGTGAATTTAGGACAAAATGATGTTAGTCATCAAATTTAGGTGTGCAATATCAATCAAGACAATTTTAAGTGTCTATACGGTTGTACCTTAATTTCTTTCTAGGGTCTTAGATTTATACTTTTTTAATACATTATCATTTTTTAAATTTTGTTAGGGTCTATATTCTTAGTTTTTCTATTTCTTGATACATCTTTTATTTTTGGCTTTGTTTCCTCACTGTGTGATCTTCAATTTTGCACATCCTACCCACCCTTGGCTAACTCATTATTTTCTTATTTTCATACTTAATATATAACCAATGGATATGATTCACAATATGTTTATCAATAATCCACATAGATTATAGGTTTTGCAAATTATTTGGCTTTTTTTTCTTTACCTACCTTATTATGTAATGCATCTACCTCTCCTTCATCTTCAAGTACCATGAACCCATCCCATAATATTATTCCTCTATCACCATTTTTAAATCTCATAGAACCACTCATGCTTCCAATGGTTTTATTTTCTTATTTTCATACCATATCCATCACTCTTCTCACTTGTGTCATTCCTACTAATTATACCATTCCTCTCTCTATCTCTCTCTCTCTCTCTATATATATATATATATTCTTATTTATCTCTCATATTTATTCTTCCATCTCGTCTGTTATCTCTATCTCTACATCTCTACATCTCTCTGCCCCTATATATATCCCTCTCTATATATCACTTATTATCTCTATATTTATCTTTCTATCTATCCCTCCCACATTGTCTCCCTCTATATATCCTCATCTCTTCCATCTCTCCTCTCTCTCTTTATCTCTCCATCTCCTCTCCATATCCATCTCCTTCTCCATCTATATCTTCCTCTTTATCTCTATCTCCTTACCCCTCTCTCTTGCTCTTCCCCCTCTCTCTCTCCCTCTCTCTCTCGCTCTTTCCCTATTGCAAATATAACATGAACTTTTTGGTAATGGAGCCTAATTGACCTCATATACTAAACAAATGTATACAAAAAATAGACCAAAATTTTGCCTACTTGACCTTCCACACCTCTTTGGCATACCCATTGCACACCAAGATGCGATTGCTAGTAAATAATTTGAATTTTTAACTATGTTACCAAAAATGCGACAACAGGGCTCCATTTTGCATTTGAACAGATGAAATACGGTTTCCATTTCAAATAGTTGTTTCTAAGCTTGTCGTGTCATTTCTCACCATTGCAAGAAGAGGACTTTTTCGATGAAAATAAATAAAAATATTTATCATTTTTATGTCTGTCCTTTGTTTGGGTGGGGACATGGAGTCAAGAATGGTTGGAGGTTAAGCTAGGCCAACCCTTGCCTATCACCATTGTAGTGACCCTATCTACCTAACTTGATTGGATTTTGATACTAATTAGTTAGGGTTTCATAGAGTTCCCTAGAACGAAAAATTTTCCAAACCAACCAATGGGATAGCTTTCGTATTTTAGCTTCCTCAAAGTTTCCTTGATTTTTAAGAATTTCTAACTTATCCAAGTTGCCATTATGTTTTTTCCAAAAATCCTTTTAATCTTTGTCATGCAATTTTAATTTTATAGGAATTTTTTTATTTTTTAAATCTTCTTTATTTTATTATTTAATGATATTTTGTTATATTTTTTATTTTAATATAACTATATTTTATAATTTTTTATTTTTAAATTAATTTAGAATGCTGCTCTATATATATATATAATGTTTTTTATTTTACAAATCTTAACTTTTATATTTATTTAAATCAAATATATATATATACACATATATATAATTTCGTTTCTCTCATTGAAATTTTCGTTTCTCATTTCTGATAACATAAATTTTTAATGATATATGATCATCATATTTATAGATTAACTACTCCAGCGTGCAAATGTTAATTAAATAAACAAATCAATTTAAATATTTTACGTATGGTGATAGGAAAATGACAGGCGACGAAAATTTACAACCGACAAACTTAATTAACACGCATGATTAGTTTGAAATTCCAGGCATGAAAATATCTAAGGTGACTGTTTCTACTTTTTCTTAGTCGTCATTTCTTGTCCTTTGTGATTTGGCATTTTAATAATGCCAACATGATCTGATCTCGAAGTAAGATGATCTGATCAAACAGGAAAGTAAGCCACTTGCAGACTTAGTGTAGTGTGACGAAGATTTAGATCTCACATTGAGATTTACTCTAACCCAAGAGGACGTCAATGTCGAATACAACTCATAATCTATAGTGTTGGAGTGAATACTTTGTCTCTATTTTGTCTTCTTCCTTACACGTCGCTCCATAAATCAACGCAGAGGGCATACATTGAAGACACTACTCAATTTAAATGGATCTCCCTATGGAATTCCTCAACATTTTATGGATTTCCATGTTTATAATCTTTCTCCTTGCAGGCTTTGTACTAGGAAAACCTAGCAAAAAGTCCAAGATGCTCCCTGGACCAGCACCCTTACCCATCATTGGCAACCTTCATTTAATCTCCCAGTCTTCCTCACAGATCCTTCTGCTCTCTTGCCCACAAATATGGCCCAATTATGACCCTACACTTGGGTTCTCTCCCAACAGTCATAATATCATTCCCTGAAATGGCTAAACAGGTCCTCAAAACACAGGACCACATATTTGCAAGCCGCCCTCCAATGGGAGATACATCTAATATGGATAGATAGATAATATAGTAAGTATGCACATCACTCAAGGTTTCACTAAGAAACAATTAATTCATTACTTTTATTTTTATCTATCACAAAATTCTTCAATTGAATTATTTTAGTTCAAAGATTTTTCATACCTTTTATACTGTCAAATCATCTTTACGTTTACCATTTATGTAAAATATAGTAACTTATTAAGACTCTTTTGAATTTAATAATTTATAGAGTTTACATTTGTATGTTTCGTTTCTCAACATCATTCAATCTTTAGCAAGTAATATAGCTTTAATTCATTGGTATACAATAGCAAATTTAGTGTCAAAATCAAATATGTTATATCATATCTTACCAACCTAGAATAATATTGACAATCCCCACTATTCCAACATATGATTGATTATTGATCATATTGCAGCAAAAGAATCATAGATTTAGAGACATACTACCTAAGTATATCCTTGGTAGACAACCACATACTTGATAATTTTTCATAGATTTATGCTTTCGATTCACATAACTCTAGTGGAAATCGAGGAATTGGAATGGCATGAAGATGCACTGCCCTTGGTATGGTAATACCATATACTTCAGACATATCCAAGTTTTCTATAGTTACACCTTGAGGAAGACTCCAAATAAAGCAGTGTAATAGTTGTGCAAGGCCAAGATGGACCACAAACAAAGCCAAATCAATACCAGGGCATCCTCTCCTACCTGAACCAAATGGTATGAGTTCAAAATTTTGACCTTTGACATCAATTTGGGTTTCTAAAAATCTTTTTGGCTTGAACTCATTGGCTTCTTCCCAAATAATTGGATCTCTTCCAATAGCCCAAGCATTCACAAGAATTTGTGTATTCTTTGGCATTTGATATCCCTCTATTGTTGATTGTTCCATAGACTGGTGTGGAAGGAGCAAAGGAACAGGTGGGTGAAGTCTTAATGTTTCCTTCACTATCGATTGCAAATATTGAAGATGAGGCAAATCAGATTCTTCTACCATACGATTGAATCCAATTACAGAATCAAGCTCATGTTGAGCTCTCTTCATTGCAGAGGAATTTCTAAGCAATTCTGACATTGCCCATTCTAGTGTACCTCCTGAAGTATCTGTGGCTGCAGATAATGAGTCCTGAAAAAAGACACAACATGTTACTACAATTTAAAGAAGAGATGGCTGGAGACAATAAGTCATGAAATGAAACACACCATGCTACTACAATTTAAAGAACATATGAACATAACTTAATAAATCAAACTTTTGAAAATGTTTTTAAAAAAAAACGCGAACCTCCTTTACCTATTTGAAGCTTGTATAATTCATATATTTTAATTGCTTTAAAGATTTAAAGGAGTCACCAAGATAGAAATACAAGGAAAACATAATAACTTAACCTATGAAATGGATTTCTGGACATGGGGAAAAAAAAAACAACCCAGGAAAAAAAAAGTAGTATCCAAAAAAGGGAAAAATAAAAAATTGAACCGGAAAAGCCAATATCCAAACATGGGAAAAACCATCACATATTTGAGTTCTTTTATATGGATGTAGAAGATCTGCCCTTATATCAACCCCTGCTTCTACAGTTACCTACAGCTTAATAAAAAGTAGACCTTAGACTCAAACTCTGGGCCTAAACTACGTATAATGATTTTAAAGAACAAGAAACAAAACACCGGAAATAAAAACATGAAAAAAGAGAGTTTTCAGAGATATCAAGGCTCTGTACATACAAAAACAACATTCTTGATGTGGTCTCGTGTAATTTTGATCTCCGCGGATTCATCTTCAGACAAAGAAAGAAGCAAATCTACAAAGTCCTCACACTCCAAACCACTGCTACTCTTCCTTCTTTCAAAGTGTTCATCCACAATTCTCTCCACAAACAGATGAAAAATCTTAGTAAGTTTGGCTTGTCTTCGTCTATCACCGTATAAATCAAGCCAACCCAAGAGAGGAATGTAATCGCTGTATTTAAAACCACCAGCTAGAGCAAGAACATCTTCCAAAACTTCCTTGAATACTCTTCCCCCCATCTCATCATCATTACATGTCTTCCCAAATGACATTCTGCAGATGGTATTATTTGTAAGAAAACCCACCTCCCTTGATAAATCTACAGCAGTGGGGTTGATGCCACTATTATGGTTGGCGGTGGCTTTGTCTAGTATGGAACGTATCATGGCAGAAACTTCTTGGGCTATCATGGGTGCAAATGATTTCAATCTCTTGGGAGAAAGAAGCTCCAGGACAAGGACTTTGCGCATGAATTTCCAGTATGGGCCATATGGCGCCATTGCAACTTTCTGAGGGCTTAGGAAATGGTCGTTATCTCCCATGGGAGGGCGGCTTGCAAATATGTGGTCCTGTGTTTTGAGGACCTGTTTAGCCATTTCAGAAGATGATATGATGACTGTTGGGAGAGAACCCAAGTGGATGGTCATAATCGGGCCATATTTGTGGGCAAGAGAGCAGAAGGATCTGTGAGGAAGACGGGAGATTAAATGAAGGTTGCCAATGATGGGTAAGGGTGTTGGCCCAGGCGGCATCTTGGCCTTTTTGTTAGGTTTTCCTAGTAGAAAGCCTGCGAGGAGCACGATTATAAACATGGAAATCCATGAAATGTTCAGGAATTCCATTGTGAGCTTCAGAAAAGTTGATAATAAAAAATTAAGCTTTCTAAAAATGTTTTGGCCAGTGCCTTCGATGTATGGTTTCTCACGTTTGTTTATAAAGCAGATTAGCAGAAAGAGGATTGAATTTGTTGATTCGTCATAAACCACAAAAAATTAGATATGTTCTAACCGGTGAAAATGGTGCCACGTACAATCTGATCTTTTTCCTCACTGCTATTCAACCAATTACTGAAGTACTTCGAGATTTTGGCCATTTTAGGCAAGTAGTCGTGCTATTCGCACACTCTAAGCGTTGACCACGGTTAGGTCGCTGGTGTGGGGCCCAATTACCTGTCCCACTTGCAGGATATGGACAAATTAGTGGTGTGAATCAGAACTCCGCAATCTTTGCCAACATCCTCCTTGCCTGTGTCAAAATGGGGAGCTTTGGAACATGGCTTTGATATCCATCAAAGCATAAAGGATAGAGCAATTTTGTAAGCTAAACCTGTGGTGGATGTGTGGATCTATTTTCTTGCTACCTGCAGATCACAAATGAATACAAGCTTATGGAGTATTTACAGCAATGCTATTTTTTATTTGGATCTTAAAAAAATATGATTTGTGTTCTTTCAAGCATCTATGTAGTAGTGAGCAGGTGGTGTGAGCAAATGGTAAGGAGATTGATGAAAGATAAGGAATTAAAAATCTCTCCGGATGTATTGAAGGCCATTTGCTTTTTTTTGTAGGAGACAGATGGCATCCACAGACATAGTAAATCTATGTAAAGTTGGAGAAATTGGCTTGGGAGATGAAGGAAATTGGGTATTTTTTAGATGCAAGACACTTAGTGGTGTGGAAAAGGAGTAAAACAAATTATTTCTCTGCCACCATAGTGAAAATATGTCAATTGCTTTTGGTTTTCTAGACATGCCTATTACAACAATTATTAGCCTTCTTAAGAACCCTTGAATATGTGTTAATTGTCACAATGAAATGAAATTTATATCCAATATTGTAGCAATTCGTACTTTTAATGATTAGTTTAGTTGATTTCATGAAGAGGAAATGAACTTACTTTTACAAACATTTTATCATAGATGAATAAAAGGCCTTGTTAATTCATGAGGATTAATTTCATTAATGAAGTTATTTTGAAAAGTTTTATTTATGATAAACCTTAATATATGGGTTCCTAAGTTGGTTTGATTATCCTAGAATGCTTACAAACATTCTCTAATAAAGTTTCCACTTATTTATGTGTTGCAACACCATCTCTAGTTTAAGATAAAATCAGAGAACTCCTCTATTGATGCTTGTTCTTTTGAGCCTTTATCTTACATATTATTTTTAATGAAAGGACCCTATTGTACTTATAATTCTTTTTTAGTTTGATTTTGTTGCCTATAGAGTCCTTCATTGATATTTGATCAAAGATTTATATTTTTTTTCCTATATTTTTTATTGATATCTTTGTGTTGCCCCTTTCTAGGTGATGTTGGGGCCTATATTAGTAAGTGCAAATTTATCAAAATTGAGTGCTTCCTTTCTTAATAGGACCATGTTTTGGCCACCATCTATAATCAATCTAAGAATTTATTCAATAGACCCCCTTATTAAAAAATGTTCTTGTTGTAGTGTTTTGTCTTTCGGTATACTCGTCACATACCTAAATATCTCAAACTATATAAATTTTTAAGTGTTAGGGATGATTGCGTCTATTTGTAGATTTTATTAGGTTTGTAGGTTTCCTCTTGCCAGTATTTTTCCCTCCATTCCTTGAAACCCAACATTTCCATTTATTTTTGAGACCTTTTGCTACTTCTCATTACCTAGGTACTTTATCATGGCTTTACCCACCCTTCCACTCCCTACTTTGTCTTTTCCTTGGCCTTAGGAATGTAGGTTTGCATATAATAATGTACTTCTTAAGCTACAAGACTAATCAATGGACCTCAATTATTCTCCACTTACAGTTGTCCATGTTTCTTCTTCTTTAGCATTGAGTATTCACCATCCTTAATTCCTAATATGAGGATTTAATCTTCCTTTAAGTCTCAAAATCTTGGGATTTTAGTATTTTCCCTACTCATTTCCCTCAACCCACTTCCCATCCCCCTTCTTCATTATGGAACCCATACTTGTAGGATTACTCATACCATCATATCCAAAAGGTAAAATGTATGTGGCAAAACTAATCTCTAAACCTTAAAAGGCTTCCACCCTATTTTTCTTGCTCTTTTTATTTCTAGCATTTGGCACACCACATTAATGATCCTTAACCCATTTCTCTTGAGTCATAGAGTTTTGGAATTCAATATTTTCCTTGACCAAAAACCGCATCTAGCACTCTATATCCCTAATCCTTGATGCCTTTCCTTTATCCTTTTGTCCATATTATTTAGTGGTGTCATATTTTCCCTCACCTTGATCCCACTTCTTCTTCCATCAATATTGAGTATCCCTTTCCTTGATCCTCACTCTTCTTTGCATATTTTCCTTTCAAACTCCTACTTGATTCTTTATACAACCTTCCCTAAAAGTAAGTTAGCTTTTGGTAAACCTAAACCTCAATTCCCAAAGTTGCTCAATGCAACCTAGACTTTTATAGAATCTACCAACCAATTAAAACCCACCACAAGATAATCCTTTAATGACCAATCCAATGCCATATTTGGATATGAATATTTTCCTATGCATCACCTAGTCACTCTCTTGGACTAATCACAACATGACACACTCTTACATGCACTTAACCACCCAAAGAAAGTGGGAAGGTGTGTTTTTATGCAATTAAATTTCACAACATCCCTATGGACAAGCAATGATTTACTTGTGAATTCCTTTCTAAAAATTAAAAAGAGTGACTAATCAAAAGGCCTCTATATCTAAGTAACCTATATGCCTAGCCAAGCAACCTCTATTTCTTTTCACACCTCCCACATTATAAATAGCATTAGGGTTAGCCTTAGATAGATAGGGAATCTACCCTCAATTCTTCAAGATTATATTGCAAGGACCACCCTCACTAATGATCTATATAGCTACCAATAAGATTTACCATTTCCTTAGTCCTATGCAATGCTCTAGCCCTTGAGAAAGGATTTTAGAATAAGGCATGATGTCCCTATAAATGACTTTCTAAAAATTCTAAAGGGTAGCTGGATCTAATCCTATTAAATTGGAAAATAAAAAGAGCAACCTAAGGGAGACTAGTGATGAAAACCTATGAGTGCACTAGAAGGTAAGCCCTCTAAAATTAACCTAATAGAATACAAAATAAGATACAGATCATTGTAGGTATTAAAAATAAAGTTGTGATAATATTATGTACCTTGTAGTACCTCTTGATAAATTAAGGTATTAAAAATAAAGGACTTACGGATGGATAAATTAAATCAATTAAATATTTATGAAAAAATTTAAACTCGTGAAAACATCAACATTTTAAATTCAATCTTCTTTCTGCTACTTTGCTTTGTAAATCAACATCGAAGGCACGAGACAAAAAGAGCTTGAAAGATTGTTTTTTATTGAGTATTAACTTTTTTGGAGCTCACTATGGAATTCTTGATCATTTCATGGATTTCCATTTTTATAATTGTTCTCCTCACAGGCTTTCTACTAGGAAAAGCTAGCAAAAATTCCAAGATTCCCCTTGGACCAGCACCCTTACCCATCATCGGCAACCTTCATTCAATGTCCCATCTTCCTCACACATCCTTCTGCTCTCTTGCCCAAAAATGTGGCCCAATTATGACCATCCACTTGGGTTCTCTCCAACAGTCATAATATCATCCCCTAAAATGGCTAAACATGTCCTCAAAACATAGGACCACATATTTTCAAGTCGCCCTCCCATGGGAGATAACGACCATATCCTAAGCCCCCGAAAATTTTCAATATCTCCATACGACCCATAATGGAAATTCATGTGAAAATTCCTCGTCTTGGAGCTTATTTCTCCTAAGAGATTAAAGTCCTTTGCACCCTTGAGGGCCCAAGAAGTTCCTCCCATGATACACTCCATACTACACAAAGCCATCACCAATGAGAACAGTGGCATCAACCCCACTTTTGTCGATGTATCAAGGGAGGTGGGTTTTCCTACAAATTTGGGTAGAAAGAGTGTTATTGTAGAGGATTTTGTTGAGTACCTTCATGAATTACATAGACAAGTAAAGGGAAATTTGGAGAAGAGTGCCACAAAATTAAAAGACTATGTTGATATGAATAAAAGAGAGCAAGAAGTGGGTGATTTGGTGTTTGCACATATGAGAAAAGAAAGGTTATCTCTAGGAACATATAGCAAATTGAAGTAACAATATAGGCCTATGTTGAGTGTTAAGAAACATTTCATCTAATGCATACAAAATTGAACTTCCAACAAGTTTATATATATCTCTTATATTCAATGACATTCATTTGTATAAGTACTATGAAGGGGAAACAAGTGTGTGCTAGGAAATGCATATTCAAATTTTCCATAATTTATAGGAATGGATACAATCTTTACTTGAAAATAAATTAGAAAAAGTAGATAGAATAGTAGATTCCCAAGTAATCAAAAGAAAAGGGGAAAAGAGTATAAACAATATTTGGTTGAGTGGAAGAACAAATCAATCAATGAAGCTACTTGGGTAAAATCTTCAAAACTTGGGAAATAGGGGAATTATTAATGTTTATGATTTATTCACTCATGGAACATTTCTCTTACCTAGTGTGTTTGATGTAGTAGCATTTGATTTCATGACCAATCCTATATTAAAAAAAAAAGTTTAGTTTGGTTTTTGTTGGTTTTGTTGAAATTTTGTTGGATTTTTGTAGGTGCTTGGTAGAGTTTCATATTCAAACTAGTTAGTTTTCTCCAATTCAAAAGAATCAAAAAATTTGGGAGGTTTCATAACTGATGTTGGATTTCGAAGAGTTTTCACAACCTAGTCAACTTCTAATGCATTGGAAAAACTAAGGATTCTCACAACCCCATTGGCCTTTGAAGAATTTTTCACAACCTCGTTGGCCTCCAACAAGGTTGTTACAACCTTGTCATCCCTTGACTATACTTTCATAACCCTTTCAAAAATGCTTCCATCAAAGTTTCGTTTACGCTCAATCTAACTTTCTAACTCTTTTCTTTCAAAGAAAACTTTATTGAAGGTGGTATTGGAGATCTATTGAGGTTTCAAAATAATCATTAGCCTCCAAGAAGGTGGTCATAACCTTGTCGACACTTGACACATCATTGAAAACTTCTTTTTGAAATAGTATTTTATAAAGTATTTTGGCATTTGGCATTGGTTCTAAAACCTATGTTAGCCCTCGAAAAAGTTGTCACAAACCCATTGGATGCTAAAAAACTATTGACAACCTTCATTTTGAGAAAAGGAGAGATTTCACATAAATCTCTGAGAAATTATAAAGGATCTTGGAAGTGCAAGAAGAATTATTTTTCAAGAAAGAATCTAGTTTTTGACATTTTAACCTAGTTTTGAAACCACTGTTGGATTCTAACAAGGTTTTGAGAACCCCTTGAATCTCTAGCAAAATATTCCAAATTGAAAATTGTACTCATTTCATCAATCTATAGTGAAAAGAATCAATTATATAAATTGAATATTCCATGTACTCGATTGTAGAAGAGATTTTAAGGATGATGAAAAGCTTTCTAGCAACAATATTGAGAACAAGATTAAGGATGAAAGGGAGAAAATTCTATGTTGGTGGATAATTTTTTTCTATAATGCATTTGATTGCACTCCCTAAATGATTGTAATTTTATTTTCTAAATTTGAATAAAACTATAAATTATATTGTAATATTTTGAGCTTTGTGTGTTTAGTTGAGCTAGATTTGGTTCTTTAAAATAAGACCCCATTTCAACAATGCATTAGTTTTGATTTGTGTGACCCAAGGAGTTGAGGTTGATCTTATGAGAGGAACCAGGGATGATTATGTTGGTAGTGGAAATACGAGATGTTTGTTGGTTAATTAGGATGGAGATGTGTTATTCTTGGGAAATGTGTTGTTTAGCCTTAGAAGGTGTGTTTATGCTAGATGTGACTAGGCTAGTGGATGGTGAATTTTGAATGTCATGTTGATGGGAGGTTTTGGATCTATGTTGGAAATGCTCTTCATGTGTATCTTTTCCCTTAATGGTAAATAACGTTTTTATCTAGCAGGTGGTGTTATGATCCAGATGAAGATTAGCATGGCTATGGTCTTGGTCTAGAGGATCAAGGTACACAAATTTAGTAAGGTTGGATGGGTCATAATATGATTTTCTTAAGGATTGTATCTTTATTTATTTTAATGAAAATCTCCATGAGATTGTGTACTTGTTTAGAATGGATATGAAATCGAGATTAATAATAGATTTAATTTGCTTAAGATTGTCATCATCAATTTCATTAACATCATGATGGGGTTGGTGATGAGCCAAGTCTTTGGCACATTTTGATCATACTTTTATAAATACTTTGTTGTTTTTATTATGCTAAAACAAACATTCAGTCTATTTATGGGATAGGATATAGACCTTTTTATGACTTAAATATGATGAGTATATTGTGATAAGAAGTCCCATGATTATTACCTTTAATGTTTTATTAGTCTAATAAATACTTTATGGCTTTTTGTGATCATAAACCTTCCTGCAGCCTCCACTACCAAAACTTCATGTAGCCATATCTGAAACAATGTTTGCCTTAGTTTAATACTTAATGAATGAATAAAGTAATGGATTGTCTTAAAGGATGAATGTGTTGAGCTAACCTTCTTCCTCAGGAAAAGATGGCGAGATATTTTGTAGGTACCACGACCGAAGAAAGGGAATTCAATTTCCACTTGAAGAATTGAAGACCAAATCCATAAAGACTGGTTCAACAGCAAAAGATGAGGAGACTGTTTCAACTCATTCGCCATGCAGGGCGAGTGTTCCAAAAATCTAGGCCAGGCATCTTGGTGGTGCATGAATCCAGGATGATGGCACTTTAAGACTGTTAAACCAATTTGACTTAGTTCTTCATTGTCATTCAGCTCTTTACTTAAGTTGGTTAAATGTAATAAATGCCTCTCATTTTATAAGGGAAGGTTGGTTAGTAGTTAGGATCAGTTTTCAATAAATAGCCCATTCTCCTTCAGAGAAGGAGCTGGAAAAAAAATTGCTATTGTAACACACTTTCAGTTTTAGAAATTTAGCCAAGAGATTGTGCCATATACTTATTTGCATTGAACCAATAAAGCTTATGAAGTTTTTCACCTAATTTGTTGTCTACTTTTGGCACTACCTAAGGGGGCCCACTTAGGGAACTGTCCATACTTTTATTCTGCAAGTTAGAATAGTTGCATTTCCCTTCATAGAAGTTAATGTGACTGTTCCTGCAACTGGCAGAAACATAGAGCTGTCAATTGTTCCTACAGCCACTAGGAGCAGAATAGGTTATCTTTCGAATTTTTCATTTCCAAGCAAAGTTAAACAGTAAAGTTGTTTCCAGTACTTAAATTCCAGTATAAGGCATTTTAGGAATCATGTATGTCTGGAAAGGGTGATTAGTGCATATCTTGTGTTGTCCCATTTCAAGTTTATGTCCCTAGGTTGATAATTAAATGAGGTTCTTTAGTAGGTCATGACTGCAAGTTGTGATGTTCAATCCCTGAGTAGAGAAATTCATCTTCCTATGTATTGAGCTGATTAAAGAACACTACATTTTTGGCGCCATTGCCAGGGATGGTGTCAAACTAAGAACCTATTACAGGCATGCTAGTAAAGAGTTTAAGATTTCATTTAGTTTAGAATTCTGCATTCCACCATCTCCATAGTTAGTTTACTTTTGTTGTATGCATCGAAGAAGAGACCAATTTGGAAGATTCCTTCCTAGGAGCATAGCTATTGAAGAGATTGAACCAAACCTATTCCAAGATGACCCATATCTGGATGTTGGCCAAGACTTAGTTACTTAATCTTCTTCCTCTAAACTAAGCTTTAACCTATCTGAAGGAACAGAATCAAATAATCCACTTGCTCTTGTAGTTTATCAACTAGGAGCTAATCCAAGAATACAACCAAGAATGGAAAATCCTATTTTTCCATTTCCAATCCCTGACCTACATGACAATAATAACCTCAAGAACATCCTTGCCTCCTTACTGCCAAAGTTCTATGGACTTATTACTAAGGACCCTCATACCTTCTTGTTTGAATTTGAAATCCTTTGTAGAAGCTATGACTATACAACCTGAGCACACAAGCTGAAATTGTTTCCCTCTACTCTAAAAGAGGTAGTTGAGATGGTTTATGGGATTGGGAAGCAATGTAGCTAACACTTGGGATCAAATGAAGACTCTGTTCTTGAGTAAATATAAAGAGTATTGTAGAGGAAATGATCTGAGAGGAGATGACATCTTTAAAATGTCACAAAAAGAGGATGAAACCTTGGAGGATTATGTGTCAAGATTCTTGTTTAGTGTGCAGAAGAATACTCATCATGAGCTGAATGAGGAATCTCAAAAACTTCTCTTCTTAAGGGGAGTCAATGATACTTGCATGGAGGCCCTTGACCTCATGGCAGGAGGTGATGTCACCCAAAGTGATTGGGATGATATCAAAAAAATTTGTCTCAATTACTCCAGAGCAGTTGTAAAGAAGGGAAGGGGGTTTAGACCCTCTTCTATAAAAGGAAATGGCTCTGGAGTATCTAAAGGGGAGATTACCAATCTCTTGTCCGACTTCAAGCAGGATATCATCAATGATGTAGCTACTCAACTGGATACCATGCAAGCTAGAAGGAAGAAAGAGGAAGCTGAGGCAATGTTATCTAAATATTGCCCCCACTGCCGACAAAGAAACAAAGACTTTCGATGCAAAGCAGTGGCCAATTTGGAGGTACAACATCTCCCTACTAAGTTTAAAACCATTGAAGGAGAGGAGGAAGTGTTCTTTGTTGCTTAGCGCAGGCCATGGGCCCCAAGACAAGGTATCCCTCAGGACCCTTTGCAAAATTTTGGTTCATATAATAGTCAATGGCAAAACCAATACCCTTCAAACTATGGGCCATACTCCCAACCTCAGTGGAATAACCCTTGGCCAAATGCCCAGCAAAACCGTTGGCAATCCTCACAAGGGAATTGGCAATCTCCACAACAAAATCAGTGGCAGCCTCCGCAAGGGAATTGGCAGTAGTCTAACCAATGGAGAGGAGGCTAGCAATGGTCAAACCACCCACTGGTTTCCTGCAGCAACCGCAATAACAATCCATTATGCCACCTTCTGTAGCTAATCAAGGTTAGAATCCAAAGCCAACCCAACTACCTGCTCAGGCAGCACCCAATCCAAATAACCAGCAACCACAGCAGCAGCAGCAAGTCTATTTTGTTGATCCTAATCATCAGCCTACCTATGCTCTTAACTTGAATAATATCAATTTACATTCAGGAACTGTGTTGCCCACACCATCTCCTCCCATAATCTCAGAATTTCCATCTGAGGAGACTGACCAAGAAGAAGATACCAATGACCAAGCCCAACCAAATGAGCCAGTTCAAATTCCATCATTACCTAAGGCATCTGATAAAGTGTCCCCTCCTTTCCCACAAAGGTTGGTAGGTGAAAATGTAAAAAAACAAGAGGAACCTATCTTTGACATCCTTGACCAGCTAAAGCATATATGTGTGAAAATTCCCTTGTTCCAAGCAATCAAAAAAGTACCTATCTATAGCAAGGCCATCAAGGAGGCATGTTTGAAGAAAACAGGGAGAAAAAGAAAGACCCTCAAACTGTCCATGTCATTGGCCAACTCTCTGACTTAATGCTATGGAAGCTTAGCATCCCAAAATAATTAGATCCAGGAAGCCCTGTTGTGGAGATCAATATTAATGGGTTGCAAATTAAGAATGCTTTAGTAGGTCTTGGTGCATCTATCAATGTCATGACAAAGGACCTGATTGTAAAACTTAATATTTCAGACCTAAGGGCTACACCTACAATATTACAGCTTGCTGATAGCTCAACTGTCAAACCTGATGGGGTAGTTGAAGACCTGGTAGTCACCTTGAATTCCTGGGAGTACCCTGCTGACTTTATGGTCTTATCTCCAAAGGCATCATTGGGGGGATACACTGTCATACTAGGAAGGCCTTGGTTGGCTACTGTTGATGCTTACATTGGTTGTAGGTCGGGTAACATGACAATATCTGATGGGTATAGCTCAAAGAAGCTTACCCTCTATTCTCCAGCCCTGCCCCAACTTGAGTCTGGAGAGGTTGTTTGGCCAGATTTGGGAGAAGAGGAGGAAGTGAACTTCGTGGCCAATTTAATGATGATTACCAGAGAGCCTTTCATTGCACAACAAGAAGAAGAAGAAAGTATACTATCCAATATCCTGTTGAATAACTATGGTACCGAATACTTTCATTGTGAAAAAAATCCATGTTTCTTGCAGACCATTCTTCCTTCACCTACATCAGCTCATTATCCTACAGCAAATGACTCCTTACACACATTGCTACCCCACGAGGTAGAAATTCCATTTCTACCTGAAGTATCTATGGTAGATTTAACCTCCCAAGTTGAGGTAGCCGCAGGAAAAACCTTGAGCATCAATAAAAACCTCACCAGTGAGCAACACGAATCTATGGTCAAAATGCTTACTAGACATAAGTCAACTTTTGCTTGGGAATATGGTGACATGAAGGGTTTGGACCCAAAACGAGCTGTACACATTGCATATACATTAACAGTGAGTTCAGACCTGTCAGGCAGCCTTAAAAAAGAATCAATCCAGCTTTGAGAGAAATTGTTAAAGAAGAATTGCATAAAATGTTAATAGCTAGCTTTATCTACCCAATCTCAGATAGTCAGTGGGTTTCCCCATTGGTTATTGTTCCTAAGAAAGGAGGAAAATGGAGGGTATGTGTAGATTACAGAGAGCTCAACTTGGCAACAAAGAAAGATTACTTTCCTCTTCCATTCATTGATCAAGTTCTAGATAATTTAGCTGGGAAAAAGCACTTCTCATTCTAAGATGGCTTTAGTGGGTACAATCAAATCAAGATTTCTCCTGAGGATCAAAAAAAGACTACTTTTACATGCCCTTGGGGAACGTTTTCCTATTCAATTTTCCCTTTTGGTCTCTGTAATGCACCTGCAACTTTCCAGAGGGCAGTCATAAGTATCTTCTCAGACATTTCATATGATTGCATGGAAATATACATGGATGAATTTACTATTTATGGTACAACATTTGAGGAAGCTCAAGCCAACTTGAAGAAAGTACTGGGTGATCCCACAATAGTGGTTTACAATTTTTGGCCAAACTGGACACTGAAATTATTATTTTTAACTAAATATTCATATTTGGGCACCTATAACGGCTAAACCGTGAAGAATTTGAAGATGATGCAAAATAGAGTCTCATCACATTTTCTCTATAGATTCTAAAAATATTTTTAAAAAAAAAATTGGAATCAAATTGCACCTCTTTTTCCATCTCCCACGAAAACTAATTTTTTTCAAAAAACAGCATTTTTAAAAAGTGACGCACACCGTATAATGCATAACTTTTTTCCATGAAGGATAAAATTCTAATTCTTTTGAATTTAGATTTGTAACTCTGATATCTAGTGCTTCCACTTGGTTAGACATTTTTTTATTGAATATTTGTTCTTTAATCAAGTTTCAAAGTCAAACCAATTACAATTCAGACATAGCGCGACTGTATAACGCATAACTTTTTTTGTGTATATCGAAATTCATTTCTATTTTTTTTGTTGGACCAAGGACTTCAATATTTGGTGCACTCATATTTTTCAAAAAAAAAATTGATAATTTGCTATTTTTCCACGTGCAGAACAGAGACCTTCATTTTCGATGAAAAACCTATGTTTAATAAAACTAAAAAAACAAATACATAATAAAACCAAAACATATTAAAATTATATTCATTGGATAGATCATTCCGAGGACTACCTGATTCCAGTTGGGTTTGTGAAGATTTATCCATTTTCATCCTCAACTCGAACTCAAGGAAATGGCTTTTTTTTGTGTCGGGGGATGAGGAATAAGGGGGTTCGAATGAACCCCTAGGGGTTCGAGCGAACCGCTAGAGGTTCGCTCGAACTAGGGTTCATTCGAACCCCCCTTTTATAAGGGGTTTTGTTGGATTTTTTGGTGGGAAAGCGTTAAAAGGGTTCGCCCGAACCCAGGTTCAGTCGAACCAATAGGTTCGTACGAACCCCTAAAATTAAGTTTTTTTCCATGCATTCATTTTTTGTGAGTTTTCCTTCCTCACTTCAATTGTAAACCACTATTGTGGCTTCACCCTACTACAGAGATGTGAAGATCACAACCTATTGTTGAATAGTGAAAAGTGTTTCATGATAATGCAGGAGGGAAAAGTGCTTGGTCACTATATTTCTGCTACAGGAATACAGGTTGATCCTGCTAAGATTGAGGTCATCTCTAATCTATCCTTTCCTGCCAAGCAGAAAGAAGTAAGGAGATTTCTAGGCCATGCTAGATACTACAGAAGATTCATCAAGGACTTCAGCCAAATAGCAAGTCCCTTATATAGTCTGCTGAAGAAAGATGCAGATTTTTCTTGGACAGAGGAATGTGAAAAAGCATTCCTTGATTTAAAAGTCGCCCTTACATAGGCACCTATTCTGAAAGGACCTGATTGGTCACTTCCATTTCATATTCATACTGATACATTGGATTATTCCATTGGAGCTGTGTTAGGGCAGAAGGGTGGTTCAACAGAACATGCACTCTACTACATAAGAAAAAATCTGCAAGGGGCTGAATTAAACTACACTGTTACAGAAAAATAAATGTTGGCAATCATCTATGCCCTCAATAAATTCAGGCATTACATCACCGGTTATCAGATATTTTTCCACACTGATCATGCAGCAATCCGGTATCTCATGAACAAAAGCTCAATAGCCGAGAGACTGGCAAGATGGTTATTGTTGATGCAGGAATTTGACATTACAATTGTGGACAAGCAAGGTAAAGCCAACATGGTTGCTGATTTCCTTTCTAGAATTCAAAGGCAGGATGACTCTGCACTTATTGAAGACTCCTTTCCTGATGAGCACCTGTTTGCAATCAAGGTTATTCACCCATGGTACGATATAGAAAATTATCTGGCTGCAGGAAGAACTCCTCCTCAATTCTCCCCTAAAGAAAAGAGATTATTGGTAGAGAAAAGCTTTAACTTTTCTTGGATTGCAGATTGCATGCTTTATACAGGGCCAGATCAAGTTATGTGGAGATGTGTACAAGAGGAGGACACTCATGATATACTGCATGCAAGCCATGATGAGCCGTGTGGTGGACATTTTGCTGCCAAAAGAACAACAATGAAAATTTTAAATACTGGCTACTATTGGCCAACTCTGCATAGAGATGCAGCCAAATATACCAGGAGATGTGATAGATGCCAAAGAATGGGAAGACTAACTCGATCTGATGAGATGCCTCTATTTCCACAAGTTGTTGTTACACCTTCAACAAATGGGGACTGGATTTTGTAGGACCAATTGATCCACCTTCCAATGGTAAGTCCTACATCCTTGTATGCACATATTATGTGACAAAATGGGTAGAGGCTAAACCTATGAAACATGCTAGGGATAATAAAGTAGTTGAATTCCTCTATGAGGAAATATTCACCAGGTTTGGTGTCCCTAGGGAAATAGTGACAGATCAAGCAGCACAATTCACTTCTACACTTATCACAGCCTTAGTAAATGAATACAATATAGAGCACAGGAAATCAACTCCTTATCACCCCCAGGCCAATGGCCAGGTTGAGGTCACCAATAGGGACATAGAGGCTATTTTGACTAAAACTATAGATTTGCATAGGAAGGACTGGACCGCAAGGTTACCAAAAGCTATATGGGTCTACCGTACTACCTGGAAAACTGCTATAGGATATACACCTTTTGAAATGGTGTATGGTAAAATAGCTGTGATGCCAATAGAATTCAAACATAAGACTCTAAGAATAGCATTAGAGATGGACATGGATTTAACAAATGCACAAAAGGACAGAGTCATGCAGCTCAATGCTCTGGATGAACTCTGAAAGAATGCCCTGCAGCACACTGAGATGATACAAAATCAGAGAATAAGGTGGCATGATAAATACATTAAGGAAAAGAAATTCAAAGCAGGAGATTGGGCTCTGTTTTATGACTCACGATATAAGGACAGTCCAAGAAAACTACAAACTAGATGGTTGGGTCCATATGAGATAGAGGAGGTATTCACCAATGGTGTTGTTCAATTAAGGACCATTGATGACGTCCGATTCAAGCTACTAGTCAATGGGCATTGCCTAAAGCTCTATTCTAAACCCATTGACAAGGAAACATTTCTGACATAGTTCGGAATTGAGCAGGATAGCAGTGATCCTGCAGCCACAAGAATTGAGCCTAGGCTCAAATTCCCGGGCCATGCATAAAAGTGCATACCAAATCATAATAAAGGGGTTATCTAATAAGATCCCCATTCCATTCATTCACTTCATCCACAATCTGTACTCACTCTCTCTCTTCCACATCATCCACCTATCATTTTCCATATCATCCACGTTTCTCCATGTCATGTATTGCAATAAAGAAGGAGGCCACATCAGATAATTACGGCAATTCTCTCCAGGTACGCTCCACTTCACTTTAAGATTGCTTCAATTACTTTATTTATTGCATTTAATTTAGTATTAATTAGCGCGAATAATTTCCTATATGGTTTCCATTTCCTTCGGCTCATTCGCACGATTGAGCACGTTTTTCTATGATATTACTTCGCCACATCCTTATTATCACTGCCATAAGCTTGTCCCGTCAGTTGTCAAGAACCCTCAATAATCAAACAGTCTTTCCTTCCTGCAATAATGAACCTAAATGTATTTCGATTATCCATGATTACTCTCTCCCTAAAAAGATTGCATGATCACATTGTTTTCCCTATTTTTCTATCACTTTTGAAAAGAGGTTCAAAAGTTTCAGTTGAGGGGAGGGGCAGAGTGTTGTAGAATTGTAGAAGGGTTCATTAATAGGGTTACAGGAAGTTCAGTTGGAAAATCCAGGTGAGCATTGCTTAACACATTTAATTACAGAAAACCAAGGGAATGGGAGGTCAGCCGATTTGGCATGAGCCTACAGATCATAGCATCCTGTTGCTGGATGTGTTGCATGTGCCACTATTCAGACAATATGGGTGGCTCAATTACTTCCTAAAGCTTGAAACTTTTAATACAGACATTGCAGAGGAATTTACAAAGACATTTCATGATGGGGAAGCAAAATTTAGAGGCATAACAGCCAATGCGTCAATTGATAGAATTGTTGAGGTAACGGGATTACCTCAAGTCGGAGAACCATTTCCCAGAGGAAGAGATGCAAGAAGCGCTAGAGTTGAGTTCACTCGGCCAAATGACCCTCCTCTATGGACCACGTCGAGGTGATCCCACAATAGTGGTTTACAATTTTTGGCCAAACAGGACACTAAAATAATTTTTTTTAACTAAATCTTCACTTTTGGGCACCTATAGCGGCTAAATCGTGAGGAATTTGAAGATGATGAAAACTAGAGTTTCATGATATTTTGTCTATAGATTCTAAATATATTTTTTTCAAAGTTTTTGGAATCAAATTGTACTTCTTTTTCCATCTCCCTCAAAAACTAGTTCTTTTCATAAAACAACATTTTAAAAAAGTGACGCTCACCGTATAACACATAATTTTTTTTCCATGAAGGATAAAATTCTAATTCTTTCGAATTTAGATTTGTAACTCTGATATCTACTGCTTCCACTTGGTTAGATAATTTTTTATTGAATATTTTTTCTTTAATCAAGTTTTGAACTCAAACCAATTATAAGTCAAACATAGCACGACCGTATAACACGTAACATTTTTTGTATGTATCAAAATTTTTATTTTTTTTCTTTGTTGGATCAACGACTTCAATATTTGGTGCACTAATATTTTTATTTTTTATTTTTTAATAATCTGCTATTTTTCCACATGTGCAGAACAAAGAGCTTGATTTTCGGTGAAAAACCTACATTCACGAGAAATAAAAAATAAATATAATAATAAAATTAAATTCATTTAAAATTATACTTTTTGGGAAGCTTATAATAAGGACTACATACTTACAAAAAATAAATTTTAAATGAATTCATTTGATCCCCCAAAAGGTAAATCAAAAGTGGTTTTTTATCAGCATTTTGATAGGTCTAAAGGAGACTCCGTTATAGGTATGGTTTAAAACTAGCAGGGTTCTATCCAAGGGGGTTTGATTTAAGGTAGTTTGATCAAACCCTCTTCAATTGGAATTCTTTAAATGGAACCTTTTAAGGCTTAAATCATTATATTTTCTAAGAAAATGTGATTTCAACAAAAATTAGTTCCTCCGAGAAATTGTAAACCAGCTTTGTGGGATCACAAGGGTAGACAAGCAAGGTGCGCAAAGAATGAGTCTGCCGCAAGACTGGGTGTCACGGGCAGGGTATATCATCAAATAAATAACCTGTGAAGGTAGGTTTTCAGTCCTACATTCTCATCACTTCAAACTTTTGTCTCATTTATGCCATGGATTGTTGATGAATATTCTCCACTTTCTTTACAATTTGCTATCCAACAGTGCTGTTGAATTTAAAAAGGGTAGGGTTAACTCTATATCTCACCACTGCCTTATTAAATTACTTGTTGAAAAATCCATTCATGACACATTAGGAATGACCTGGGAGGAATTCACGGTCCAATTCAACTCTAAAATTCAAAATGTAGGACCTAGGGGTGAAACTCTTACCTTTAAACAACGAACCCCCCAGTCTCTAGGCCAAACCTTTGCTACTATGTCCTCTCCTCAGGAATCATCCAGTTCACAGGATGATGTTCCTCTTTCTAAAAGAACTCCCAAGCAGCCAACACAAGGTCCTATCAAAATTCATGAGCTGTCTCCTAAGGATAAGAAAGGAAAGTCACCTATTGTAGAACCTTTGAGCCTGTAAAAAGAAAGAAAAAGGGAAACTTCTCTGTTCCTGCAGCAAAACCTTCCAAAAAGCATAAAATAGTTCCTACTTCCATAAGAAGGAGCTCTAGGCTCCAGAACCAGGCAGCCCACCAATCGCTTAATACTACTCCTGCCACACCGCCTTCAGATCCTTCCAGTCCTGAACTGAGAGAAGGAGAAGAAGAACCTGTTATCGAGGAGGTTGTGAGTACACCTGAAGGGGCTGGCCTAAATAAGTTGGCTATCATTGTAGAGCAGCTACAAGAAGATATGGAATGTGATGAGAAGGAGGAAGAGCCTGATGTGTTTCCGTAAGAAGAAGAGCAAGGTAAGGTGGATGTGTTTGAAGAAGTACAAGAGACACCTGTGGTGTGCTATAATCATAGACCACCACTCCATGTCACAAACTTTGCTACAGGAATGGCATGTTTTCAAGAACTTCAGCAACAACAGACTGCTTCTGCACTTGAAATTGAGAGAATACAAAGGGTAATCCAAAACAAGAATCTAGAAATTGCTAATTTGAATGACACTCTCAACCAGTTGGTAGAGCTGGTTCCACAACTAATGCAATGTCGTGCACCTTCACCTGTCTACGCAATGTATCTCAAGGAGTTGTATTTGAACTTCAAACTAATTAGAGTCTGGAAAGGTAAGAATCCTTCTTTGGATACCTCTAAGGAATTTTATGAAGCATACAGGGATTCACCTCTGCACATTAGGAACCTTCTGTGTGAATTTTATCTACACAATTTGGCTATATCCCAGGATAAGAAATGGAATCCCTTATGTTATGTCGGTGATATTCATATCAGGGCTCTAATCTCCTAGATCACCAATGAAATAAGCAGAGGAGAACAATTTGATAGCCATATGCATGATGAAGTAAATATGCCATTGTCTGTAAGAAATGAATCTAGAAATGGAATGGGAATCTACTTTGATTGGAAGAAATTGTGGAGAGATGAAAGAGCCAGGCCACTGATTGAGCCTCTAAGACAAGAGGTATTTTTTTAATACTCCCAAATTATAAACAGTGATTTTAATGTTGCAACCCTGCACATTCAGAACAGATGGGAGCATCTTTCATTTCAATTAAATAAAGCAGAACCACATACTCCCAATACCTTGTATGCGGCAACCAAAAGGGCAGAGAGGTACATGAGGAATGCCAGAACAAAGAAGGAGAATTGGTTGCCCTTGGTTATGCAGCCACCTATTCTCCTATGGCCATTATTGGCTATATAGGGGGATAACAACACTTATAACAGAAGTTCTGAAGATAATAGATGGCAAAGGCTGGAGGCAATGCGAGCTCACCTTTGGAGTTTCCAGAATGGCGAATGTGGACAGCAACTAAGTGCAGATCTGAGAGAGTTTGCCAGAAGAAGGAATGCTAGACTTGCTGAAGGATCCAGCAAGTAGTTGGTTGAGGGGAGTGATGAGCCAAGTCTTTGGCACATTTTGATCATACTTTTATAAATACTTTGTTGTTTTTATTATGCTAAAACAAACATTCAGTCTGTTTATGGGATAGGATATAGACCTTTTTATGACTTAAATATGATGAGTATATTGTGATAAGAAGTCCCATGATTATTACCTTTAATGTTTTATTAGTCTGATAAATACTTTATGGCTTTTGTGATCATAAACCTTCCTGCAGCCTCCACTACCAAAACTTCCTGTAGCCATATCTGAAATAATGTTTGCCTTAGTTTAATACTTAATGAATGAATAAAGTAATGGATTGTCTTAAAGGATGAATGTGTTGAGCTAACCTTCTTCCTCAGGAAAAGATGGCGAGATATTTTGCAAGTACCACGATTGAAGAAAGGGAATTCAATTTCCACTTGAAGAATTGAAGACCAAATCCATAAAGACTGGTTCAACAGCAAAAGATGAGGAGACTGTTTCAACTCATCCGCCATGCAAGGAGAGTGTTCCAGAAATCTAGGCCAAGCGTCTTGGTGGTGCATGAATCCAGGATGATGGCGCTTTAAGACTGTTAAACCAATTTGACTTAGTTCTTCATTGTCATTCAACTCTTTACTTAAGTTGGTTAAATGTAGTAAATGCCTCTCGTTTTATAAGGGAAGGTTGGTTAGTAGTTAGGATCAGTTTTCAATAAATAGCCCATTCTCCTTTAGAGAAGGAGCTGGAAAAAAAATTGCTATTGTAACACACTTTCAGTTTTAGAAATTTAGTCAAGAGATTGTGCCATATACTTGTTTGCATTGAATCAATAAAGCTTATGAAGTTTTTCACCTAATCTTTTGTCTGCTTTTGGCACTACCTAAGGGGGCCCACTTAGTGATCTGTATAGGATCTAGACTAAATTGCAGAAATGAATGCTTAATTTTTACAATGATTATTCCAAGTTAATTAAATCAAAATTAACTTAAGGAAATAACAAAATGAAGAAATTAACAAAACTAAGAGAAGATGAGAGAGAGAAGAAGAGAAGTGCAAACAGTTGATAACGGAGTTCGTCACAACGTGACTACGTCTCCGGGTCCACTCCAATAGAGAGATTGATCCGATTAACTCCAAAAATCAATTACAATAGCACCATAACCATTCTCCAAGCACTTCGGTAGCATAACAGCGCTCTGACGTGCAAGAATGACTTGAAAACTCTTCAACAAGACCCCTCTTTCGTCACCTCAGCATCAGGACTTCATCACCTGAAAAAAATAATGCCCCTTCACTCTCACCTCACACCCCTTTTTATACAAAAAATTAACTCAAATTGGTTACTAACCAATTGATTTACAATATTCCCCTTATCTCTCCAAAATACATAAAAATCTTCAAATCTCCCTTTATTTACATAAAAATCTTTAAAATAACCCCCTCATTTTCACATAAATCTAAATTAAATCCCATAAAATAATTTCAAGCCCTTCAACTTAGCATTACTCAGGCTATTATGGTTGAGAAGGTTTTTTTTGGTTAATCCTTAAAAAAGATTATTGTTTTGTTTATATTTCAAATTAGGAGTTTGTTTTAAAACCTAGGTATTCGGTTTTGAAAAAATTAACAAAATTCATTTGATGCCATGCATATATCAAACGGCTTTGATGACCTAGCGGTGCATAAGCAATTTGGGAACCCGGCGGTTCCGGGTTCCACTCCCGGCCGTCGGCATTTTCCAAACCGTATCAACAAACACACCACAAAATAATCGGAAGCCATACACGGATAAACGCGGATGTATAGGCGAGTTGGTCGGAGGTGGGCGCGGCAATTGAGAGGTGGGGAGTTCAAATCCCCTCAACCTCTTCTTTTTAACAAACAACCGATTTACCCATCCGCTGGAGGAGAACGACACGCCACGTGGCATGCCGAGGAGGTGCCACGTGGCAGAGAATGATTAGCCAATACTGCTGACTGGGAAGCCGACATGCCTGCTGACTAGACTGCCAAGGTGGCCGCTGACTATGCGCTGACGGGGATGATGACTCATATGCTGACGTGGACTGCTGACCATGTTGATGACGTGGCGTACGGTTGCCACGTGTCCGAATCTAATTAGTTCCGTACAATGCCGATGTGGATGCCACGTGTCAAATTTTGCTTCGTCCACCTCACCGTCCGTACAGTACGGAATGCTGACGTCAGCATCCATGTGGTCCACCTCAAAAGTCAACTGAGAGCTTTGACCGCTGATAACTCTCGCGTACGATGTCAGATTTCGACGAAAAGAGTTGCGTTGGAAAGCTTACGACGAGCTCTTCACGATGACGCCGATTTTGACAACTTTTGACGACATCATTTTTTTCGCTTCCTGGACGCCCTCTGATACCAGTTTGACCCAAGGTTTGACTGGCCATAACTTGCACAAACGGACTCATTTTCGCTCCGTTCAAGTTGCGTTGGAATCAGGACATCGATCTCTTTCTGATGGTGCAGATTCTGGAGAGAAATGAGACACTTCAATTTTTACTAAAAATATCCACTGGATCACTTAGGGAACTTTCCATACTTTTATTCTGCAAGTTAGAATAGCTACATTTCCCTTCATAGAAGTTAATGTGACTATTCGTGCAGCTGGAAAAAACACAGAGCTTTCAACTGTTCCTGCAGCCACTAGGAGCAGAATAGGTTATCTTTCGAGTTTTTCATTTCCAAGAAAAGTTAAACAGTAAAGTTGTTTCCAATACTTAAATTCCAGTATAAGGCATTTTAGGAATCATGTATGTCTGGAAAGGGTGATTAGTGCATATCTTGTGCTGTCCCATTTCAAGTTTACGTCCCTGAGTTGATAATTAAATGAGGTTCTTTAGCAGGTCATGACTGCTAGTTGTGATGTTCAATCCCTAAGTAGAGGAATTCATGTTCCTAGTTATTGAGCTGATTAAAGAACACTACAGTTGGTATGGTTCTACTAACAAGGGAATCATTCTACAAGGGATTGATTATGAAAGGGATTTAGTTTAGACTTTCCAAATCTAGTGATTTTCCTTATGATATGAGTCATTAGCCTTGAGTTAAGACTTGTTGTGGTAGAGGATGGGTGTGGATGACTTGATGTGATTGGTTTGGGATTAAAATAAGTGGCAAAGAGGAAGTCATTTGGAATCAAAGGTTTAATGTTATTGTTATATTTGGATGATTATATATTGAAGTGGGATATCAAAGCCCAAATGGATAATATCCAAGTTAGGTAATCTTATGAGTGACTTTGGGTGTATTTGATGTATGGTATGGATAGATCTAGGATGATTTCCAAAGATGGGCATAAATGGTTGGGATGAACTATGTGGATTATAAGGATTGATATCCAAAGGTTAGATTAATGATTATGTCACACATGTTGGATCCTACAGATGCTTTGGTTTTATTAATATTTTGGAATTTATATATTATTATAATGTTCCAAAGCTTAGATTATGGGCCCTATGATAGTTAAGGGTCTCAAGGATGGTTAAAGGTTACATATGATTTTGATTAAAATGAGATCTAGAGGTGATCTTTAAATTATCAAAGGATTTCTTTTGAGGATGGTAGGATCATTTGATAATAAAAATTTGTTTAGATGGTGCATAAATTATAATGAAATGACTTAATGTTCAAGGATAACTTAAGGCTTTCAAATAGTTGGATTTGATTTGAGGATGGCTAAGGTTGTGGATTAATTTGGATAATGGACAAGCTTAAACTTTTGATGGAGGACGAGATTTGGATGTATGAGTAACAAAGGGATAAGCCCCGCAAATCCGAAGGTTGTGGAATGATTTGGAAATAGAAGAGAATTAAGATTTGGATAGTGGATAAAATACTAAGACTTCAAGATTGGGGTTAGGATTAATGGTTTAAGATGGACTAAAGATTGATTTGGATGAGAGATGAACCAAATTCTTAAAGATTATACTACTATGAAATGATGGATAAGAAATAAACTTTAGAAAGGAATGATTTTAATATTATTTAAGTAATTAACTAAAATATTATGTGATTTTATATTTTACTTTGCATACTATATGGAATGGAATAAAGTTTAGAATTGATGGAGGGATTTAGAGTAGAAATCCTAAGGCTTGGACTAATGTGAGGTTGGTATATGAGGATTAAGGTGAAATGATAATGGGTAGCTATTATAGATTATGGATTTAGATGGACAAAGGATATAAACTATATGGAAAGAGATTGGGAAATTGATCAACATTCGAAATATTCGGAAAAAAATTGTAAGCACTTCACTGATTGGTTGAATAGCATGACGAACAAGATCAGATGGTACGTGGCACCGTTTGCACCGGTTAGATGGTACATAACGAAAAGAATCTTCTTTTTTTGGCTGTTGCAGACAGGTGGACAAATTCAATTCTCTTTCTGCTACTCTTCTTTACAAATAAATGAGATACATCGAAAGTACAATAATTTTGTTGAATAGCACCCAGGAAAAAGGTTTGATGGTACGTGGCATAATTTAAACCCGTAAAAACATCACATTTTAAATTCGATCTTCTTTCTAGTAGGGACTCTGCTCTATAAATCAACATCGAAGGCACTAGTCAAAAAGATCTCGAAAGCTTGTTTTTTATTGAGTATTGACTTTTTTGGAGCTCGCCATGGAATTCCTGAACATTTCATGGATTTCCATGTTTATAATCATTCTCCTCGCAGGCTTTCTACTTGGAAAACCTCGCAAAAAGTCCAAGATGCCCCCTGGACCAGTACCCTTACCCATCATTGGAAAACTTCATTTAATGTCCCATCTTCCTCACAAATCCGTCTGCTCTCTTGCCCAAAAATATGGCCCAATTATGACTGTCCATTGGGTTCTCTCCCAATAGTCATCATATCATCTCCTGAAATGGCTAAACAAGTCCTCAAAACCCAGGACCACATATTTGCAAGCCGCCCTCCAATGGGAGATAACGACTATATCCTAAGCCCCCAGATCGGCCCATATTGGAAATCCATGCGCAAAGTCCTCGTCTTGGAGCTTCTTTCTCCTAAGAGACTGAAGACCTTTGCGCCCTTGAGGACCCACGAAGTTTCTGCCATGATACACTCCATACTACACAAAGCCGTCGTCAATGAGAACAGTGGCATCAACCCTACTTCTGTAGATGTATCCTGGGAGGTGGGTTTTCTTACAAATTTGGGTAGAAAGAGTGCTATTGTAGAGGATTTTGTTGAGTACTTTCATGAATTACATAGATAAGTAAGGGAAATTTGGAGAAGAGTGCCAAAAAAATATAAAGACTATGTTGATATGAATAGAAGAGAGCAAGAGTTTCAAGTGGGCGATTTGGTGTTTGCACATTTAAGGAAAGAAAGGTTTCTTCAAGGAATATATAATAAATTGAAGTAAAAATATAGGCACATGTCGAGTGTTGAGAAACATTTCATCTAAGGCATACAAAACTGAACTTCCAACAAGTTTATATATATCTCCCATATTCAATGTTGTTGATTTTTATAAGTATTATGAAGGGAAACAAGTGCACTAGGAAATGCATATTCAAATTTTCCATAATTTATAGGAATGGATACAATAGCTACTTGAAAATAAATTAGAAAGAAGTAGATAGAATAGTAGATTCCCATATAATCAAAAGAACAAGGGAAAATAGAATAAAGAATATTTGATCGAGTGGAAGAGCAAAGCAGTCAATGAAGCTACTTGGGTAAAAGCTTTAAAACATGGGAAATAGGGGAATTCCTATTCCAGAATTATACAAATGTTTTTGATTTATTCACTCATGGAACATTTCTCTTACCTAATGTGTCTGATGCAGTAGCATTTGATTTCATGAGCAATCTTGCATCAAAAAAAAGGTTTAGTTTGATTTTTGTTGATTTTGTTGAAATTTTGTTGGATTTTGGTAATTGTTTGGTGGGTAAAAGTACAAAGTTGTGTCACACTTTCAGCCAACTTATTAGCACAAGTGAATTTTAGTATTTCTAACTAAAATTCAATTTTGATCAAACATATGATCTAGTGAGATTCATTATAGATAAGTTAAATATGTCCACAACTTTTCCAACTAAAATTGTTGGCTAAATGCATATGTAGCACCACTTTGTAGCCAATTTACTAAAAAAATGAAATAATTTGAAAATTTTAATGTTTCAACAATTCCTACTCATATAAATAACATTTTTTTAAAATATAAAAATACCCTTTTGTAGATCCATCAGTGTAGTTTTCAAATGTATATGTATTTTAATAGTTCAATTATTATTTATATTTTATTTTATTTTATTACTAAAAGTAGGTTATTAGCACAAAAATATTAGGTTGATTACCATGTCAAGAAAAATACTAAAAATTATTAAAAAAAATTAAAAAAATATGACGCCTTAGATAAAAGAATCTAGATTAAAATAGTATATGTGTTTTCTATTTTAGATAAATATTAAATATAAAAGTTGGTGTTGAGTGGAAACAACCGTGTTTTAATACACGCACATTTAAATATTTATTTAAAAATATATATTTATTAAAATTGCAAAAAAAAAATCCATGCCCTAAAGTTTCAAGTTATAAATATACACAAAAAAATTGAAGGAAAAAAAAATTACTATATAAAGTTTGACGTCTCATGTAACGTCATTTTCAACATTTTATCAACAACTAAATTATAATGTTAATTTATTAAAAAAATATATTCACATAATTTTTTAATTTTTTCAAAAAAATACAAACATAAAATATACTAAAAAATAAACATTCTATTAGTTTACATAATTTCAAAATTCAAAACATATATGCCATTTTCTAGTAATTCAAGTTTAAAAGTTAGATCAACATTGGTCGATTCCTTTATAAAAGTGTGACACAGTTTTGTACTTCTAGTAGAGTTTCATATTCAAACTAGTTAGTTTTCTCTAATTCAAAAGAATCAAAAAATTGGGAGGTTTCATAAACGATGTTGGTTTTCAAAGAGGTTTTCACAACCTAGTTAACTTCTAATGCATTGGCAATACTAAGGATTCTCACAACCCCATTGGCCTTTGAAGAGGTTTTCACAACCTTGTCATCCCTTAATTGTACTTTCATAACCCTTTCAAAAATGCTTGCATCTTTTAGGCTCAAGAACTTCCTAATTTTTTTCTTTCAAAGAAAACTTTATTGAAGGTGGCATTGGAGATCTATCGAGGTTTCAAAATAATCATCAATCTCTGAGAGGGTTGTCACAACCTTGTTGACATTTGACACATCATTGAAAACCTTTTTTTCAAAAAGGCATTTTATAAAGTATTTTAGCATTCGACATTGGTTCTAAAACCTATGTCAGCCTTCGACAAAGTTGTCACAAACACTTTGGATGCTAAAAAATGTTCACAACCTTCATTTAGAGCAAATGAGAGACTTCACATAAATCTCTAAGAAATTATAAAAGATCTTGGAAGTGCAAGAAGAATTTCTTTTCAAGAAAGAAATAGGGTTTTGACATTTTAAACTAGTTTTGAAAAAAAATAGATTTTAACAAGGGTTTGAGAACCCCTTGAATCCCTAACAAAATATTTCAAAATGAAAATTGTACCCATTTCATCAATCTATAGATAAAAGAATCAATTATAAAAATTGAATATTTCATTTAAACGATTGCAGAAGAGATTGTAAGGATGATGAAAATCTTTCTAGGGACTATATTGAGAACAAGATTAAGGATGAAAGGGGGAAAATTCTATGTTGGTGGATTTTTTTCTATAATGTTTTTTATTGTACTCCCTAAATGGTTGAAATTTTATTTTCTAAATTTTATTAAAACTACAAATTATATTATCATATTTTGAACTTTATGTGTTTAAAAGTTGCTAGATTTGGTTGTCTGATAAGATCCCATTTCAAGAATGTGTTAGTTTTGATGTGTGTGACCTAAGAAATTAAGGTTGATCTTAGGATGGGAACCAGGGATGATTATGTTGGTAGTCGAAATATGAGATGTTTGTTGGTTAATTAGGATGGAGATGTATTATTCTTCAGAAGTGTGTTGTTTAGCCTTAGAAGGTGTATCTATGCTAGATGTGACTAGGTTAGTGGATGGTGAATTTGGAATGTCGTGTTGGTGGGAGGTTTGGGATCTATGTTGGAAATGTTCTTCATGTGTATCTTTTCCCCTGATGGTGAACAACCATTTTATCTAGAAGGTGGTGTTAAGGTCTCGATAAACATTAATATGGCTATGGTCTTGGTCTAGAGGATCAAGGTATGCAATTTTAGTAAGGTTGGATAGGTAATAATATGATTTTCTTAAGGATTGCATCTTTATTTATTTTAATGAACATCTCTATGAGATTGTGTCCTTTTTTAGAAAGGATATAAAATCGAGATTAATAATATATTCAATTTGTTTAAGATTGTCATCATCAATTTCATTAACATCATGATGGGCTTGGTATGGTTCTCCTGAAAAGGGGAATCATTCTACAAGGGATTGGTTATGGAAGGGATTTGGTTTAGACTTTCAAAATCTAGTGAGTTTCTTTATGATAGGAGTTATATTAGCCTTGAGTTAAGACTTCTTGTGGTAGAGAATGGGTGTAGATGACTTAATATGATTGGTTTGGGATTAAAATGAGTGGAAAAGAGGAAGTCATTTGGAATCAAGGTTTAATCTTATTGTTATATTTGGATGGTTATGTTGAATTAGGATATGAAAACCCAAATGGATAATATCCTTAGGTAATCTTATGAGTGGCTTTGGGATGTATTTGATATATGGTACATGTATTTAGATAGGATGATTTCCAAAGATGGGCATAAATGGTTTCGATGAACTATGTGGATTATAAAGATTGATTTCCTAAAATTAGATTAATGGTTATGTCACACATGTTGGATCCTACAGATGCTTTGGTTTTATTAATATTTTGGAATTTACATATTATTATAATGTTCCAAAGCTTAGATTATGGGCCCAATGATAGTTAAGGGTCTCGAGGATGGTTAAAGGTTATATATGATTTTGATTAAAATGGGATCCAGAGGTGATCTTTAAATTATCAAAGGATTTCTTTTGAGGATGGTACGATTATTTGATAATAAAGGTTTGTTTAGATAGTGTATAAATTATAATGAAGTGACTTAAAGTTCAAGGATAACTTTTCAAATATTTGGCTTTGATTTGAGGATGGCTAAGGTTGTGGATTAATTTGGACAATGGGCAAGTTTAAACTTTTGATGGAGTATGAGGTTTGGATGAATGAGTAAGAAAGGGATAAGCCTCGTAAACCCAAAGGTTTGGGAATGATTTGGAAATAGAAGAGAATTAAGATTTGGATAGCGGATAAAATATTAAGACTCCAAGATTGGGGTTAGGATTAATGGTTTAGGATAGACTAAAGATTGGTTTGGATGAGAGATGAACCAAATTCTTAAAGGTTATGCTAATATGAAATGATGGTTAATATATTTTAAGTGATTAAATAAAATATTATGTGATTTTATATTTTACTTTGGATACTATAAGGGATGGAATAATTTTTAGAATTGATGGAGGGATTTAGAGTAGAAGTCCTAACGTTTGGACTAATGTGAGGATGGTATATGAGGATAATGTGAAATGATAATGGGTAGGTGTTATAGATGGACAAAGGATATAAACCATATGGAAAAGGGTTAAGGTTTGGGAAATGAAAAGAAATTATGGGAAGCACCAAAAATGTCAAAAATCCAGAAGCACTTCACTGATTGGTGGAATAGCAGTGACGAACAAGATCAGATGGTACGTGGCACCGTTTTCAACTGTTATATGGTACGTGACGAAAAGTATCTTTTTTCTATTGGCTGTTTATAACGGATGGACAAATTCAATCCTCTTTCTGCTACTCTGCTTCATAAATAAATGAGATACATCGAAAGTACAATAATTTATTGAATAGCACGAGGGAAAAGCTTAGGTGGTACGTGGCACCATTTAAACCCGTGAAAAGATCCAACATTTTCAATTCGATCTTCTTTCTTCTACTCTGCTGTATAAATAAATCAGCATCGAGTGCACTAGACAAAAACATCTCGAAAGCTTAGTTTCTTATTAACTTTTTTTGTGCTCACTATGGAATTACTGAACATTTCATGGATTTCCATGTTTGTAATCGTTCTCCTAGCAGGCTTTCTACTTGGGAAACCAAGCAAAAAGTCCAAGATGCCCCCTGGACCAGCACCCTTACCCATCATTGGCAACCTTTATTTAATCTCCCGTCTTCCTCACAGATCCTTCCGCTCTCTTGCCCAAAAATACGGCCCGATTATGACCATTCACTTGGGTTCTTTCCCAACAGTCATCATATCATCTCCTCAAATGGCTAAACAGGTCCTCAAAACACAGGACCACATATTTGCAAGCCGCCCTCCCATGGGAGATAACGACCATATCTTCAGCCCCCAGAAAGTTACCATATCTCCATACGGCCCATACTGGAAATTCATGCGCAAAGTCCTCGTCTTGGAGCTTCTTTCTCCGAAGAGATTGAAGTCCTTTGCGTCCCTCAGAGCCCAAGAAGTTTCTGCCATGATACACTCCATACTACACAAAGCCATCGCCAATGAGAACAGTGGCATCAACCCCAGTGCTGTAAATGTATCCAGGGAGGTGGGTTTTCTTACAAACAATACCATCTGCAGAATGTCATTTGGGAAGATATGCAATGAAGATGAGATGGAGGGAAGAGTATTCAAAGAAGTTTTGGATGATGTGCTTGCTCTAGCTGGTGGTTTTAACTACAGCGATTACATTCCCCTGTTGGGTTGACTTGATTTGCAAGGAAATGGACGAAGACAAGCCGAACTTACTGAGATTCTTCATTTGTTTGTGGAGAGAATTGTGGATGAACACTTTGAAAGAAGGAAGAAATCCAATGGCTTGGAGTGTGAGGACATTGTGGATTTGCTGCTTTCTTTTTCTGAAGATGAATCCATGGAGATCAAGATTACACGAGACCACATCAAGAAAGTTGTTATTGTATGTATACAACTAGGGATTAAATTTGACGGTCGACCTTGCCTGTCAAGCAATTTTTTTGTGACGGTCATTTACTTGAAGTTGCCTTTCAAATATTAAAGGTTATCTATTTTAAGAAAAATATATGTAGATTGAAAAACCATATATAGAAATAATTACATAGAAATTCTGACAGTTTAACTAAAATTTTACCTTTCAAGTGATACAGTCTTCCTAAAATTTTAATTGTATTTTACAACTAAAATGACTAAATACGGCCATACGGCCATCAAATTTAAGACGTGTATACAACCCTGATATCTCAGTATACTCGTTTTTTTTATACTTCTGTTTTAGGTGTTTTGTTTCCTGTTCTTTAAAATCATTATGCGTAGCTTATGCCCAGATTTGTTTGGGATCTACAAGAATCTATGAATCTAAGTTGCATAGATCTAATTTTATTAAGTTGTAGGTAACTGTAGAAACAGGGGCATTGATGTAGAACAGGGTCCATATAGAAGCAAGTCAAATATGTGACGGATTTTGCCATGTTTGGATATTGCCTTTTCCGGTTAATATTTTAGTTATTGTCTTTTTTTGGGATACTGCTTATTGTAGGTAACTTTTTATTTTGTCCTGCTTTGAAATTCATTTCATCGGATTGGTTTTGATTATTTTGTCCTGCTTTGAAATTCATTTCATGGGATGGGTTATTACGCTGTCAATGGTTTTTAATTTTTATCTTGGTGATTCTTTTAAAGCTTTCAAAGCAATTAAAATATAAGAGATATAAATCTAAAACAAGTAGAGGAGGTTCATATCATTGTAATTATTATATGTTGAAGTAGTAAATGGGTAGGTAAGGGTCTAATCATTTTTAATGTTTGATTTATTACATGTTTTGTTCATGTCTATTCTAAATTGTAGCAACATGTTATGTATTTTCCACGACTTGTTATCTGCAGCCACAGATACTTCAGGGGGTACACTAGAATGGGCAATGTCAGAATTACTTAGAAATCCTTCAACAATGATGAAAGCCCAACGCGAGGTTGATTCTGTAATTGGATTCAACCATATGGTAGAAGAATCTGATCTACCTCATCTTCAATATTTGCAAGCAGTAGTGAAAGAAACATTAAGACTTCACCCACCCGCTCCTCTACTCCTTCCACATATGTCTATGGAATAATCAACAATAGAGGGGTATCAAATACTAGAGAAGACACAAGTTCTTGTGAATGCTTGGGCTATTGCGAGAGATCCAGTGCTTGGGGAAAATCTAATGAATTCAAGCCAGAAAGATTTATGGGGACCGCAATTGATGTCAAAGGTCAAGATTTTGAACTCATACCATTTGGTTCGGGAAGGAGAGGATGCCCTGGAATTAGCTTGGCTTTGTCTTTGGTCCATCTTGGCCTTGCACAACTATTGCATTGCTTCAATTGGAGTCTTCCTCAAGGGATAACTCCAAAAAAGTTGGATATGTCAGAAGTTTATGGTCTTACCATGCCAAGGGCAATGCATCTTCATGCCATTCCAACTCCCCGCCTTCCACTAGAAATTTATGAACCAAAAGCCTAAATTTTTGGTTTCCTACTAATAATCTACTTAGGTAGTGTGTTTCTAAATCTATGATTATTTTCATATAGTATGCTTATTAATCCTTAAGTGTTACATAATGTTGGAATAAAGGGGATTTCCAAAATTATTTTGGATTGGTAAGATATGATATAAAATATTTGGTTTTGACACAAAATCTACTATTCTATACCAATGGCTTAGATATGTGTTGCATGCTAAAGATGGATTGGTATAGTTAAACAAAATTCACAAAGTAAACTCTCATAAATTAAAACAAAAATGCTCCTAATAAGTTACTAAATTTAATATGAGATTTTATATAGATGGTTAATCTAAAGATGATTGGGCAATAAAAAAAGGTACATAAAGAGTTCTGAACTAAAATAGTTGGATTGAAGAAGTTTATAATAGATAAAATTATCATGAAAAATCAATTATTTTTGTGAGAAACCTTGATTGATATGCATACTTATTGTTGATCCATCCCTATAAGATGTATATTCGAACTAAAATAATTTTCTCATTAAAATGACATGTAAAAAATGGTAAGGAAATATATTAAATAACTAAATCTCTTACAACTGGAGAAAAGGAGAATATATCATGCAAAAAATCCTCTCCAAAAAAAAAAAGTGAAGGAAGAAGGACCCAAGGTGATCTTGGGCAAGGATAAATTACATCATAGATACAATAAACATCCCCCTCAATAGGAGAGAAAGTATATGAAGGAATAAGAAGCCTCCAAAATAATGTTATGAAGATAAACATAAAGAACACCATTGAAACACAAAAAAGCTACAAATAAATGTCAAAAAATGATTGGTATAATGCTTATTTAAGTTAAGAACCTCCTCTAAAATTAGGATAAATATTATGATTAAATGGACAAAAATATACATAAGTGACTCGAATGACATGAGTTGAACAATGGTAAGATGGCTAACCAAGGCAATGTAATTAGAAACACAAAGATATAGATGACACATCAACTTTTATGAGCAAACCCAATGAAACTACTCAACCAATGCATAGTGTACTTCAAGTTGAAAATATGGGTGCTAATTTAGTGTAAGGAAATCTAGTCAACTAAGGATAGAAGATCACCTCCATAAATAGGAATGCAAAATTTTCTATATGGTATGTGTTCCATCTTAAAATGCATGGATAACTATCTACTCCATCCACCTAGTATATAGTAACAAAAACTAGATATATATTTCACTCCAAAATGAAACAAAGGAAGAATTAAACACCAATAGTATGATATTCCCCATAATTTTGACAAGAGAGAGGTATGGAAGGTCCACTAAAACTATGTCACAATACATTGTAGGAAGGAGAAGAAACAACATCAAAACATACACAAGATATTAACTAAAAGTGAAAAGGGATATGCAAAACAAGACACACACACATGAAGATAGACAAGGTTGTGATTACAAATAAAAAAGTTCACAAAAAAACCCCCCATGGTACATTATAAAATAATGTGATTATAAAATGGTATAACATGATGTGCAAGATCCACAAAATATAGGTATGTAATATGTGACACTTTATCAAGTATTGTGTTTACAACTAAAGATGTTTATTCAATATAGGCTTATCATTTTCAAAAGAGGCCACATTCTAAAAATACATATAAATCAACTAAAATGAAGTCATCTCATACAAATAGAACTTTTTCAAGAAGCAACAATTATAATTGATCAACCAAAATATGAGATAATGAGAAATAGATTAAAAGATACCTAGAGAAGGTTTTAGGAAAAGTACATAGATAGCTATGAAGAGCTCTAAAACAATTTCCCAACATTGCAAGAATCATAAAAAATGAGAGATCTAAACAAAATTTATGAGTTAAAGGAAGTGACAGAGACAAGTAATAGAGAGGAAGATAGAGATAGAGATAGGGATACAAAGGGAGAAATAAGGAGTGAGAGAGAGAGAGAGAGATATATGGAGATAGAGATAGAGAGGGGCAGAGAGATATATAAAAATAGATAGAAGGGAGAGAGAGAGAGGGGGAGTGAAATAGAGATAGAAATAGGGAGAGACAAAGAGAGGAAGAAATAAAGAGATAGATATAGTGGGAAAGATAGAGGGGAAAGAGAAAGAAATGAAAGGAGAGATAAGGGAGAGATAGAGATAGAGATAGAGATAGAGATAGAGATAGATATAGAGATAGAGATAGAGATAGAGATAGAGACTAAGAGGAGATAGAGATAGAGAGATGGAGAGATGGAAGGAGAGAAAAAGAGGGAGAGGGGGAAATAGAGATAGAAATAGGGAGAGCCGAAGAGAGAGGGAGAAAATGAGAGAGAGATATATAGAGGAATAAAATGATAGAGATAGGAAGTTATATATATATATATATATATATATATATATATATATAGAGAGAGAGAGAGAGAGGTGAGATATATATATATATATATATATAGATATATATATATATATATATATATATATATATAGAGAGAGAGAGAGAGAGATATGGGAAGAGAAAGAGAGAGCTCTGTATATCTCTATCTCCCTCTCTATCTCTATGTTCTCATTATCTATCAATCTCTCTCTTCCTCTTTCTCCCTTTTTTTTATATTTGTCTTCACTTCTCTCTTCCTCTATCTGTCTTTCTCTCTTTTCCTCTCTTTCTATCTCCCTATCTTTCTCTCCCTTACTCTCTTTTGCTATCCCTATTTTATCTCCCTCTCCCTCTTTTTCTCTTGATTTTTCTACCTCTATATATATATATATATATCTTTGTCTCCTATTTTCTCTATCTCTCTATCTCACTCTCTCTATGTGACTTTATATCTATCTATACCTCTCCTCTTCTCTATTTTCCTATCTCTCTTACAATCTCTATCTCTCTCTCTCCCTCTTTATTCCTCTATATCTCTACCTCTATCTCTCTTTCTCTGTTTATTTCTCTTTGCCTCCCTCTCTATTTATCTTTCTATCTCTCCATCTCTATCTTTATTTCTCTCTAACTCTCTATCTCTCTCTTTGTCTAACTGCTTCTCTTTCTCCTCCTTTGTCTCATTTCCCCCCTCTCTTCTCTCTCTTCCTTTCTTTCTCTCTTTTCTCCCTTTACCTCTCTATATCTTATCTCTATCTCCCTCACCCTTCTCTCTTCCTCTCTCTTTTTTCTGTCTATTTTCCTCATTAAGTGTGCAATGGGTACACTAAAGAGGTCTTAAAGGTGAATTATCATATTCTTAATTAAATGACATGCTACCCTTAGCATAAATCCCCTAGGACACAAGTTATCCTTGGGTTGTTGGCATAAAACAGTTAATAAAAAATTAGTCTCTCTCTCTCTATAACTTTTAATTAGATTTTATGCTTGGAATTGTTTTATTGTATAGATTAAAATAAAAATTCAAACTAGAATTATTCTACAATAATTAAAATTTAATA
Source organism: Sequoia sempervirens (assembly GCA_007258455.2). NCBI lineage: Eukaryota > Viridiplantae > Streptophyta > Pinopsida > Cupressales > Cupressaceae > Sequoia > Sequoia sempervirens. The sequence goes on along the minus strand of VDFB02000008.1, from coordinate 111,294,078 downwards.
AGACAAATAATTATAATGTAAATTCATTTTAATAATTTTTAATTATTTACATAATTTCATAAAAAGACATAAATAATTAAAATAAATTTCAAATCTAAATCTAAATAAAAAATATAATATAATAAACCAAATATAAAGTCAAAATATATCACAATCTAAATATTAATAGAAATAATAATTTTAAAAATTGAATAATAAATAATAAACTTTTTAAGTTAATAAATAATTAAATTAAAAAACTAAAACTAATTTTTTAATTTATTATAATTAAAATATTAATAAAATATATACCTTAAAAATATAATTAACATATATTATAAACAAGGTTAACATTAATTGAAAGATAAATTCAATATTAACAAATAAAAAAATATAAAATTGAATGTAAATATAATTAAATTTTTAAATAAATTAAAGTTTAAAGTTTAAAACAATACTTTAAATATTATATTAAAAATAAAAGAAATTATATTAAAATTGTTAAAGAGTTCAAACCATTTTCTTAGACTATACTTTATACTCAATCTGCAATATAATTAAAATTTTATTACTGTTACATGTAGGGGAGAGGACCCAGTAGTTGTGCACCCTAACTTCACGCTTCTAATTATCCTACGTGGAAATTTCAAATTACTCCCAATTATTTACAGCAGCTTACTTGGCAAGTCCCCTGCTTATAACTTTCGTTTCAGGGCCACATCATCAAATATGATGCCACATCAGCATGTTTTTTGTCAAGGTGTCTAAAATGGCCCAAAAAAAAAGTGCTACCAATACTTGCGCATTCACATCATGGATAGTTGAACGCTAATGTGGCATCACATGATTGGTTACTTTTTAGATCAAAAGAATACATTTTGTTTAATTATGGGTAATCAAGTCACAACTATTAGCATTATATGAACAACTACTATCACAACTATTGAGCATTATATTAACAACTACTATCACAACTATTAGAACATGCTCAACTAATGGATCCTCTCCCCTATAAATATAAAAACCATAGATGATATTAAGTTACCTAGCCATACATACGTTAATAATGTACCTAGCCATATATTCATACCTAGCCAAATTCATACGTTAATAATGTATCAAATTTATGTTAAAACTCGCCAATTTCTGCTTTAGCAGGATTTGACGGCTGCAAAGTACACAACCTACGCGCCCTCATCCCCGATGTCTTCGCTGAATGAACTGCAACAAAACTGACAGCTACCCTTCATTCGTACCGGGTACGCACTTGACCAACGAGATCAGATGGTATGAGGCACCGATTTCATCGGTTATATGGTACGTAACGAAGAGCATCTTCTTTTTTTGTTTGGCTGTTTATGACGGATGAACATATTCAATCTTCTTTCTGCGACTCTGCTCTATAAATCGGCCAGGCTTAAGGGGCACACTCTAAGCTCCGACTTTCAGTCAAATATCCGTTTCCATTCCCATTCCCGTTTCTGTTTCCGTTTTCTCACGTTATGTTATAACTCTCACGGTTTATACTTTAAATATTTATATTCATTTTATTGTTATTTATATTTTTTATTTTTAAAATGTTGTTTATTTAAAAATATAATTAAAATATTAATTTATTTTAAAAAGAGTTTATATAAAAAATTTAATCTTTTTTCATTTTATTAATAAAGAGATTTCCATTAAGGTTCATTAAGGTTAACTATAATGAATTATCTAATTATAATTATGATATACATGTGGATAAGTAAATTCTTTTTTTTAATAGACAATTACTTATTGAAGAGCTTGTTAATGTCACTTCTTCAACATAATTATCTACATATGTTTATAATTGGTTGCTCAAAGCTCCTATACATACATAGATTCTTCATGACATTGGCACTATGATTACCTCTTCTTTTTTGCAAGGTGCATCTTCTCTTTGTAACCCACTCAATCTTGCTCTTTCATTTTCCCTTCATCCTCTCACCTTGAGGTAGATCCTCTCATAATGCCTACATCTCTTGTTGTCACTTCTAGTGTGAACCCCACCTCTTATGTTCCTCTAGTACCATTTCCACCTCTTCATCTACAAGTGAACCACTTATCTCTAATCCCACTAGTTCCATTCCTTCTTGTGTGCCTACTAGTGTTCTACTACTCGTGTTATCCCCTCCTCTAATTGTGTTAGTGTTTCACCTTCCTCTCCTTAAAGTGTTGCTTATCATTCATTTATGTTGTATCATTTCCTCGTGTTTCTCATTGTCTTCATGGTCCTTCCATTGTTACCCATGCTACTACTACTATCACCATCCCCACCTCTACTCTAGATGCACTAGTGTAGAAGTTATTTTTGGCTAACTTATTTTCTCACTCTTCATGTCTATGTTATAAATAGTGGTCTACTCATTGCCTCTCGGCCCCATTCATTATTTTGATCAATTAGCTACAACATTTTTTGGCCATTTCCACAAGATTATGGACTTCAAACCTATTGTTTCAAATTGGTTAGAGTGTTCCCAAGGCTCTATGAGCATATTGACGATTATGTATGTTTGATTTAAATTACTTTTTGCTAAAATGAAACATGAACTTCCTAATTACAAGTTGCAAGGGATTTTTTTATAAGGGTTTACTATCCACTATATGTGATAATGCTTTTTTGTACAATTATGCTTCTTTCATGGATTTTTGTGCTCATGTCAAAGATGTCAAACTCAAATTACTTATTTCTAATGGTTTGAAATGTGGCTCCTCACATAAATATTCTATACCTTCTTACCCTTCCATGTTGAAAAGGGTAATCATAAGAAAGAATCTAAACTAACACTAATCATATGCATACTACTTCTAATGTTGTTTCTTTTAAGCATCAAACAACTAGGAGATTTACAAAGTTGAGTGAGACTCTAGATTATGTGCCCCAAACCCTATTGAGTGATAATTTGATTACTCTTCCCCTTATTCATCCACTCAACCCATCTAGAGGGCTACATACGAAATGAAATGAGTGCACTTTTTTAATTGTTATACTCCCCAAAAAATTACCATGGATAAAACTCAATAAAACACAATCAACATATTGTTAAAAAATAGAACATCACCATAAAAATAGTACATAGCAAATGCATGATAGGTGTTGTTATACTTCTACACTACAACATAGTAGTGGAAATTCAAATAAGGTAGTTGATGTAATAAGTACCTGAGACAATTTTTTTTGATAGAGATGGTAATACAAGTAGTTGGATTTGAAGAGTTGAAACATTTGTATGAAGCTAGTCCTAAATATATGGAAGCGTGGAAATAATGTAATGAACTAGTAATATAGATAGAAGTGACTTGATTATTTTATTCAAAATGAGATGTTCTTTAAGGGTAATTATTTGTGAATTCTTAGAAGCTCAGTGAGGGAGAATTGATCAAGGAGAAGCATAATTATATATTAGCATGTCATTTTAGTGTAGATAAGTCTATGGAATTAGTGAGTGACAACTATTTTTGGTCATAAATATAAAGAAAATGAGACAATTTATTCATAATGCCTCTATATAGCTAATTTCATCACTACTACAATGAGTGCAAGGTGAAGGAAATCTACATGGACCACAAGGTAAAGTGACAAACATAATTTATATGAGTTTGTACCTTGTTTATTACAGAACCATGGGATACTTGAGATTTGTGACTAAACTAGAATTCCTAGTGTAATGATTTATTCTTTTTAATTGTTTCATTGAGTCAATACATTCCCATATCAGTGCCTTTCAATGGATAGAGTCACGGTTTACAAAGAGGAATTTCAAAGAAGTTAAGCACAAAATAATTGATCAAAGAATGTTCAAAATATAATCAAGGTTTGAGTATCATAGAAAAAACATACTTAGGAATCCAAATGTTACTAAGTTGTAAAAATCCATTTGTAAATACAGAATGATAATTACAAAGATTGTAATAGTTTTCAAAAATGTTGTCACATATATCAAATCACATTTACTCTCATGCCAATAATTGTGCTAAGAGGAAATCTCTGTTACATTCAAAAATTCCCCTAAAAATATACCTACAGTATTAGAGACATGAAAATTTCAATATTCTCTTATAACACTTCAATAGAAGTCATTTCCTTCTTACAACTAAAATTCAACCACAAACTAAGTGTCATTGGAATAATCACTGGCCAATCTAAAATGAGTCATAAAAACCCTTTTTAACCCCTTGGAACTTATCATAGAAAACAAGATTGTAGTAGTTCAAAAATGGTGAACGTTGACTAGAATTAGGGAAGATATGATGATTTGGATTAAGAGTAACATTGGAGAGGTATTAATTTGGATACATATATTACCACTTTTAAGTTAAGTGCAAGGTAATGGGTTCACTTTTAGTGGAAGTGTCAAGCTTGAAAAAAATCTTGACAAGAACGAGTACTCGTTCATAAAAAATGGGTACACATTTAGGAATGAGTCCCCAAGCCTAAACACATATCTTCCATGAATGGGTACCCACTATGCTTTGGGGTCATGTGCCTAAATGGGTACCTATTATAATGTGTAACTGTTTCATAATGGGTATAGATTTTGTAAAGCTACTTGGGTAAACCCACAAAAGTGGTTTACAATTCCAGTGAGGAAGGAAAACTCACAAAAAATGACCCCAAGGCAAAAAATGTGATTTTGGGGGTTCGTACAAACCTACTGGTTCCAGCGAACCCATTTGAATCTTGCCCGCCAAAAAACCAAAAAAAATGCATTAGGAAGGGTGGTTCGCTCGAACCCCCCTTATCCCTCATTCTCCCCCTGAAACATAAAAAAAACCTAATTTTTTTCACTTCATATCTCGTTTCGAACATGAAAATGGCAAAGATTTCACAAACCCAACTGGAATTAGGTAGTCATCGAAACAGGTTATCTAGCGAATATAATTTTAATATACATGTTTTGGTTTTATTATGTATTTTTTTTTTTAGTTTTATTAAACATAGGTTTTTCATCAAAAATGAAGATCTATGTTCTATACATGTGGAAAAATAACAGATTATCAAAAAAAAATTGAAAAATATGAGTGCACTAGATATTGAAGTCCTTGATCCAACAAAAAAAAAAAGAATTTCGATATATACAAAAGAAGTTACACGTTATACGATCGCGCTATGTCTGAATTGTAATTGGTTTGACTTTTAAACTTGAATAAAGAAAAAATATTCAATAAAAAACTATCTAACCAAGTGGAAGCACTAGATATTGGAGTTACAAATCTAAATTTGAAAGAATTAGAATTTTATCCTTCATGGAAAAAGTTATAGTTATAAGTCACTTTTTAAAAATGTTGTTTTCTGAAAAACTAGTTTTGAGGGAGATGGAAAAAAAGTGCAATCTGATTCCAAAAATTGAAAAAATATTTTAGAATCTACAGACAAAATGTGACGAAACTCTAGTTTGCATCACGTTCAAATTCCTCACGGTTTAGCCGCTATAGGTGCCTGAAAGTGAAGATTTAGTTTAAAAAAAAAAATTCAGAGTCCAGTTTGGCCAAAAATTGTAAACCACTATTGTGGGATCACCCACTTATTTAGTTTTAAAAGCTCTAGAATGAGCTCTTTTTTCCTATCCACATAACAACAATGTGTTTTGGATGGTGCCTGAAAATGAGTACCCAAGTTTATGAGCCCCACCCACCACCTATTTTTACCTCCTCCCTCCACAGTGCCATTTCCATCATCTCCAAATAGGTTTCATCAAATTTTGAATATATTATTCTCAATTTGTAGGGTTTAGGGTTTGTGTTTAATATGTAATGAATTTTTTAGATAACTTTTTATAAATAAAATTTAGGGTTTTAATTTTAATGAATTTTGCGTTTGTATAAATGATTATCATATTATAGGTCATACATATGAATTAGTCATGTCAGTATTGATATTTTGATCCTTCACATTCTACTAGGCTCTTTTCACTTATTTTTATCCTTCTATTCACTACCCCATGATATATATGTTGTTTTTTCCATGATCATGTGCATACATCTTGTTTTCCATTTATGGAACCCAAAAGAAAATCCAATCTATTGATAGTAGTAGCTACTAGTATCTCAATATCAAAAACCTAATACAAACATATTGAACCCACAACACAATACCAAATACAAACATTGCTAAAAGAGTAATTTACCTACTATAGATGCACACTAATCTTGTGATTTCAATTTGACAAGACTCTCAAACCGATGCATGATATAATACTCTTACATGTTTAATATATTTGTAGAGTCTCATATACTCTATGGCAACTATGACTCATGGTCCCTCATGATTGCAATAAGGTTACCTAGCAATACGATAGAAGTAAAGTATTAATTGACCAATTTCATTATTGCATCCAAAAATTGTTGCAATATTGTAGAAGATTGTAGATGGTAAAAAATCCAATAATACCCAACAAAAACCAAAGTATCTACTCATATCCATTGAAATAACACACCTTTTTTTCTATATTTTAGGGCCTACATTTGATAGTCATAATATTAGGGCCTAAATTTTATAGTCAACCTTAGATGTTAAGAACATTATTTGTGAAGTTTATTCATTTAAAGTCGCCTTTCAAATACCATAAATAGATTTCATAAAAATTTATATCATTAGTGACTCATAGATACTTATAAGATTTAATCAATTATTTCTTTCCTCATCAAATGTTGCATTTTAAAAGAAACACATATCATGTACCATTATTCCACGTTCATGATCTCCATACTTGCTTAGTCTAAACTTTAGTGATGAGCCCATGTATCTTCCTAGTTGCATGGGGTTGACATGTCCCTATCAAAAAGAAAAGTAAAAAATTCCATAGATAAATCATGTAAGTTGAAATATATTTCTCTCATCCATCAAACCAAAATAAAATTGAAGCAAATAAATCCATCAAAAAATCATATTCACTCTACTTGATTAAGATTTTTTGCACCTTTTCCCTTTCTGCTGATCTTCCCTATAGGTCACTATAGGTTCAAACTCTTGATCTAGAGTACCTTCTATCCCTTTCTATTAGTCTACATGGCCCAAGATTGGATCACTTCTTTGAAATTTCCCTTCATTTATCCATTTCCTAATTCTATATTTATATTTATCTTTTCCCCCACTCTCAAAACCCAAACCAAATAATGACTAATTTCCTAAAACATTCATGTTAATACATTCACTCCTTGTCCTTCCACATTACTATTTTACTCACAATATTAAGTATATTCCTTTGAACTCATCTTATATTTCCTTTTCTTTCTCAATTACACTATACAATGTACACATAGAATATGGTCAAAACAAGGTTCCTTATTTTCTCAGTGCATAAACTTAGGACTACATTGTGAAAGTAAAATATAGATAAAACCCCCTAATTTAAAATATATAACAATGTAAAAGTAATCATTGATCCAAAAATATTTAAGGAGTTTCAAATATGAAAATAAAATATAAATATAAAAAATGTGCAGATCTAAAGATGCTTATTATATAAAAAAACCTTAGAGAGAAAATTGTTTCATGCAAGACCCATTGGGTTCACCAAAATTATGAAGGAAAATAAGCTTTCCATATGGGTTAACCTAACCTAATTAAGTAATTGCAAGAAAATAAGCACAAATCGACTTAGATTAAATAAGTATAGCAAGGACTAATAATATTATATTTTATAATAGCTAAATAAGGAACATAAATATGGAGGGAAACACTTAGATCTGTTATCAAGAAGTATGGGCTAAAAACATAAATTATGGACATATACTAGTATGTACTTAGAAAATGATGTATCTTTGTTAAATCAATGTCTTATCTTCTACATTGATCTTAGATTCTATCAAGGGTTTAGTCTAGAATTATTAGTTAACAATTAATTCCACTAGACCTCTTCATTAGAGATAGAAATAAAACTATGATTATCGTAAGTAATATCAATGATGTTGTTCAAACTAAAGGGATCATCTACTTCTTTACTTGAATATAAGAAAAATATGGGTGGCATTACTTGTGACATAATTTTTTTAGTTTATTTTATTATATTATTCTTAACAAAATCAAAATAAAAATTGGAAAATAATTCTTCCAGAATATCCCCATTGGGTGGCCGATTTGAAATGATTCCTTCTATGTCATCGTGTGAATCACTACACAATATAGAAACAGGATTGCATAGACTAAAATTATTAGTCTCATGAAACAACTTAAAATCTTGATTAGCTTGGTTACAAAACGAATTCATGCCAATTTGATGAGAAATGTTTAGCATGAGGGATTCATTTGTTTTGATGAGAAACAAGGGAATTGAGATCTCAACTTCCCTAACATCATCCAAGTCAATAACATATGATAACACATCAAACATTTCACACATCTATAATAGGAGAACCTAAAGATTGCATGTCAAATTGAGGGAATATAGGCATGAAATAACACAATATTCACCTAGAATACCTAGTCCACTGATTTAACTAATCATAATAGGTTGTAAGGAGACTAAAACCTTCTCATTCTTGTCATCATCTAATTTAAAATCTATTAAACATGATGGTTCACTAGAAACTCATATAACTTAGGGAGGTCATGGCCAAATTATATACATTAGATACACATAAAAAGTGAGGAGAAGCACTAGTGAATTTATGAAGTATAGATGCCCATAGTTAATATACAAGCTAACCAAAATATATATGATTCAAATTAAAATTTTGATAAACTAGAGGAGTCAAAAAATCAAAATAAGACCTATGTTTAAATTGAAATTTGTGGGGGGACATGCACAATTACATCGTTGAGGAATAATATTTTAAGCAAGAGAAATTTCCTCTTTGAAGGCATCTTCTAATGGTTTCACCTTGGGAGCCATTGTAATGAATACTATAGTCACACACAAGAGAATTTAGAAAAATACACAAATCAATGGAATTAAGAATCATGAATGAGAAAACAAGTTTGTTTAACATTTTTAAAAAATCTAAAATGCACTTACAAATGAATGAATCTAACAAATTTATATAAAAGAATCTCATATCTCTTTTCCAAGAATTTGAATTAAGCTAGGAGAAAATATTTACTACCAAGACAAGGATTCATCATATAGTAAAGAAACAAACAAATTACATGCAATATCATCGCGCATTATACCCAAATTGCTTAAATGATCTTACAAAATTCTAATGTATTTCTTAGAAGTAGCCTCTCAATATCCCTAGGAACATCATTGATATCACTAGGGATGTCAAGAGAGCTACACCCAAAATAGGAAAATCCCATTATAACCAATAAAAGAGAAAAAAACATAAACATTATACTATACCCTCCTAACACAATAAATGTTGACCAACAAACTACACATGCTAATCTCAAGAGTTGAGAACCAACTCCTTTCTTTAAATAAAGGATCCACCTTGGCATGCCACCACCAAAAATTGGGTTTGACAACATTCAATAATTATTAAAATAAAGCCAAGCTTCTTACTCACTAATGAACCATTTCGTCAATAGATCTCCCTCTTTATCCACAATTGAATCCACAAAATTAAAGTAATCATAGATGAGCCAATTAGAAAGGGGTGCTAGGTTGTGAGATAGTCATCTCCATAATATCATCTTGTTGGCTCCTTATTTGGTGCATCCACATCAATAGTGCTAGCCACATGACCATCAATGTCCAACATAATCCACACAACATGATGATTTAGCTCTATCCCAAAGAAATAATGGAAGAACATAAATGAGGGGAAAGTAAAATGCATGAGTTATTAGGACCATCCTTATGCAAGGTGGTGAATTGCAAATTATGAAGCCATATTATCCTTTTAAGGCTATTTTAAGTTTAAAACAAGAAGCTTCATTTCTTGAAGGAAGATTATATCAAAACTGTCAAGTTTTTTATATGTGAACTTATTAAAAAACTTGTCATAGGTGTTTGTATCATTAGAACAATGCGTGAACTTATGCCCATGTGGGTGTATCTCTAGATTTTCCTTTTAACCCACCAACATGAGGGGCAAATAAGTGCTCTTTGGAAATTGTATTGTTAGAACATTACATGAACTTATGCCCATGTGCGTGTATCTATTGATTTTCCTTTTAACCCACCAATGTGTGGGGAAAATAAGTGTTGTCTAGAAAGAGATGTCGGCTCCCCAATGGTTGGGAGACTCACAAATATACTTATTAAGTTTCAAATGGATGCTCCATAAGTGAATACTAGTTATATTGGTCAAATATGTAAAAAATATATTAATTCATATATTAAATGATCTTGCTTTTCTAATAGATATAACAAAGCTGATTGAAATATAATGATGAAATCATAGAGAATTATCCTTTTAAAACACAATTATCTAATGAAAATCTTAATCTAAACTAATCTCTCTCACACACCAACACACCCACACACAAAGAGGCGTATATGTTACACTCTCATGCAAGTATATGCGACCATTACTATAACAACTAAACTTGACATTATTTGGAACCCTCTAACTTGCAAAAACAAAACAAAAAACACGACTTGCTTTTAGTATCCGAATAGTAATCGTAAATCATGTAATTCTTGTGCACATATTGAAATTTTTGTTGCTCACTCGATTGCAATGGCTCTATACAATGTACAAATGAATTCACAGAGCATAAAAAGGAGGCAAAGCATGTCTCTAGTTTGAAATTTCCATATGAAGCAACAAAAGGAGACTTGTTGTAGTCAATCTTCACTGCACCAACTCTTATTGCCCAATCATTTGTATTCCATAGGCTTAATATGATTTCATTACTCAATTCTTAGAATATGCCATTCTCAAATTCTCCCTGTTCTTTAAAGACTGCCACCGGAATTCCATTCATAGAAAACCTGCACAACGCCATAAATATGTATTACAACTACAATGATGATGTTAAAGCTACAAGACCAAGCCAAAGAGTATATTCACTTATTGATTTGAAGTTGCAGGGGTGATATTAACATTACTTACATAATTTACTGGGGATTGTAGAGCAAGGAGTGAGTGTTGAAGGCTACGGTGGGGTCAAACAGGGGCTTTTGTAAAGTCTTTGTCAACAGATCCATTTTGTGCATATCCTGCAATCATGGCATTCCATGAAACCACTTTTTTTATAGGCATTTTGTCAAACAATTCATGTGCCCTATCTATGCAACCCAAGCAAATCAAACCATTAAAGTGATGAATGAGGTAAACCTTATCCAGCTAACTCTCCCCAACTGTTTAGCAGTAACAACCTTTCTAAGTAGCAGCAGAAGGCGATGGGTGATCTCGCCCTGCATACTCTGCAATGTAGTCACACAAAGTTGGTGCTAAACTCGAACTGGCAACTCGTCTCTGCAATTTCTAGGCATCGTCCACATTGAAAATGGATTGTATAGTTGACAGTAGGCGGGAGAATATGATGGTGACTGTTCGTTGGGCGGGAGAAAGAATTTTGAAAAAATTTAAAACTTAACCGTGACAGTGATAACTGTGGCTGTTGCGAGGAGGTCTCATGCAGTCAAAATAAAATTGCTGTAGAATTAATTAGAATCTGTTCCTGAAGAATAGCAGCTCCGACCTTTTAGGACTGCAAATTTGAGGGGGTGAAAATGGGGTGGGGCTGGAGATTGCCCCTACAGTTTAGGAATTTTAATTGCCATTTGTCAATCATCTCAACTTTTAAGCTTCCTTAAATTTTGGAGCTTTAATTTTATGCTGAACTGCACGACCAATAAGTTCATGAGACCACCAACTTCCTTAAAATTTAGAGCTTAATATTTTAAGCTGAGCTGCATTAATAAGTTCATGGGATCGCCACCTTTAAAAAATTCCTGAAAATATTCAACAGTACCCGTTGAAACTTTTTAGGAAGTCCCCTCCATGGGACCCCACCCTTAGAGTGTGCTGGTTAAGCCAGCCGCTATAAATCAATATCCAAGGCACTAGACTAAAACATCTCGAAAGCTTAATTTTTTTTTTTATCAAGTATTAACTTTTTAGGAGCTCACTACGGAATTCCTGAACATTTCATGGATTTCCGTGTTTCTAATCGTTCTCCTCGCAGGCTTTGTACTAGGAAAACCTAGCAAAACGTCCAAGATGCCCCCTGGACCAGCACCCTTGCCCATCATTGGCAACCTTCATTTAATCTCCCGTCTTCCTCACAGATCCTTCTGCTCTCTTGCCCACAAATATGGCCCGATTATGACCATCCACTTGGGTTCTCTCCCAACAGCCATCATATCATCTCCTGAAATGGCTTAACAGGTCCTCAAAACACAGGACCACATATTTGCAAACCGTCCTCCCATGGGAGATAAGGACCATCTCCTAAGCCCCCAGAAAATTTCTCAATCTCCATACGGCCCATACTGGAAATTCATGCGCAAAGCCCTTGTCTTGGAGCTTCTTTCTACCAAGAGATTGAAGTCCTTTGCGCCCCTCAGAGCCCAAGAAGTTTCTGCCATGATACAATACCATCTGCAGAATGTCATTTGGGAAGATATGCAATGAAGATGAGATGGAGGGAAGAGTATTCAAAGAAGTTTTGGATAATGTACTTGCTCTAGCTGGTGGTTTTAAGTATAGCGATTGCATTCCCCTCTTGGGTTGGCTTGGTTTGCACGGCGATGGGCGAAGACAAGCCGAACTTACTGAGATTTTTCATTTGTTTGTGGAGAGAATTGTGGATGAACACTTTGAAAGAAGGAAGAAAAGCAGTGGTTCGGAGTGTGAGGACTTTGTGGATTTCCTGCCTTCTTTGTCTGAAGATGAATCTGCGGAGATCAAAATTACACGAGACCACATCAAGAAAGTTGTTTTTGTATGTACACACAACCCTCATATCTCTGTAAACTCTTTTTTTCATGCTTCTGTTTTAGGTGTTTTTTTTCCTGTTGTTTAAAATCATTATGCCTAGCGTAGGCCCAGAGTTGTCTGGGATCTATTGAGAATATTATGGTAAGAATCTGTGAATCTAAGTTGCATAGATCCAATTTTATAAAGTTGTAGGTAACTGTAAAAACAGGGGTATTGATGTAAAACAGGGTCCCAAGAATAAAAGCATATGAGGACATATCTTCCACATCCATATAGAAACAAGCCAAATATGTACGGATTTTTAGCATGTTTGGATATTGCCTTTTCCGGTTAATAGTTAAATTATCGCGTTTTTTGGAATACTGCTTCTGTAGGTAACTTTTTATTTTGTCCTGCTTTGAAATTTATTTCATGCGTTTGCTTATTACGCTGTCAAATAATTTTTATGGTTTTTTTTTAATTTTTATCTTGGTGATTCTTTTTAAAGATTAAGAGAGATATAAATCTAAAAAAGTAGAGGAGGTTCAAATCATCTTCATTAATATTGTTGAAGTAGCAAATGGGTAGACAAAATTCTAATCATTTTTAATGTTTGATTTATTATATGTTGTGTTTATACCTTTTTTAAATTGTAGCAACATGTTATGTCTTTTTTTAGGATTTGTTAACTGCAGTCACATATATTTCAGGAAGTACACTAGAATGGGCAATGTCAGAGTTACTTATAAATTCTTCGGCAATGATGAAAGTCCAACATGAGCTCGATTATGTAATTGGATTCAATCGTATGGTAGAAGAATCTGATCTACCTCATCTTCAATATTTGCAAGCAGTAGTGAAAGAAACATTAAGACTTCACCCACCTGTTCCTCTACTCCTTCCACATATGACTATGGAACAATCAACAATAGAGGGATATCAAATACTAGAGAAGACACAAGTTCTTGTGAATGCTTGGGCTATTGCGAGAGATCCAATTGCTTGGGAAAAAGCCGATAAATTGAAGCCAGAAAGATTTATAGGGACCCCAATTGATCTCAAAGGTCAAGATTTTGAACTCATACCATTTGGTTCAGGGAGGAGAGGATGCCCTGGAATTACCTTGGCTTTGTCTTTGGTCCATCTTGGCCTTGCACAACTATTACATTGCTTCAATTGGATTCTTCCTCAAGGGATAACTCTAGAAAAATTGGATATGTCAAAAGTCTATGGTATTACCATGCCAAGGGCAATGCATCTCCATGTCATTCAAATTCCCCGCCTTCCACTAAAAATTTATGAACCAAAAGCCTAAATATGTGGTTTCTTACTAATAGTCTACTTAGGTAGTGTGGTTCTAAATCTATGATTATTTTCTTATAGTATGCTCATTAATCCTTAAGTGTTACATAATGTTGGAATAAAGGGGATTGACAAAATTGTTTTGGGTTGGTAAGATATGATATAAAATATTTGGTTTTGACACAAAATCTACTATTCTATACTAATTGCTTACAGTTATGTTGCATGCTAAAGATGGATTGGTATAGAGAAACAAAATTCATAAATGTAAACTCTCATAAATTAAAGACAAAAATGCTCCTAATAAGTTCCTACATTTAATATGAGATTTTATATAGATGGTTAATCTAAAGATGATTGGGTAATAAAAAAGGTGCATAAAGAGTTATGAACTAAAATAGTTGGATTGAAGTTCATAATTGATAAAAATTATCATAACAAATTAATTATTTCCATGAGAAACCTTGAGTGATATATACATACTTCTCTATTGTGATCCATCCCTATAAGATGTATATTTGACTAAAATAATTTTCTCATTTAAAAGACACATAAAAAATGAGAAGGAAATATTAAATAACTAAATCAATATGTTAGTGTTTAATGTTCTTCACTTCTATAGTTTTGGTGGATGTATCATTTTGTTTTCCTATTGTTGAGGTTGTTCTTTTTGACAACTTTTGGTAGCTTTTGTTAATTCAATTTAGATTATAATTGCAACCTTAATTCATGTTAATTCTTTATTATTTGCATTCAATTTTATTTTAATATAAAAATTATGTATGTCTATGTGTATATATGTATTATCTTTTTATTAAACTATGATTGTATAGATTTAATTTTCAATTTTTTAATCTACAATTAAAAGAATTTTATTAATATAATTTTAAAAATTGTCTCTTACACCATACCATTTAAAAATTAACAAAGAATATAATTAAACTATTTCAAATGTATATCTATACTTGTTAGTATGAGACAACCCCCCGAGACAGATAATTGTAAGTGTCGATGAATATGAAACTTCATAGGATAATCTCACACAAACTTTTCTAAATTCATATTTACTTATTGTGCATAGCATTTATAATCCTACCATAATTATATATAAAGTTAAAATGCTTTAAATGAATTTGGATTAAAGATCATGAAAATGAACATATTTATAGTATGTTTTATATAAGATAATTTTTTTAAGTTTAGATAAATAAATTAGTGGAGTATGTTTTATATATTAGATATAAAAAATTTAAGTTTAGATAAATAAATGAGTGAATTTTAGGAAATAGTATTATTGTTTCAAATAATGTTTCTTTTTTTTTGGTTGGCAACATAATTGATTTTATTAATAAAAAAGAAAAGGATTGCATTTCCAAACACATAACAGAATCCAAAGAAAACCACCCAAAAACCAGTAATTCCTCAAAAAAAATCCCTAAGCCTAAATTTGGGCATAAGTCGAATGGAGAAGATTTGAAGAGCCTTCATCCACCATTAAAAAGCTTCCTAACACATTCCCTACAGCTTCCAGGTAGGACTCAAACCAGAACTGGAGAGGGAGATTAGGAAGCCTTACCCAAATAGAAGCCTTCTCAAAAATTTCACTAGATGGGTTAAAGGTTGGATGCCATGGTTTAAGCATCAAAGTGTGTTTTTCATCCCATTCCCAATGATAATCACACAAAACCTTCTTACTATCCTGCTCTTTTTCAAACACAACAATAAAAAAACCTTTTACCATTGGATAAATTTGAACATACCCTTCCAGAATAGGTATCCAGTAAGAAGAAATCCATTGGTGCAGCTCAGTTAGGCTTGGCCAAAAGCCCCTGAATCTACCAATCAGGCCCAACCCAGAAAACACTCTTTCATTAAAAGACACTTCTTGCTCTAGCTCTTCATCGAGTACCATTGTAATTGATTTAGAAGAGGGGAGGGAAGCTGATTCCCCAAACCCTCCCCCCAATAGCTTCCCAGACAGGTGCTTCTCTGCTTGAACATGCTCTACTCTGTCAATCCCACTCACAGACGATTTCGACCTCTTCCTAGATCCTTCTCACTAAAGAAAGCCACACCCGATTGAGCTCCTTTCTGCACTCCCTATTTCACCTGATCGTCATCATTTAGAGCAGGGTCAACGACATTTTGGCCTGAGGCCTTCCCAGCTTGGAAGATTTGATTGTCTCAGCCTTCCTTCTTACTGATATAGTCACCATCATGTTGAAGGCCTCCATTTTTTCTCCAATGAGTCGAGGCCAAAGGGTTAGAGCCGATCAAAACCCTAGCATTGCCCACCTCTTGCAGTCGACCGTTGGCGTCCATGGACTCTCGTTCCCTTTGATGGATGCATAAGAATTTATTTCTTTCAAATAATGTTTTAATTATGATGATAAATCATATAATGTGTTGAAATGTTTATTAAAAATAGTAAAATAATATAAAGTATATTCATTGAATATATTCTATAAAATAACAATTTAATTTTAATAATAATGAAAATTTTAATTTAAAATAATTTAAAGATAATAATTTGTGTAATTATAAGGTCATTCTTTATTTTAATTTATTTTTTTGTGTAAGAACAAAAATTAATTTGTGTAATTTTATAGGGTCATTCTTTATTTTTTCTATATTTTTAGTATAAGAAAAAAAATAGTACTTATACATAAGAAAATTTGTAAGAAATTTAAAATATTATTGTTGAGTCGTATGAATTTATTCATAAATATTAGGAAATTATATTTAGTGTCACGTTGTAATTTTAGTAACTAAATATCTATTAACTCTAAAGAATGTCAATTTAAATATTTATAAATATTGTAAAATGTGATAAAGTTGAAAATTATTTTTATCGTCACTAAAAAAAAATTAGATGCAATGTAGGAAATCCTCTTTGTAAGTATCCCCATAAAAATTAAGAAGTTTGATTGAAAGGTGAAAAAGCGAGCTATTAATTAAAAAGTCACTCAATTTTTCAAAATTTCGATGAAACTCTTGCAACAAATAAAGAAGACATTTTTGTAATGCTTGCTTATTTGAAACAATTATTGAAAAACATAATTCACATTATCATTATAATTTGGACCTATGGGTTAATGCACCAATCTTTGACACAAAAAAGGTGCCACATTTTGGGAAAAACCCGAAATAGACCATTTGGTGAGTGCCAAACTACTTTTCCATTTAGCGAGTGCCAAACTTGGCACCCGCCAAATGGAAAAGTAGTTCCTCATTTTATTCTAAACCCATGACCCTAGCTCCTATTTTTTGCTCTTCCAACTTGCACTCACCAAAAGGAGATCGAATTTTGCTTGCAATTCTTCATGAGGATGTTTTCAAGATGTCAAAGAGGTCAAAGAGATCAAAGAGGTATGTATTTCTATTGTTTTAATTTTGAATTTGAATTAAAATGTAGATTGAAATAGGTTTTTTAAAAGAACTTTGTTTTAATTTCCAGGAAATCAATCTCCACCTCCAAAAATTGACAATTCATAAACACCCCCTTACGAAGAGCCTCCCAAAGCAGAACAACCTCAAACCCCTATGTCAGTTCATAGGCATCCACAAGGAACCCAAGAAAATATATTAAATCAAATTGAAAACAACAAAAAAGAGATTGAAAAATTGATTGGAAGATTAACTGAGCATGTGAAACCCACCCTTATAGGAGAGGGATTGTCGAATCGTTGAAGTCAATTGTATCACATGTAGGAGAAATGAGTGAGAAAATTAATTTTTGGTCGAATAAAAGGGATGAATTAAAATAATTTTATGCTAGTGGTAAATTTCATATGCAGATGTGAAAAAAGAAAAAATTAGCAAAGCCGAATTTTGTGCCCTTTTTACAAACCCAAGAACCAACACACCTTTATCACATGCATGCAAGAGGTTTCCCATCCATTGTTGCCACAATGAATTAATAAAAAATAAGTTTTGGGAGTGGTGGTGGATGGTTTTTGACCAACCTCCAAGCAAGAACTACTAGGTACCACAGTATTTTTTGAGGGAACTCTATTGTGAGTTTGTCCTCAATAAGGTTCCAAATTATTTTGATATTTTAGACTTTCAAGGTAGAGGTGGGGCCTCCAAACATGATAGATCAGGTGCATGACATAATCCATAGTTGGCATCAAGACCCTTGGCCAAACCCATGGTGGAGCATGTCATCGCTCCTTCCGTTGTGAAGGACAGTGTTGAGGTGGAAACATTGGAGTCGATTAGTTGGCTCACACAGAGCATTGTACAGTGTCTGAGGCCTCTAGTAGAGCCTGATGTGGACAATACTTCTAGGCCTAGAGTTCCACCCCACCATTGTCTCTCTTGCAATGTTGTTTGCACGTATGATTATTAGAGTGCTTAGGATGCAGCTACATAGCCTACATCAACTGCAAAGTAGATGGTTATGACAAATGCACCGTTGAATGAAACACTTGACATTGATACTCAATTAAAAATCAACAAGTTCATTCAGTTATGATTATTAAATTCTATTTTTAAATGTAAGAATAACTAAATTAGTAGAATCAATATGATGAAAATTCAGGGTCAGAGTGTTCATGATACGTGCACCATTCTTGAAAGACCTTTATTTTTTTTCGACGTTGAGTCCACAAGTATGCAACTAGTATTAAAGAAATAATTATTGCATGTGAATAGTTGAATGTTATTTTAATTATTGTCTCATAACACACTTTGGATACCAAATAGTTTGTTGGTGGACCTTCGAGCTCCACACCTCACTATTGATGCACTCAAACAACTTTCACTCAGGTAACCTTTATTTATTAATGGTGTTGTAAAACAATGTTAGCTAATTTTGGTAATTTTGCATGCACAAATCTAAAATAATGCTTGGAACTACATGAACTTAGATAACTAGGTTCTTTAAAGTGATGGGTACAGAAGAATTCATTATTATTTTAAATAATGCATCATATATTTTGGCTTTGAACTTGTCATTTTCACTTTCCTTTCGATCTCAAACCCTTTCACATATTAATTATTATATATTATATCTCTGTCTTTGATGATAGCATCTTCTTTATGATTGAAAACTATCATTTTCATTGTTTGAGATCAATCCATGTAGTTCATTGAATTCAACTAGCATCTATCTACAAAGACATTATAATTCATTGTGTTGTGTGATTGTGTTTTCAAATCTCAAGGGCATGTTATAAGATTGTACATTCTCTAATACCATTGACATGGTTGTAGCCTCTTCATTGGCCTTGACCAAGCATGTTTCAAGGATTATCTTGATTTCTTTACTAGCATTCTCAATTCTATCTTCCTAATATTCTATCAGGAGATTGCTTATGAGTCTTTGAACTTCAAATTCATTTTCCTCTTGTTTTCTACCTATCCTTTCAACCTCCTGTTTGTGTTGTAGAAGGCGTTTTCTTCATCCTTATGTGCCCAAGCTCTATAAACTCATTATCCTTACATTCATACACTTCAATCTTCTATTTGAATTCAATTCTTAATAACCTGATGTTATCTTCACTCTTGAGTTGCATTTGATCCTCTATCTTCTTCATTCTTTTCATTTCTTCAATCTTCATTCTTAATTAGTTTAACTTCTTCTTCTTCATGTTCCAATTTCCTTTGCAATGCTTGTTGATCTATCTTTGGTGATTGTGGATGCATATTACTTTTCAGCAAACAATAATGCCTCACCCTCTTTTGAGTGTAATATCTTCTCAAAACCTTGAAGATGTCTCATTTTGACTATCTTTTCTACTATATCCTAGAGCTTACTTCTCACTATCTTCATCCCTTTGTGTAATTTCTGCCCTTTTTTCATGTATGATAGTAGTTTTTTCCTATTTATGACTTTCCACCATCATATCTAACAGTCCATTTATTATTGCCACTGGAAAAACTCATGTAGTGTCCATTTACCATTCTTTATGAACATGATTAGGAGTCTACCCTTAACTATTAAGAGGATTGTATTGGGCCAAGACGGATCTAATTTTTGAGTCCATATACGATCTAAGTGTATATTTAAAAAACACACAAACTCCAATAACAATAGTTGCCAAGCCAAATAGAAACACACACATTGTAGCACAACCAACCTTTGCTTGTTTTCTTGCTTATATGCAAGTATCATGGTCTATTATATATAGTAGGCCATCTTTACAACTATATATTCATAACTATCCCATGTGTTTTTTTTTTCAACTATAGTCCGAGAATTGACAAGCATTCTTTTATTTACACTCATATATATCTTCACAATTGTTGACATCATCTTCCTTAAAATCTAGGACACTTGCGTCTACTATTTTGTATTTCCAGACAAGCAAAATATGACTATCCATCCTGGGTACTGTGCCAACAACCACTATTATTGATCTTGCATGATGATGCATGATTTGGATTATTCTTGTGATCAAGAATAATGAGTTCACTTGAAGTCTACAAATATAACTTCTCACTATCATAATTATGCTATCATGGTGACTACAACCTTTATTTGCATCTTACTCATGAGTTACCCTTATGCCTCTACCCCTTATGGTCATGATCGTTGTCCTTGTATCTATTTGTTTTGAACATTGGGGTGTAAGGGTGCATGTTTATGTATATTGAGTTGGATGCCCTATATGAAGCATGATATTTGAAAGCATGTCTCAAATGAAACTTCAACCATGATATCCACACCAATATCTCTATTACAATTATGTTCAATAGAATTCATGTGTTTCATGATGCACTGAGAAAGTAGCCCACAACAGGATTCATAAATGTGTATGTTGGAAGAATGAAGAAGAATCCCTTCGGTGTGTTGTCATTGATGCCAACATTGGTTGGTAATAGTTTTTTTAATCCAGAAAAAATTGTTTCTGTTATTTTGATCTGGTAATTTGGTCTGGAAATGCTCTCAATAGAAGATCACTCCATGATATTTTAATTAGATTTATCTCTCTCTCTCCAAATACTCCAAGGATGTTTTGAATTTTAATTAGATTCCTCGCCTTCCACTAGAAATTTATGAACCAAAAGCCTAAAATTTGTGGTTTCCTACTAATATTCTACTTAGGTAGTGTGTTTCTAAATCTATGATTATTTTCCTATAGTACGCTCATCAATGAGTTACATAATGTTGAAATAAAGGGGATTTCAAAAATTATTTTGGGTTGGTAAGATATGATATAAAATATTTGGTTTTGACAATAAATCTAGTATTCTATACCAATATCTTAGAGTTGTGTTGCATGCTAAAGATGGATTGGTATAGAGAAACAAAATTCATGAATGTAAACTCCCATAAATTAAAGCCAAAAAGCTCCTAATACATTGTTAAATTTAATATGAGATTTTATATAGATGGTTAATGTAAAGATGATTCGGCAATAAAAAACGTACATAAAGAGTTATGAACTAAAATAATTGGATTAATGAAGTTTATAATAGATAAAAATAATCATATAAAATTAATTATTTTCATGAGAAACGTTGAGTGATATACATCTATATTGTTGATCCATCCCTATAAGATGAATATTTGACCAAAATAATTCTCATTCAAAAGACATGTAAAAAATGAGAAGGAAAAATGAAATAACTAAATCAATATGTTAGTATTTAATGTTCTTCAATTCTATAGTTTTGATGAATGTGTCATTTTGTTTACCTATTATTGAGGTTGTTCATTTTGAAAGCTTTTGGTAGCTTTTGTTACTTTGGTCTTGACTATTATTGCAACCTTAATTCATGCTAATTCTTTATTCTTCGTATCTAAATTTATTTCAATATAAAAATTATATATGTGTATGTGTACATGTGTATGTTTATGCATGTACTATCTTTTATTAAATTGTGGTTGTATAATTTTGATTTTTAAATTTTTAATCCTTAATTATAAGAACTTTACTAGTATAATTTTAAAAAATTGCCTCTTATACTTGATAGAAAATATACATCATACCACTTATTAAAAATTAAACAATAAATTTAATTAAAAAAATTTAAAATAATATTTCAAATGTGTACCCATACTTGTCAATATAGGGTAGCCCATTATGAGACACCTAACTATAATTTTTGATCAATATGAAACTTTTTAGGATAATTTCACACAAACTTTTCTAATATCCTATTTAGTTATTGTGCATAACATTTATACTCCTACCATAATTATATATAAAGTTAAAAAGCTTAAAATGAATTTGGATTAAAGATCATAAAAATTAACATTTTTTCTCAGCAAAAGGCAAGAGCAAAAATGAACATATTTAGAGTATGTTTTATATTAGATATAATTTTTTAAAGTTTAGATAAATAAATGAGTGTATCTTAGGAAATAGTATTATTGTTTCAAATAATATTTTATGTTTTAATTACAATGATAAATCATATTTAATGTGTTTTAAAATATTGATAATAAAAATTACAAAATAATTAGAAGTATATCAATTGAATATATTTGGGGGAAGGGATATGTATACTAATGTATTGGGAACCTTGGCTTAACATATGTTAAACATGTTGCAATTTATTTTTCAATATAATTATAGGGATCTACCCCTTCTAACTGAGCTTATTAATAAAAAATTAATTAATTAATTAATTGAATATATTTTATAAAATAATAATTAATTAAAAAATTATTTTAAAATAATTTAAAGATAATAATTTGTGTAATTTTTAGGTCATTCTTTATTTTCTCTATATTTTTAGTGTAAGAACAAAAATAATACTTATACATAAGAAAATTTGTAGGAAATTTAAAATATAATTTGTCGAGCCATATGAATTTATCCATAAATATTAAAAAATTATGTTTAGTGTCATGTTGTAATTTAGAAACTATATATCTATTAACTCTAAATGAATTCCAATTTAAATATTATAAATATTTATAAAATGTGAAAAAGTTAAAGATTATTTTCTTATCATCTCTAACCAAAATATAGATTTAATGTAGGAAACCCTCTTTTAAATGCCCCTTATGAAAATTAAGGAGCTTGATTGAAAGGTGAAAAAATGAGCTATTAATTAGAAAGCCACTCACTTTTTCAAAATCTCAATGACACTCATGCAAAAAACAAAGAAGACAGTTTTTGTAATGCTTGCTTATTTGAAACAATTATAGGAAAGCATAATTCACAATATCAATCTTAAGGAAAAAATATTCAATAAAACACTATGAAACCAATTGGAAACACTAGATATCATGGTTACAAATCTAAATTCGAAAAAAATAGAATTTTATCCTTCATGGGAAAAAAATTATGTTGTATACAATGAGCGTCACTCCTTAAAAATGGTGTTTACTGAAAAAAAACTAGTTTTCAAATGAGATGGAAAAAGAAGTGCAATCTAATTTCAAAATTTTTGAAAAAAAATATATTTAGAATCTACAAAAAAAATGTCACAAATCACTAGTTTGCATCACCTTCAAATTCCTCACAGTTTAGCTGCTATAGGTGCCCAAAAGTAAAGATTTAGTTAGAAAAAATCAGTTCAGTGTCCAGTTTGGCCAAAAATTGTAAACCAATATTGTGGGATCACCCATTATACTTTGGAATTAAAAATATAACATTTTGAACCCAAATAATTCCTTATTCTTAGCTTATTTAGTCCTATTGGGTCCAAAATGTACTCAAGGAGTACCTTGGAAAAGGTTACATGGGCGTGAGAATTACTTTATCTTAGTATAATTCACATTTTATTCTAAAAACCTTGGTAATGTTTCCCTCATTATGGTATTATCTATTGGAGTTTATTCCTCAATCCTATAGCTCCAAAAAATCACATGCAATCAAACACCTATCACAAATAGAGAGAAAAGTAGAATTATTGTAATAGTATGGGCTTTATTGATGTAAACATAAAAAAATGAATAATAATGAATGTAAATAATACAATTAAGTACCTTTGATAAATGATAAATAAAGCCTAGATGAAACCCTAGATGATGATTAAATTAAACCATGACATATGTCCTAATCCTATGTCTCGAAAAAAAAAAGAACATGACCTAAGTAACCTTAAGTAATTTATAGTGTTAAAAGAGACCTAATAATCAAATAATTAATTAGGAAAATAACTTTTTACTCTAACAAGTGCAACTTAGGGAGAAGCTAAAACCTTTAATGATAAATGCATAAAAGAAAAAATGGGTCCTAACAACAAGGCTTGATGAGGTACCCATGCACAAATGAAAAAAATATCTCACAAGTGGACAAAAGGAGAAAATATCACAAAAAAAATCCTCTAAACAAGAGAAAGATATGCAAAAGTGAATGAAGGACTCAAGATGACACCCAAAGGATAACTTCCATCACAAATACAATAGATATTCCCCTCAATAGGAGAGAAATTATATGAAGGACTAAGAAGCAAAAGCACTAGTTGAAAGTGTTGAAACTGGAGCAACACAACACAAGACTACAATTAACCACTTAGAAGAGGAATTACAAGATAAGAAGAAGATTTTATCGTCAAAAAGAAAAGGAGATTAATCAATGTTGTTGAGAGATGTTGAGAGATTAGAAAATGAACATTTGTAAGAATTTGAATTCGTTCAAAAAGTTGAAGTCTGATATTTTGCACCTCGAGGCTCAATTACTAAATGTTGAACTTACCAATAATGAACCTGTAAGGCATATTGAAAGATCAAAAGTGCAATGTGGTGTTGCATAACTTATAAAACTCTAAATTACATGAATGGTAAATATTGAAAGTGCCTTCCATTACACTCTTGTTGTGAAATGCAAGCTCAAAAGGGAGTTGTGGGGGTTCAGATTCTGAAGCAAAGAAAAACGCCATTCAATTCTTCACAGTGCCTACTAGCTAGTTTCCTGCACTTGTCACATGTGTTATGGTATGGAGAATGGACACTCTTCTTTGGCCTTTGAACCCCTGCCACTCCCTTCCAAGCTCACATGAATGTAGATAGTGTGTTTTCCAACATTGAAAATAATGTGACCGTTTTATTTGTTCCAATCAGATGGAGAAATGGAAATTCCATTTTGAGTGTACAAAAGAGTTCTAAAATTTGAAGGTGGACTTCATTACATTTTTGGAGCATACAAAACAAAAAAAAATCATGAGGAAATAAATCAGAGACAGTGTGTTTCCAACACTGCAAACAATGTGAGCATTTTATTTGTTCCAATCAAATGAAGAAAGTGAAATGCCATTTTTACTATACCAAAGAATTGTTCTAAAATTTGAAAGTCAACTTCATTACATTCTCGGTCATATAACGAAACAAAAATTTTCATAAGGAAATAACTGACATGAGACAATTTGTTTTCCAATGCTGCAAATAATGTGAGCATTTATCTGTTCCAATCAGATGAAAATAAGGAAATGTCATTTTGAGTGTACCAAAGAGTTTCATATAAAATTTGAAGGTGGACTTCATTACATTTTTGGAGCGTATGAAACAAAAACTTTTCATGAGGAAATAACTAAGAGGAGACAGAGTGTTTTCCAATGCTACAAACAATGCGAGCATTTTATCTGTTCCAATCAGATCAAAAAAGGGAAATGTCATTTTGAGTGTACCAAAGAGTTGTTCTAAAATTTGAAGGTGGAATTCATTACATTTTTGGAGCATACGAAACAAAAAAAATTCATGAGGAAATAATTGAGAGGAGATAGTGTGTTTTCCAACACTGCAAACAATGTGAGCATTTTATCTGTTCCAATCAGATGAAAAAAGGGAAATGCCATTTTGAGTGTACCAAAGAGTTGTTCTAAAATTTGAAGGTGAACTTCATTAATTGTTGGAGAGTGCGAAACAAAAACTTATTATGAGGAAATAACTAAGAAGAGACAATGTGTTTTCTAACACTACAAATAATGTGAGCATTTTATTTGTTCCAACCAAATCAAAAAAGGGATATGCCATTTTGAGTGTACCAAAGAGTTGCTCTAAAATTTGAAGGTGGAATTCATTATATTTTTGGACCATACGAAACAAAAAAAAATCATGAGGGAATAACTAAGAGGAGACAGTGTGTTTTCCAACATTTCAAAAATGTGAGCATTTTATCTATTCCAATTAGATGAAAAAATATTTTGATTGTACCAGAGAATTGTTCTAAAATTTGAAGGTGGAATTCATTACATTTTTTGAGTGTACGAAACAAATATTTTCATGAGGTAATAACTGAAAGGATACAATGTGTTTTACAACACTGCAAACAATGTGAGTATTTTATTTGTTCTAATTAGATGAAAAAAGGGAAATGTCATTTTGAGTGTTCCAGAGAGTTGTTCTAACATTTGAAGGTGGACTTCATTACATTTTTGGAGCATACGAAACAAAAATTTTCATGAGCAAATAACTAAGAGGAGACAATGTGTTTTCCAACACTACAAACAATGTGAGCATTTTATCTATTCCAATTAGATGAAAAAGGGGAAATTTCATTTTGAGTGTACCAGAGAGTTCTAAAATTTGAAGGTGAACTTCATTAAATTTTTGGAGCATACAAAACAAAAACCTTTCATGAGAAAATAATTGAGATGAGACAATGTTTATTAATGATATCAAGTTTCCACAATCCATAATATTCTTTGCAATGATTTCTGGCCTTAATTGTGTAAGAATTTTTGCATCAACATTTCGGATCACACTCCCTGATCCATCATCAAGATGAGAGCAGAGCTAAAGAAGGGAGACAATGTGTTTTCCAACACTACAAACAATGTGAACATTTTATTTGTTTCAATCGGATGAAAAAACAAAAATTCCATTTTGAGTGTATGAAAAAGTTCTAAAATTTGAAGGTGGACTTCATTACATTTTTGGAGCATATGAAACAAAAAAATTCATGAGGAAATAATTGAGAGGAGATAGTGTGTTTTCCAACACTACAAACAATGTGAGCATTTTATCTGTTCCAATCAGATGAAAAGAGGGAAATGCCATTTTGAGTGTAGCAGAGAGTTGTTCTAACATTTGAAAGTGGACTTCATTACATTTTTGGAGCGTACACAACAAAAAATTTTCATGAGGGAATAACTGAGAGGAGACAATGTGTTTTCCAACACTATAAACAATGTGAGCATTTTATCTATTCTAATCAAATAAAAAAGGGAGATGCCATTTTAAGTGTACCAGAGAGTTGTTCTAAAATTTGAAGGTGGACTTCATTACATTTTTGGAGTGTACAAAACAAAAACTTTTCATGAGGAAATAGCTGAGAGGAGACGGTGTGTTTTTCAACATTACAAACAATGTGAGCATTTTATCTGTTCCAATCAGATGAAAAAAGAGAAATGTCATTTTGAGTGTACCAAAGAGTTGTTTTAAAATTTAAAGGTGGACTTCATTAAATTTTTGGAGCGTACAAAACAAAAAAATTTCATGAGGAAACAATTGAGAGGAGGTAGTGTGTTTTCCAACACTACAAGCAATTTGAGCATTTTATCTATTCCAATTAGATGAAAAATGGAAATGTCATTTTGAGTGTACTAGAGAGTTGTTCTAAAATTTGAAGGTGGACTTCATTACATTTTTGGAGCATATGAAACAAAAATTTCCATGAGGTAATAACTAAGAGGAGAAAGTGTGTTTTCCAACACTGCAAACAATGTGAGCATTTTATCTATTTCAATCAAATGAAAAAAGGGAAATGTGGGTATGTGCAGGATCATGATGGGCCAAAAAGTGGCAATGGGAAAAAAATTACTTTTTTCATCGACCCAAAAATGTGAAAATCCCGAGTTGAATTTTGTTTGGCTTGGGTGTCAAGTACATTGCTCCAAAGCAATGCCCAAACCAAGATTTACATATCAGATATCCGATTTGAGGTGCCTATAAATATATAACTACGGGCTTTTAAAATCATTTCACTCATTTTGACAAGTTGTGGGCACATAGTGAGGAGTTGCGAATATCATATATCCGATTTGAAAGGTAAGATTTTGAACTTTTTTGTTTTAATTGATTTTTCAATTAGATTTGTATAATTTTATGTAGTTTTTTATGGATTTTTTTTAAAAGTAGGGTTTTTGATTGATTTTTATTAAAAACTTGAGTTTACAATGGATTCTTATTAAAAATTAATGTTTTTTATGGATTTTGATTAAAAAATAGTGTTGTTTATGTATTTTTATTAAAAACTAGAGTTTGTTATAGATTTTTGTTAAAAAGTAGGGTTTTTTTAATTTATTAAAAACTAGGGTATTTTTACAATAATTTCATTTATATTGTGTAATTTCAATTAGATTAATTAGTTTTTAACTTTAATTAGGCATTATGGCTACTGAGAATGAAAATGCACAAATTCTAAGCGATCCACCAGTTGAAAATGAAAATGCACAAATGCTAAACACTCCACCACCTCCACAGCCATCAATTAAAGACTTAATTGGTGAAAAATTGCAGCAATTGAGGGGAATTTGTGATGTTTATAAGAGAATACCTCGATTATTCGAGATGACAAACACATTGAAGGAAATAATTAAAAATATAGAAACCCTCTCCACCCAACATAATGCCTTTCATTCGTGGCGAGAAGACATGAGGGAATATTACACATGTGGATTGTCTTACGATGATATGAAAGATCTCAGAATAACCAAATCCTAAATAGCCTCTTTATTTGTTAACCCCTGCATCAGTTTGCCAATTAATGTTAATAAACCAAAACTTTCTATAAAATGGTGCACGAATAGGGACATTGTAGATAACTTTTGGGATCATTGGTGTATGGTTTTTGATAAACCACCGAACAATAATTGTGATATACCATTTTACTTTAAATTAAAAAATTAAATGTTGGGTTTGTGTTAGGGATCATGTCAATTACTTTGACATTAAACCCCTCCAGGGCATTGGTGGAGGTATGCCCTAGGATAGACCAGGGGTGGTTAGAGTAGTCTCGCACCCATATGTTCCCCCTCCTCCCCTTCATCTACCACCTCCAGTATATCATCCAAATATTATGCAGGATGCAGCCATACATACTATCCAAGCTATTCACTCTTTGAGTGGTCTTTTGGTTTTGCATGCTTCTACAGTAGCTTAGCCACATTCTAGTGATGTTGGTGATGGCTCGAGTGTTGTTGCATCCTCCTCCTCAGGTCCACATATTTGTGTGCCACATACTTGCTCTATGTGCCACCAGATATGTTTGGGTCCTCTTGTACAACTTGTTGAGCATCCCTTGGACACTTTGGATTATGACGTCCATGATGTGGACATTATAGATCAGACGCAGGGGAGTGGAGTGCACCCTACAGAGTCCTCTCCTGCTAGAGAGGGGGATGTTGGAATAGTGACACATGTAAGATTTAAGTTGTAAATTCATAAATTTCATTTGTTTTTAAATGAATATTAATAAGAGATAATATAGAGTACTAATATTTATTTACATGGTCTATTTAACAGTTGATGTCTGAGGAGGAGCTTGTACAAGTGACTGATAGCACCCTTAGGGCCATTTCATTTGGCCTCGATATGCACACAGTATATATTTTTGCACTCACTTGTTTACATTTTTTTATTATATACTTGCTTGTCATTTGAATTGTCATTAATGAAATTATATAACTTATATGTTTATCTTATTTTCCTCTTGTAGGAAACACCTAGTGCAAGCGAGATGTTGCGTTGTCTAGACTATGGAGGCGCAATGTTAGATAAGGGAAAGGTAATTGAACTCAAATTCGATTGAATTAAGATTTTTAAGATCTTTTATTGATTATACATACATCAACATAGATTGGTAGTTTCATATGTACTTGTCATTTTTATGTACAGATAGTTATGAGCTATACAACGTTGTTGACAAGTGCCACAATGCCTGAAGGAGTAGGTATTGGAACACCTTGAGGAGGTGTCGAAACACCTAAAGGAGATAAAGAAAAGGATCAACCTAAAGAGGTATGTGTTTATTTTATTTTATGTTTGGTAAATATGTTCCTATTACCAACAATTGTATGCTAACTTGGATCAATTTTATTTTTTTGTTCACATATATAGATTGACATTACAAAATTTGGTTTGGGGCATATTCTAGGACTCCTGACCCTTTGAAGAGACCTATATTTCAAGTAATCAAGATTTGAATTTTAGAGTTCAATTATAATTCAATGTATATTGATTTTGATGCTAATTATTTGATTCTAAATTATATAGTATAACTAATCTCAATTGTGGTTTGAATTTTTCTTGTGCAAATACCTTCAGAGCCAACGAGTGCTTCAAAGAGGCTCCATTTTGATGATCCACTAGTAGTTTAGGATGAGATAAACATTTTGGCATGTAACTTTTGAATAGATATCGAGATGGCATATGCCACATTTTGTAAAACTTTGTTTGATTTGGCGTTGATGCCATTTTTGTATATGGACATACACTTGATTATTGGATAATTTGATATATGGAAGTTGACAATCAAAATTTAATTTCTTCCTCATGTGCATGATTAAACTCTTTGAAAATTTAATCAAGTGAGCAATGGTTAAATATCAATGTACAATAGCATAAAAAAGAATGGTTATATTATGTAGTTTATATTCATATCGCTGATTACATTGCATTGCACATCTTTCAAACTCAAAGAATTACTTCACATTGCATAACTAACAACTAGATGCTGATAGATGAAATTTTTTCAATTACAATATAGATTTTACAAAGTCAACCTAAGCAGTTATGCAATTACTTCACATTACATAACTAATAACTAGGAGTAGCTATCAATTGCATTTGCTTGTCATGGAATTCTATGAGACCGCATTTCTTTGAGGCATTTTTTCAAACAGTTCATTGCCTTGTCTATGCTACCACATTTTACATACATGTGTACCAAAGCTTTTTATCAAACAATTCACTAGCTTGTTGCTATGGCTAAAAGCCTAAAAAAAGTGCTTTCAAACAAGCTATGGATTGATGCAAAGTGGGGGTGGAAACCATTCAATTTTCCAAACCAATGAGTACCAATCAAAATTTCAAAACAAAATCAGATGATCTACTCAAAACTCCAAACCTTACTATGCTTTCCCTTATAGCACTAGCAACCTGGTTTAAGGGATTCTTCAACCCAAGTTTCCAAGACACACAAAAAAATTAGTGAATCAAAAACTCTTTTCAGAGTTACACAACATATGCGAAAACTACCCTTGACTCCTTTGGACCAAATTTGAGAACCAATAGCATACCCCTGTCCTAGGCTAGTGAATTAGCCCTCTTTTACAAAGTGAGTGCCCTTTAAACACTTGATCTTCACAAGAACACCCCAAGCAGTCTTGATTTGTGTCATCAAACAACAAATTCTAAGATTATTCTGCAGCTACAAGTCCTTTAGCAGGTTGTCCCATGAAACCCTCTATTTACATGCAAATGCATAGGGTTTATTGAAATCCCACTTGCACAACTCCCCTGACCATTCCACTAACTCAAAAACCTCTATTATGACCCCAATATGCTTAAAAATTAAAGAGATTCCCCCACTCTCATTGATTTTAAGAAACCCCAGGCTAAAAGCTCCATTTTCATGCAATTTAAGCAATGATTTGCTTAGGACAGCAACTCCAAGACTCGCAAATCATTTCCCCTACCTTAAATGGACCTACACACATTCAAATCATATTGTACATAGCCTCTCCATTGAGCCACATGAAAGGTACAATAGGTGGAGGGCTTCAATAATTCAAAATTTACTCAAAATACAAAATCTAGGTTCACTACCTGCCTTCATAAAACTTGGCACAAAAGTCATGAAAAGAAAGCACTCAAACCAACTTTAAAGGGGTCACAAACCTGCTACACCCTCATTTCACATGCTATGCATCCATTTTCTTGCTGTGTAGGGGCCGAACAATGGAGAAAACACAATTTTTTTTTGCAGAAACCATAGTTTTTTCAAGGTAACTGTTACCCAGGTTTTCACCCATGGCTCAATCAGGTAGAGCCCACTGAGAAAGAAGAAAAAAAATCGTACATTTTTAACCTCCCTATGTTGCATTCATATATACAACTAAAATAACTTGACAAACCACAACTACAAATCATCACATTTATATAGATGCATGAAACATAAGAAGATTTTTACAAAAAAAATCTTCTGAAAAAGTTATTTTATTGAACGAAATATTCATTTAACTCAGACAAGCTGTGAGTTTAACTTTTTCTTGCTTATTCAATACAAAGCAATATCAACATATACATGCATAAGTAAACAAATGAAAATAAAGTGCATATAGGGAGGGTAACCAGTCATTGCCTGTGAATGACTAGTTATTTGTTGAAGTCTTCTTGGTTGGCTGTCGTTCAATTGTCCTGGTCTATTCCTAGCTCCTTAAGGTTCCCGTTTCTTGCAATTAATCAGAAAATGTGTTAGAGCAGCACTCTAAGCAATGAAAAGTTACACACCATACATGTTCATTTACCCATACATGTATAAGTTAGTCTTGATCCACATTTAATAAACATGTGCATTACAAGTGTTGCCAGAAAACCATTAAAATTGTCAAACACACTTGAAATGCACATATGTTTTTCTAATCTGTTTGTTTCATGTGCAGCTACAGGTGTAGATATGACTTAAATAAAATATGAGTGGGGATAAATGTGACTCCCATGAGGGTTGAGCCCAACTCATAATTTATGCACAACCTTTTAGGTACATTCAAGTGCATTCAACACAGACTACATATCAGAAATCTACAACAACTTTTGAGATATAAACTGCAATTATAATGTGGCAATGATAGGTACTTGCTCACTAAAACAATCAAACTGCTCTTGTCATTATGTAAGCTAGAAGGATATCATGAAAACAATCTTGAAATCATAAAGAGCACAAAAGGGTACAATCTTCAAGAGACAATCATAAAATTTCCCTTTTATAGCATTACCAGGGTTAATGAAGACAACTAAAGCATTTAATACAAAGACAAATAATGCTTTCTCTGTCAATAAACAAATTAGTGACAATGTCTTCCATTTCACAAACGATGATAAACAGCCATCAAAGGGTATGCATAAAATGATTGTTCCAATCCATACATGGTTGAAGGTGGCATTTATATAATCAATAGTGCACAGGAAGGATTATATATGTATTTTGTTTATCTTTCACTGTAGAAGAGCACGACCAAATACAAGGAGCCGCTACAAGAATAGTTCAATGTAAATACCCAATACTTGTGCTCAGCTTTAAAGACAACATTAACACATTGATGAAATATAAGTAGCCATAATGACCTTGCATTGTTAGAGGACATTGTTTCTTCATCATAGAGTTTTTTCTAATTGAGGACAAACTCAATCAAGGAGACC
Organism: Sequoia sempervirens; assembly: GCA_007258455.2. Classification (NCBI taxonomy): domain Eukaryota; kingdom Viridiplantae; phylum Streptophyta; class Pinopsida; order Cupressales; family Cupressaceae; genus Sequoia; species Sequoia sempervirens. The sequence continues at coordinate 111,260,756 of VDFB02000008.1, read as the reverse complement.
TTTTATGTTGTTTTGTTTCAGGTGGTCTCATCAACTTATGAGGACAGTCATTTCATAAAATTATCAAAGATGTTATGTTATGAGGCAATAAGGATGACAGTGCAATACAAGTTGTGGGAACAGTTCAATGGAGCAAATGTAATTTAAAAAGACAATGTTGCTAAAGTTATTCAAGAATGCAACAAAAATAAGCAAATTTGATCAGGAACAATCATGTTCTAAAGATTAAAGTCAACAATTATTATGAGTTCTATACACAATTCTGAGAAATGAGAATTTGAAACATTTATTTTCATTATTCAAAACTTGCCAACAAACAACTGGAAAAATGCTTCTACATAAATGAAAACAGTAAGATTTTTCTTTTGTATAGAAAAGAAGTATCAATATTCATGCTACAGGAAGGAAAAGTGGGAACCCCTCTATTGTAGGTTTGAGTTTTCTAAGCACAAATTCAAGGTTCCAGAATTCCTAAAAGAGATGTTATCTCATGGAATACAATGATTGCAGAAATAAACAAAATGAGTTTTGCAAGGATGCTCTCAAAATCTTTGAATTAATGAGGCACTTTGGAACGTATCCTAACATTGTAAGTTTTTCTTGTGTTCTTTTGGCATCTCAAGCAAAAAAATGAAGTTTTCTTTGTGCAAAGAATCAACAGGAAAAGATATAGGCGCTACCTGTCATATTAAGAAAGTTTTCTTTCAATTTTTTTCTAAAGAAGAACAACTACAGAAAGAAGAGAGGGATTTTCATCACAAACCCACAAGGAAAATTAATTGACAGAATATGGTCGACTAAAGGAAAGCAAGATTTTCCAACTATCTATGACAACAGAGCAAGTGAAAGTGAGTATTTATAAAGAATACCCAGAAAGAGAAAGTCAGGGCTTGAAGGCATTTTTCAGTAGATACAATAAATAAGCAACAAATTAAAATGCATCTGTAATCTGTGGAAGCGACCATGAAGCCCCATATTAGAATGAAATAAAAGGTTTTCATTCAAATTTATTTTCACAAAAATGCTTACCAGTATTTTTATCTAAGGAAAAAATCAACTGAAGATGTTGGTCGAATGTTTCTGGAGCTCAAAATCCACTGTGAAAATCCTCCCCCAAAATTCCAAACCCTTATTACTGGCGGCGCTCTCTTTTGAAGCAGTAAATAAAAATGAAGTTTACATTCATTTAAGGGTTTGAGAAACCCAAAAGGCACGATGGGAGGAGGTATTTTTGTGCCTTAAAGTTTTATTTTAAAACTTCATGCATGACATTTCCATGTGCTTTATATTTCTTTTAACATTTCCAAAGACTTAGTCCTTAAGATTTGGTGTTGGGTTTTTATTTATTTTGCATTTGAGGCAAAATATATAACTTTTTTTAAGTGAAAAAAATATAGCCACTTTAAATAAAGGTTATTTATAGATGCAAAATTCTTTATTTTTACATTTAAAATTCATATTGTAAATCATTTATTTAAAGTGGTGATTATAAATCACTTTTCAATAAATGATATTCTAAATGTAAAAATAGAGATGTCATTGCAATTTTCAAAGGAGATAGTCAAAAGGAGATATAAAGAAGCTTTAAAGATTTTGCTTAAATCTCAGAGGAGATATGCTTGATTTGAGCTACAGGAGAAGAAGTAGGGGGAGGTTGAT